>CM076571.1:920551719-921021018 GCA_034641835.2 Pinus albicaulis | reverse complement strand
AAATGACCAAAAGTTGGTCGCGTTATAAGATACTGTAAACTAGATACTATTGGTCACCGACCGAAAAATAGTCGTTTATATCCAAATTTTAGTCATTTTTTTAGTAACTAATTAGCCATTTTCTACTAGCGTTGGTTTGGTTTTGTGATGTTACGATCGGTTTAGGTAAGATCATGATAGTTTAAGGGTGGAGAGTGTTTAACCTATGTATTCCCCTAGTTGTTTATGTGTTTGTTTATCCCATGAAATCCGACACTCATGCCTGGAATATGGAATGCGGGTGATTCGTTGAAAGAAATATTTGGTTCAACTGAATCGATGGTGAGGTGATACGTGGAATTCCCTGAATTGGTTGTGTTTTTCATATGTTAATAAGGTATATTCTCCTATTGTTATTTATTAGCACTTGTACATGTTATAATTTTGATTTGATGGTTGTTTTTATATTGTTAATATTAAGGTTATTTGTTTGTTACAAGAATGGTTCTATGGTGTGTTCTAGCTATGGTTCTTTTTATGCTTCAATACGTTATTGAATTGTTGATGAATGCATGGAATAGCTAGTGTTTATGCAACTACTTGAGAGGGTGTAAGACATTCTTCGTGATTTTTAGAAGAAGTTCAAATATTTATAGTCATATATGCATTTATGACTTGTAGCTTACATGTTTACCATATGTTTGACGAAATTTTTATCATGCTTTAGGTAGTCTATGCCAATTTTTTAGTTAAACTTGGAAATTTTGGCATTGTTTTCATGTAAATTATGATTATTTAAGGTTAAATGAAGTTTTGTGAAGTGTTCTAGAGTCTAGCTTTGAAAAGTGGCTTAGATCTCAGGACTGTGGGGACTGAAATGATGAATTTAGGTCATAATAGCATGGAGGCAAGCCTATGTGTTTGGTTGGAGGCCTATAATTGCACTTTATGCTTGTTGTGGATGAAATTGTGGTGTTAGATCAAGGAAAATTAGGTACAACTGAGTTACTAACCATGTGTGGTGGTTTGTAGCCTTATAAGTTGTTTGTGGTCCCTAAAGGTTGTCAGTAAAGGTGTGAGGTTCCTAGACCCATTTCCATAACTAAAACTTGGAGGTCAGTTCATGTCATAGTAGCAATCGCATTCAAATTTTTCAGGAGGGCTTGTAAAATAGGGTAAATGTAGGGAGGGGTGTGTTACACAAATCAATTTTTTGAGGATTACACTTTCATGAGTACCATTTTGTAGCAAACAACCATACTGAAGATCCATAATATATGCATGGAAAAATTTTCCATCTCAAATATACACATAAATATTGAAGAAATCCCACATGTGTGCGTATAGTATTCGAACATATGTGAATAATATAATGCAATTTTCTGATTTTGCTAATGAATGCATAAAACATATTACATATGAATCCATAAGGAAACATTCCAATATATATTACGAAGGAAATATATCAATAAATTCTTCCAATATATCATTCCAACACCCACACCAATGTTACACCGTAGCGACCACACTAGTGTTGCTCCATATTTATCAACCCAAAAAACACATAATGTTACACCATAGCGGCCACAACTTTGATGAAATAGGGCATAAAACCATAAACCCAATTATATATATATATATATATATATATAGAAAGGATTCAAAATTTATAGGGATGAACCATTAGGAGAATTTTGAGGCCTAAAATGGGCCTCCTAAGAAAATTATAGAAATAATACTGGAAATAGTAAAACAAGACTTGATAACATCATCAAATATTAGAGGGAAAAAAGAAAAAACTACTTTTTCAACTCGTGTTTTAAACTTATCTCCAAAAGTTTTTACTCAAATTTTTAGCAGGAGTACCTCTTGGATGCAAAATTCAATTCCTCATCCAAGGAGTGCGCATGTTGCATACTTTCGACGCACCCTATTACACGTAAAATGAGAAATACATGAAAAACGTTATTCTAATCACATTTTTCATGTATTTGTCATTTTTCGTGTAGCAAGGTCCATTGAAAGCATGCAACATGGGTAATCCTTGAATGAGGAATTGATTTTTTCATCCAACAAGTACTCTCTCTCAAAATTTGAGTAAAAACATTGGGAGATAAGTTGATAATACGAGTTGAAAAGGTAGTTTTATTATTTTATTAATGATTAATCTTTTTACCCATTTACTTAAAAAATGGTGAATCATCCTCCATGGTTGACATCATCATCTTGAATCATATTGGTTCTTGTAAAGTTTATTTTGGTTATACATTTTTTTTAGGAGGCCCATTTTATACCTCAAATTTCCCCTAATGACTGCTCCATAATGAAAGATGATCCATAGTGAACCGTGTTGAACATTATCTAAGCTCAATGTTCTTCAATGTTGCACACCAAGAATTAAAAACAAATGATGGTAGGGTGACAAAGATATCACAATGAACCAATGAACCAAATGATAACAGACTGCTCAAAATACTTCAATGAACGTTGTTGGAAGCTTGGAAATTTACTTTTCCATATTCACTAGAATTGGAGGTTGAGGAAATAGCCAAGAATGACTAGATTTGAATTTTGTGTGATCCATAGGTGCATTCATCACCCAATCGAACAAGATTACATGGTCAAACTCAAATTTCATATCACTAGCAAATGTAGTGGACTTCAATTAGGGAAATATAATGAAAATATTTCATATACATATATCTAAATTTCATTGCCTCACTGTGATGCAAGATAACCTCCATGGTCTCACAACCATTGATTAAATGGTAGAGGTATTTATGAATAATGATCAATAAATTATTTTTGCACAACATTATTGCATATAAATGTTATAGTGGAGTATCAAAAATCCTAAAGAAAGTTTTCGATGATCCTGTGTTCCAACATTGCATATATCCCCTGATTTTGTGATATACATTGATTAAAATGGAAAATATGAGATGATATAAGTTGATTCAACTTTGAACTAAATATTATAATATAAAAACCATACCTGCCAAATGGGAAGCTTAAGAAACCAATGATTAACTATTCTTCTTGGAATTCATACTACTTTTCCACATGCCCAATGAAATTCCCCTATGCAATAATCTATTGCACAATTGATATAAAAAACACAATATAGAGTATATCAAATATACATATGATAAAGATATAGGGTTATAGAGCACATCCAACTCTATGCTATAATGAACATAGAATTGGATGTTGTTTGTTATTATTGTATTATAAATGCCCTCCCTTGGATACTTGCTTAGTTGAAATGTTGATCTTCAACTACATATCAATGGGAAATTTAATATATAGCCTAGTTGACCATATAATATTCAACATATAAATAACGCATATATCCAATGAAAATAATATGCAAGGTGGAAGTGATATACAATGTATAAGCAATAACATGGAAGAGAATAATATCCAACATAGAAGCAATAACATGCAACAAAAATAATATGTAATCTGGAAGAAATAATATCTAACGTAGAAGTAATGATATGTAGCACAAATAATATACAATGGATGGTTCATGGAAAAGTGAAAACGAATTGAAAGGCCTATGAAGTAGTAAAAAATAAATGACGCATAAGTCGATGTTCACAACTATTATTGTTTGGTCATAGTTGTTGGAGAAACTTTGGCACCTTGATAAGATGTGCCACTTTTATATCCACAAGGTTGCATGCCTCCTTCAATTTCATCTTGAAGATATTTGGTGATGAACTTGGAATTTGAGTTGAATATTTTTTCACGTAGGGATAAATATTGACATGACAACAACTATATTGTATCTTTCCAATTTTTTTGAAAATATTAAGGGCACTAGCTAAAAATATTCATTTAAACATTGCAGATTTTGTAGTCATGAAATCTAGAGTTCACGAAAAGCATGGACATGTTATGATGGCCTCATCCGCACAGTGTTTAGGTCCATGTGAGGGCCTTTTCAAGCCTTCAAGGCTCATCACATTTGTAGAATCTGTATTTGTGACTGTGGGGCTCACTTTCCACTAGGTTAAGGTCACACAAAAACCATATACAAATAACACATAATTGGTATGGCGCATGGGCTCTTCCTTTCGATTTGTGATAAGATTGGGTCACTCCACTCTATATATATATACGAGTATAACTCCAAAAAATATATAATGCCAATATAATTCCTTATTCACTAGTAGAAAATGGCTAATTAGTTACTAAAAAAATGACTAAACTTTGCATATAAATGACTATTTTTTGGTCAGTGACCAATAGTAACTAATTTATAGTATCTTATAACGTGACCAAATTTTTGTCGTTTTTAGCTTAGTCATTAATTTGTTATCTCAATTTTTTTGTCTAGTTGTATATTTGATCATTAATTTAGTCACTGATTTAGTAATTAATTTAGTCATTGATTTGATCGTTAATTCAGTCATTGATTTGGTCATTAATTTGGTTATTTATTTGGACATTGATTTAATCTTTTATTTAATCTTTGATTTGGTCATTAATTGTCACAATTAATGACTAATGACCAAATATAAAACAAAATATATTACTATATGATCACCAGAGAAAATCAATTCATGACCAAAGAAATATGACCAAAATGTTGGTCGTGTTATATGATATTGTAAATTAGCTACTAATAGTCATATATATGCAAATTTTAGTCATCGTTTGAAACCAATTAATGACTGAAGAAATATGACTAAATTTTAGTTGTGTTATAACATACTATAAATTAGCTACTAACAGTCATATATATGCAAAATTGAGTCGTCATTTGTATTCACAACTTTATCATTTGTAGTAGTCATTTATTCATTATATAAATGAATGATTTAGTAGTTTATATTCATTTAATTTACTTTCGTTAATAATCATTATAAATTACTAATTTAGTCATATATTCATTTTATTTGTGTTCATCATTAATCAATATAAACTATTATTTTAATATTTTTAGATTTATTTTATGTGTTCATTATTAATCAATATAAATTAATTAGTATGATTTTAAAACTAAATTTAAAAAAAAAATGTCATACAATTTACATGTTCATCTAATATGAAAACGAAAAGTTACATATGTTAACTACAATAGCAATTAATATCAAGTGAAACTATAAATAATTCCAACCACAAATTATATTATATAAAATGTCAAGTATTACAATATGAGTTTCCAAATTAATATTGGTTGGAGTACAATTTACAGAGAAAATATTGTTCATCACTTCAAAAAATTATCATTATCTTGCCAAGGAATTGCAAGTGAATTCACCAACTCTGAAAACTTGACCATCAATATTTATGTGTGTGTATTATGTGGGATATTGGCTCTATGGGTATGACTAGACTAGTACAATTATCTCTCTTTGTCACTCTAGTCTTATTGTTCCCCTCTTTCTTCAGTCCTTGCTTCTTACCATCAATACTGAGTCCATTTTTGCAAAAATAAAACAAAAAAAGCTAGAATGCAGAGTATAAGACATGAAATTCGATGAACGTTGGAATATAAACTAAAGTAGACTATAAAGGATTTATACGATATATACCTCAACATCAAAAATATTGTAAATGTCATTTTTCCCCATAAAAGAAAGAAACTCATAACCTGGCTAATGGACACTATGTGGCTAGATAAACTGTATAAACAAAGCCAATAAAATGTCATAAATAGACAAAACAGAGGTAGAAATTTATACTAATAATGTCTCATTCTCCACTTTTGTAGTTGTATCGTTTCCTCTGGTTATCTCTAAGAAGCAGTGACACTTCAACAATAAAAATGTTTAGTAGAAATCTAATGGGTGGAGAAAAGTATTGCTGACACAACATGACAACAAGAAACTAAAAAGAACAAGACAAGAATATGTAAGTTGTGATACTAACCGGGAAAATAGCTTCAATATGGTAATATTCAATTATTAAGATACTATTACAAGGGAAAAGGAATTCAATTCCCATATCCAAAATAGTTATGTATGCCCCTTGTTTTCCCTTTAATTAATTGAGCAGGATTAGCACACACAATATCCATGTAGAATCTCTAAAATGATTCTATAAATATTCAAATCAAACTTAAGGTTACTCATTCATTTTTGTTTGATGCAAAGAAAATAGAATATGCTAGCTTGTTTTTGAGTTGGAGAGTTCTGTAATTCATCATGTCCAAAATCATTGTTTATTATCAGGGCTGTTTTTTTTTAAATGTGTTAGCACCTAATTTGAACCTTAGGCTGAAGGAAGGCAAATCAGGGTAACCTCAAACCACGCTCAGCCTTGTAGCTAGCCCTACAAGGTCAGGAGAGGGCTCTCTCCGTGAAAAAATATTCAATGAAATATAAGAGTAAACTGATTTTAGGCTAGGTATAATAATTTAGAATGTTTTTATAAGTTTTCAGGGCTATATGGAACAGATGGGGCAGTTCGAAACTTGGAGAATTAAATCAGAAATACAGGGTATTTCATGGGGCAAGGTAGGCAGGGATTTTAACAATTTAGTTTAAATAATGATGAACTGTTTAAGAGTGGAGAGGAGCTGAAAAGGGCATAGGAGATGGATCATTTTCAAACAAAAGAAAACATAGAATGTTGAATGATTTCCCAAGGAAGAGCATTATACAATGGATTCTACCTATCTATCTTGAAAACATTCAACCAGAGATATGAATGGATGAATGGAAAAAATAACAATTAACATATGAACACAAAAGAAAGAAAAATGCTAAAATCCATACCACAAGGATCCCACAAATCAAAGCTGCATTTCTTTATTAATTCCCTGCCAAACTGTTACCAATGGAGCGCAAAGCATCCTTAGTGATTTCCAACTTATTCACCCTTTATTCCCACTTACAAATGATGAAGAATTACATTAAATATACAAAATTTGAGGGGAGTAGATCCACAAAAAAAAAAGGAGTTGTTTTACCAGCTCAGGAACTGAAATCTGAACATAGGAAGAAAACCAATAATCTGCCCCTGAAAAGAAGGAGAAAAAAACATTTTGACCAACTTGAAGATTTGTTGTTACACCCAATGAATGAAAATAGGAAATCTGAAGAATAGATCCCTTTCTCATCACTGCTGTAGATGTCTATGGTTTGTAATTAGTTCATGGCCTTTGACCATTATCTCTATATTTATCCTTTGAAGAAGAACCAACTATCGAAGAAAATGCCTTTCAAACGATAAAAACCCATATTTTCTGTTTAACGAAGAAAAATACCTTTTTGATTGAAAAAGAGCGAAGGAAAAGGGAGGTGGGCCCAGGGAGAATCACAATCGCAATCGGGAAAGGAGAGGGTTTAAACCTTATGGAAATTTCCAATTGTGATTGGCGATGTGCGATCAATCGCATCGGCGGGGGAGGAGGAAGCGAGTTTAGTGTTGTGCGAAATGAAATATGGAAATGCGATAATCGCATCGGAGGAAACTAATGTGCGGGGAGAGAACATAGCAGGAAAATTGATAATGTGATGTCCAATGGTGTAAATGAAAATCCCTTTAAAACAAATTAAAAGGAATTTTGCGCTTTTACATAGGAAAAAATGGTTTTTCATTGAAAAGAGCGGAGTGTTTTAAGGTGGGACCCATGGGAAATCACAATCACAATCGGGAAGGGGAGTGGGTTTAAGTGCTTGGAAACAAAATATGCAATTGGCGATATCCGATTCATCACATCGGAGAAATCGAAAGAGGGAAAGTGGGGTTATGTGGCGATCGGGTGATCAGAACAAGGGAATTGCGATGAGTGATCAAATCGGCGATGCAATGCGATCGCATCGGAGGTGGGTCAATCGGAGGTGACTCAATCGGGAGTTAACTCAGTCAGAGGTGACTCAATCGAAAGCTAGCGATTGAATGTTCCGATCGGATCGGAGGGAAAGGGTTGCGATTGAAAAACTTTAAGATTATATTATAAATTTTAAGGGACCAAATGAGAAGAAAGGGGGGGTAAAGTTAGGTTTTAGAGTGGCTTTCATTCACTTAGGCATATCTTCCAATCGAGGAGTCAGTTTTGAGAGTATAATATACCATTGTAAATCTCTTTCTGGGCTCTTTCTGATGGAAATACTTAGAACATGATTTTACACTGAAAATACTATGGAAAATACCTTTAAAACAGAGACCTGATAAGGACAACCACCAGTGGAATAATTTTATATCATGACCTAATGGAATTATTGAAAATTTCTTCAGAATGGGACACCTAAGATGCACATGCAAATGTGTTTTGATCCCTGGTGGAAGTATGAAAATATTGACACTAACAAAATGATCAGGCAACGGGCCTATATTTGATCAAAAAACATGTTTTTTTCAGAATATATTCCATTTTCTAATTCCCAGCTAGATTTCCTTCCAGTTTATGATGTTCAAACAAACTAGAATCATTTTCCTTTAACAAGTCACTCTTGTAATATATTACAAAACAGACAAATACATAATGAAGTTATTAGCGGCGGAATACTAATAAATCACAAATAAAGGAAATAAATAAAACCACCATGTCCTAGATATGTCAAGTCTTTATCCTCTTAGTTAGAAATATTACTTCATGAAAAAAACATATTTGACAAAGAGAAATTTTCTAAAAATATCCAACACCAGTGTATCCAACAACAATAAAATTTGTATTGGTATGCCCTCAAAATGTGTGGAAGTATGAAACAAGTGTAGTGTAGTTCCCTTTAACGTTAAAGTGTGGGAAACAAAATATGTTTTCCCTTAGTCTAATCAGGTTTTAACTTTACTTTGAATGGGAATCCAATATAGAACAATGACATAAAGCTTTTACTCATTCACACTTACCTAGATCCTAAACGATCATTTAAGAGTTATACAAATCCAAGAATGTCTCACATTCCACCAAGAAACAAAATTTCTAGATTTTGATTGTAACCCTTGAGGCTTTCTCAAATTTGTAAACAAGTAACATCATAAATATTTCTCCTTAGTTCTCAAACATTCTTCTGTGCGGAGCGTGAGAAAATATGTGCATGCACATATAACATGTTGTGGATTACATCTACATGAAACCAATCATTCAAAATTTTATATTCTATTAAGATTGAGGCATGTGTTAAATGCCCATTATCTGCATATTTTTGCAATGGTGTCATTAAAAAATTGAAGGTTCTTGGCTTTCTAGTATGATCTAATTATTTCTTTGTGCAATACGTTTTTTCCTTCCTATTTTTAAATTTTTATGTTTATGAATAGTATATAGATACAATGGATGCTTCGAATAATAAAATAGTTAATTGTTTTTCCACCAATAGAATTCAAGTATTTGCATATGGTGTAAATTCAATAGTTATATTGGTGGTACTTAGGGTCAAACTAAACGATTATTTCACATGCATCAAAATAAGTACAAAGTGATAATAGGAAGGACTCATGTGAATTTTTATAATCGTACATGTTGAATCTGCAAGTGTTAATGTTGTTGTTCTCAATTTCTAATTGGAGTACCTATCAGCTGACAAAGTTTGCACAAATGTTTGAAATGAAAATAAGTTATAACAAATAACATAACACATAACATTTTTAGCACTTTCTTCTTTTTTCTTTTCAATTTCGAACATGTCTCAGAGCGACTTATGTTGGTTATGTCCAAATGATGTCAGTTTTTGTTTTCCATTTAAATTTCCAATTCAATCCTATGTATCATTATCCAAGAAATTTGGGCCCTTCAGAGGAAATAACAAATTTGTTTGTGAAATACAATTTAACCATACAAATTTGTTTTATTCTATAATTAAAATTGTTAAAAGAATAATGAAGTTGTGAAAAATTGGGGACAGTAAAATTATTTACAGATCAAACTAAATGCATCCATGTAACAGGTAACCCAATATAAATGTGCATATTTATAAGTCACATGATATATGCATGTCAAGGGTAATGCAACTCATCCTCATATTGGAAGCCCCGTTAACACACCCATACACATACAAACACATGTGGGTCAAGGACACATATTTACCACTAGGGTAGGTGTCCCATGAATGCCACTTTCTCAAAGACATCCATAAAATACCATTGAAGAGGAACCCTTTAATGTAATGAATTATCCCAATACATAATATTAGAGTATTAACACTCCAATACTATAATTTAATGTAATCAAGTTTACAATATATTAAAATTCACTAAAGAGTTATTAATCAGAAATGTCATTAATTAAGAGGTCAAGATAAAACCATAGAACTTATTGCAAAGAAATGAACTCTATTATCATGGAATTTAAAAAAGTATGTTTCATTATGAGCCCAAGCCATAGAGGAAACTTTGGGAGTGACTGCAAATCTTTGCTAGAGCTTTAGGGTTATTCCTCTAGGCAAAGGTCAATGTCTAAGCCTTCCACTAAAGATATTAAGGCCAAGAACACCACAAATAATGGGGTGTTTACTATTCCCTAACTATTCAACACATCTCGTGCCTCGCACAATGAAGGAATTTCTTGAAGTGGAAATCACAAAGTGTCAGAGATTAAAGGTAGTGCAAACAGAGGTGCCTAGGTAATTGTTAGTTTGAGTTTGCTCAAAGGAACTCACATACACAAATAAACTTGAAAATATGTCAACATGGCTCATATGGAGAGAGATCTATGATTGTTTCTATTAGCAATGGAAGAACCCAAACTGTTCTTTAGGGACTAACATGATAGTCCAAGAAAAAAAATAATGGCTTAGATGTGTTCTTAGGGCTATGGTAAAGTAATATTCTTGGATTTACTCATAGATAGATCGGTAGTTAACACATTTCAATCAAGATCACTTAGGCCAAAAAAAATCGTTCCTTTGGACCTGAGGTTGCATGGCAAGTGTTCAACAAAATATTTGAACAAAAATTATTTGACAAAAAAATTGGTAACAATGGAAATGTTAGGGGACCTTAATTTGAGAGGGCTTTGAAATGAAATAAAGCTTTCAAATTATTGTCAAGTCTATCATAGGGAAAACCTTAATATTTTGCATGAAATTTCTTGATTTTATAGTAAATAAAAAGAAAAAATTAGATCGCATGCATATGATCCTTGTGGACTAACAATAACTTTGTTTGCAAGAAACCAACTCAATGACCATTATCTATTGTCTAACATATGCAAAGAGACTATTCTAATTTTGGTGTTGTGTCTAGAAAAAGGAGTGATGGAAAAACATGTGTTTTCATCCTCAAAGACTATTTCTTTCAAGGATAAGGTCTCAAATAAACCCCTCCACTTCAACAACTATAATTTGTAATCAAGTTTACAATATTTAAAATTACCAAAGAGCTATTAATCATAGGTGTCATTAATTAATGGATCAAGAAAAAACCACAAAACATGTTGCAAATAAATGTCCTCTATTAGCATGCACGTTAAATGTGCATGCTTCCTTATGAGCCCAAGGTATAAAGGTCACAATGGTAGAGTTCTCTGAGCAAGAGGTCACAAACCTTTTCTCTTTTTTTGAATATTAGAACAGTACAAGTGATTCTATTCAAACTAGAAAAAAAATTACTATGAAGTGTATCTATACTCTGAAGGTATCTTTATTATTCAATTTTATTATATGGATTACTGTCCCAAATATTTTGAAGAGGGTCCTGTAGGGAAGAGCAAATCCTTTGTTTATCCCACAGTTCCCACATTTCAACCCAACCACTATGTCTGTCATGAAAATGGAAGTTTGGTGTCATCTCATTCTCCAATACTATTTTGGAATTTATCAGTGTTTGTATATATTGTCAATACTTAGGGAACAAATTAAAAACAAATCTTGAAAACATTAAGTTTATTTTTTAACATATGCTTGACCCAATCACTTTTAGAAAAAATCAACTATGATTGACGAGACAAACCAAAATCATGACTAGTTTCACATACTATACATCTACCTAATTATCATTAACATTGGAAACCTAGATGCAACCTTGAAAGGACGTCTTAGCAAGGTTAAGAGGCCCAATATCCAGTATATCCAAAAAATCAATTTCATGCAATTGGAGCAACACTGCACAAAAGCATGATGACCTTCTTTGCCACTCATTCCTAAGCTATTATATTTTTTGTCTATTACCATATTTTTAAACATGATTTTGGATTTGACTCTTAATAATGGATAAATTGAATTTTTTCCATCTTAGTTCACAACTTCATGCCATCCTCCTTATAAATTTTTATGTATGTTGATATGATCCTATGATATTGTTGAATATGTTATTTTCGAGTCTAGAAAATATGATCAAGCACAGTTTCCAATCGAGTGAGAATTGATTATACCTATATTTACAGTCATTAATGTTTAGCTCTATCCTTACTCCACATAATACAAATATTTGGTGATCTAGGAGGATATAGACAACCCAAGGAGCACTATGAAGAATGTATACTCATGTTAAGCCTAGGTTGAGGATGTCTTTATTTTTAACTAAATGTGCTCATATATTTGTAAAATAGAAATTGAAAATGTTGAGAGGTTTTTTTTTCAACAACTCAAAAATTCAATTTCTAATTTCATATAAAAGTTTGTAGATTATTCTCATCCCTAAGGTTTTGGGGATAAGGCCCTTGAAAATAGAGATTGAGATATTTCCTCCATAGAAATCTCATGAAAAAATTGTAATGGATATGAGAATTATTTCCTCCTTAAAATCAGAGATAAGGAGATATTTCCTCCTTAGTTTTGGGCTCTTAAGAGCTACATAATGCCATTCCATGTATAGGGACGACAAGGCGAAAGAGAGTAAGGAGAGATTTTGAGTGCTTGAAAATATCATTAGAGCTTGGATAGCTCAAAGCTTGGATAAATCATAAGTATTTCAGAGTATGGATGTATAGTTGAGAGTTCTTGGCTGGCCACCTTGATGTAAAAGTCAATTTACATTTACCTCTATTCAGAAAGACAATTGATCGATTTTCCCTGTTACAGGCCAATCCTGAGAGGTAGCCCAGTGAAGGGGGTGAACTCCATTATCAAACCAGTTGTGTGCACATGTCTATTTTTAATGGTATGATTATTTCCTTAAAATCAATTTTTTTTGTTTCAATTAAGAGATGAAAGGAAATCATATGTATCGGTATAATAATTAAATCTCTTGTGCTCAAATTGAATTTTAAAAACAATTTGTATATGATTTATATTTTGAGTGGTTCCCAAGGGATTTCAGATCATTTGGGGATTTTAACTTTGATAGGAAATGGTGTCTCTAACTACCATTTTGATCATGTAGCCTCCCATTTTCAATATTAAATCCACTTAATGGTCAATTCTCTAATCCATCCTCTCAAAAGACATGGTAAAAATCCTAAAAATCTCTTGAGTCTTCATGATTTCAAATTACAAGAATGTCAGACAACTTTTCATTATAAAATGGAAACTCTTCAAGTCTTCACAATCTACAGCAACAAATTCCCCACCTAGCACTCAAAACTTCAAGTTTTAATCTTGATTCTCCTCCATCCATAGACTATTAAATAGTCATTGCTAGGAAAATAATCTTGAAAGAACAAAAAATGGTATAAAAGAACATGAGATTTGTGATTTTATTAAATGTTAGAATTTTGAATTTTCATTTATAATCTAAACACAAAGTAAAAAATAATTATTTTTCTATATAGTCGAAACAATCCAATCAACAACTCAGATCAAGGCTACTTTAAAGTAAAGCCTTCCTCCTAGAATGCAACCAAACTTACATCCAAACATTCCTTTCCCATGATAGTACTCAATGTTATTGTGTACTATGGTACTTCTAAAAAAATATTATAGATGTTTTTAAATAATACTTCTATTTCTTTACCATCTCTTGGAAAAATATCCTCTTATTCCATTTATGGTAACATGATTTGGGCACTAACAGGGTTAATAAAAAAATGACTTCTGAAGACAACAATTGCATGCAAATAAATTGAAATTTTGTACAACAAATTGAAAACAGAAAATCAAACAGACTCTATGACCAACAATAGAAGGTAGCAACATCCTTCAAATTTGACCAACCCCTTCAGTTATTGTCAATTGAAAATAGCATTATGGAAACAGACACACTGAACACTATACTTCAGTATGAAAAAAAAAAAAAAAAACTCCACAATTCATTATAGGATCCTAAAATGCAAATTCGGCTATTTATATGATTGGAATGCATCACGATGCAATTTCAAATTGCCAATATATGATTAGTTAGCAAAATTATAATCAATGCTCATGGAATTTGAAGCTTATAAACTATAACTACATTAAATGTCCAGAAAAAAAAAATATTTTCTAGAGATGTAATTTTAAAACAAAAATACCATTGGCTTCAAAAGTTAAATTTTGATAACACATTTTAGAACATTGAACAATACTAGGAAAAGAATCTTGAAAAACAAAAAAAATCTTAGTAAGATCCTTGGTATAAAAGAATGTCAGATTTGTGGTTGCAGCAAACAAGATTTCCCCTATTCCAATTTAACTTCTCCATAGTGAAAACATTTTCAGTCACAACGTGTTGCATAATCACATGTAATGATTCTTGTCCTTGCAACCATCTTAAAAAAATCATGTATCCAAAGTTACATTTCACAAGCTATGACCACTAATAGACTGTGCCATCAATTGAAGAATGACTATTTTTTGACCACTAATTAACATGACAAATATGTAGTCTTACTATCTCCCATAAATTGTATGGAATCTCAATAAGGTATCTATTTACTCTCGATGACTTCCCAAAGTATGATGATGCATCACATAACATGGAATTCCCTTTTCTTGGGTGCCAAATGTAAGGAGAATATATTATACCAAATTTGTCCAAGACCACAATGAATAGCTTATGTTCTCCAAGGTCCAAGGATTAGCAATTGATAGTGGAGGCATTATTAATGAGACGACCCAGAAATGGTGGGTTGGTGATTGCAACTGCAACCAAAACAATATTTTCCATAGTGTTTCCACATCATTTATGATATATTCTAGCTCACATGTGCATTTCAGATCTTTTATGTTCAAGGACAGTCCAAAAATCCATTTTGAAATAGCTCGGTCAACACATGTTCAAGTCTAACTTAGAAATTGTTGCTCTCGGGGATAGTCCAAATACAAATGGAATTCACGTCTTAGCCTCTCGACATGTAGTGATTGAGAATTACACAATTGCAATAGGAGATGATTGTGTTTATGTAGTTACACAAATCTTAGACATTGTAATCAACAAACTAGTTTGGGGGCATGGGAAAAAAATAAGTATTGGATGTCTTGGCAGCAGGGATTCAAAAGATACAGTTTGAGACATGGTTGTTAATGGTTCTTCTCTCAATTACACAGAAAATGAATTAGTACGCATAAAAACATGGTAGGGGGTTCTGGGTATGCCCAACAAGTAATGTTCCAACATGTGAACATGATTAACATCTCAAATCCCATTATTATGGATCAATATTACTGTGCCCCTCCATTGTGATGCCACAATCAGTTAAAACCAAGCAACAGTCATAGTTTTGTTGTTCAAGTTCACAACGTGACATACATAGACATCACTGGCACTTCGACAATGAAAGATGCAATAAAACTTCCATGTAGCTGGATCGTTCCATGTACAAAAATTGTGATGGAGGGTATAAGTCTTCGCTTTGATAATGGAGACCCAACCACTTCTTTATCAGCTAATGTGCATGGTTCTAGCGATGGCCAAGTCATTCCTACCATTAATTTCACATCACTGAGCTTGCAAGCATCAAATTAATTTATTGCTGGGAGTTATCGATCATCTCATTGGTTTTGCAATTATCTTCTTATGTGCCATGGTGGCGAGATGAAGTTGTTAGTTTGAAAAATATTTATAATTACCTTGAAATATGTGAATATTCGGCAACTAAAAACAACTCCCTAATGAATATGCATGGGATATGGAGGAGAATGAGGATTATGTAAGAATTGAGGTCCGAGGTCATGAGGCTTCTGCTAATGGGTAACCCATCGCTAAACGACTATGAAGATGATGAATATTATGATTTTTTTATAGAGAAGATTCATTCAAAAATAAGAAAACTCAGGGTGCGAAATCTGTCTATTAAAAATTGTAAGTGAGCCTAGAAGATTTTGGGGGCTTATAAGTACTAAAAATTCGTGCTCTCGATCCCAACATTCTTCCAATGTACACTTTGAGGGTCAAAAAATCATTATTACCCCCTCAAAACCCACTTTCTCTAATGTTAGTGGCAAAAAGTGAGGAAAAATTCAAAATATTAATAAGTGGTAATTTTTTTATTATTATTCCAAGGGAGCAAGGAAAATGAGATGGAAAATCAAGATGAATTCAAAGGCTAAGTGAAAGGGTAAAAGGGTAATTGGATCATCCACCTAGGGTCCACAATTTGAAGTGGGAAACAAGAAAAGACAAGGAGGGAACACACTGAATTATGTAAATACCTCAAATTGTTGTAGACCCAACCTCAATCCCCCATTTATGTTCCACACATATTCATTGCAAGAAATGGAAATTTGAAATACGGTCTGTTAGTTCCAAAATCCACGCAGCTGCCTGAGAATACTCCACCCAGCAGCCTGTACACATGTTCTGGTAAGGTTTAATTCGAAATTTTATGGCAAAGTAATTTCAGAGTTGGATAGTTGGACTCCCCTTCGCCTCCCTCCTATATCTATTCAGCTCAAACTCCACGCAATCTACTCATAGCAGACTACAGATAGCACATAACCCAAAGTGGAGATACGCAGACAATATATAGAGGACATACATAGTGGTATTGGACACTTTTTTGATGGATGAGTTAACTAAGAAATTATCATTGCACACATGTATTACTCTGCCAATTTGCACAGTACTTTAGAGGATGAGAAAAAAAAAATAGCTCAGATTTTGTGGGAGTGTACTCCCCTTTCAAATCCACTCATTGCACACATGTATTACTCACTAATTCACACAGTAGTTTAGAGGATTTTCGCTCAGCGAACAGAGTCTTCTACAACCAGTCACAAGAACACTTGGAAGAAATCATAAGCCACTTAGCAAATTCGAATCTCCCTTGGGGTTATCATCAGAATGCCACTTGGTTGATCATTTCTTCATTGGGATTCTCTCAAAAATATCTATAAACATAACCCATTGCTCTCATTCAAGAGAGGGTTGAAAGCCTATGCTTGAGAAAATATCATTGGCATTTTTACTCTATTTCTCTAAACAATATCAAAGACTTTGGAGATCATATTAAGATTTTCTTGCTTGGTGATGGAGGTAACATGTTGATTTTTTAATTTACTTCATGTCTTGTGAGTCTGATCTAGTCGATTCTAGTGTTTGGGAGAGCGAGAGTGGAGCTTCAATGGCAGATTCTCCATGATGATTACAAAAAGCAGATCCAAAAGAGGATTATATCGAAGCTTTCTACAAGAAATAATGAGAGAGGACGTGCTACTTGGATAAGCTTAACATTCAATAGACGTATGCATTAGGAGTTTTTCACAACCATGAAACCCAAAAGCCTAAAGGGGTGACTTGTAGGCTAAAGAGATATATTCTAAACAAGCTTGCGGTCACATATGTTTCACACGAATCCTTGAAGAGAGTGCAACAAGGCCTGGAGACTGTGTATGTCAGCCAGAATTGTTTGTCTTGGGAGGCTCTTCATTGGAAATATAGAAAGTTCCGGGAGGGGGAATAGTATGGATCAGAGAAGGATTTGTTTTATGACCACATGGCAGATCGGTTTTAACGATTTCAAGTTTTGTTGTAGAGGTTCTTAGAGAATGATTAGTTTGGAGGTCCCTGGATTTGGTCAAAGGTTTCATGAAGGAAGCTGGGACAAAATCAAATACAATAACAGAAGCTCAGCTGGTTAGTATCATGAAGGAATCCATAATGATATTCTGGGATTTTGTTAGGTATAACAAGCACAAAATTTTTGTGCAACACCAAATGCTGAATTTTTTGTCCATAATTCAAGAGATATAGGATCCCAACGACTCTTCTCCCCTGAATTTCATGAGGCGAAGTGTGCATGTAAGTAGTTGAAGGTGTGAGAGCTTGAGAGTAGAGGGAGATGCTTCATAAAGAGGCTTGATCCTAAATGGATAGAGATCTTGATGGCCCTTGTGGACATCAAATTAGTATCCCAGGTATTGAGGATGTCTAGAACCATTACAGATCATCTACAATGGTGCCAAAACAGACTCAGTAAGCTCAGTTTCCGCAAGGGTAACGTCCATGGACCATGCGGTACTGTATTATTTCCGTATTGATCGTACATTTTAGGCCACTGCTTCAATGCATTTCTTGTAGATTTGTAGACGAAATACAAGAGTTAAAAATGATAACACTAAATATTTATAAGATGGGCAGTGAGGATTTATGGGTTTCGCAGCATTACGAAAACGACATCTATGTTTTTTGTATTCTAATTTATTTCTTTGGGAGCATGATTATCCCTGGCATAAGCCATTATATCTCATACTCATGTGACCCAACTCCCTACAATGATTTTATCATATGAGGTCTTTGGGAAAGAAAGAAAAAGAAATCCCTTGCCAAAATGTTGAGCATTTGCAAAAGAGAGATATACAACTAAATTTACTTGCAAAACAGGAGATGCTGGTCCCATCTGGCAAATTAAATTCTTGAGGAAAACATAACTGGTTTCAAAGCTTTGAAATATGGATACAAAATATACCTGCATGACGCTTCCTGCAGTGCAACTCTGTGAAAGCTTGAATGGTTTAGAAAACCTAATATCCAATGAAAATTAGTCTCATTTCCCATATGTAAGTGCACTAAGCACAATTTTCTTGTTATCAATAGGAACAATGAGGAGAACTCTCTCACTTTCTTTCACATTTTGAATCTCACCCAAGGATGCCTGCAATAAGTGCATATATTTAGCATCTCCAGAATCACAGCTATGAACCTCCCCATGTTTTCCATCGTCACCGCAAAGCTCCATTTTATATTTAAAATTTGTTGCTGCTGGTGATATTGCAACACAAACTGGATGCAGCAAACCACACAATATAAAAATTTAAACCGTTTGTTTGATACTGATAACTATTTGAGGATTTAACTATGAAAAATTTCTCCCACCCAATCTCACCCCTATGAAAAAAACACAGATAGAGTATTGGAAGAAAATAAATGGACAAAGAACCCTTGACCTTTTCCTTCACCGGCATCTAACCCAACCATGCTCTTTTTTGAAATCGTAGTTCGAACCCCAGCCAACCCCATTCGCCCCAAAGAATTCGCCATCATGGGACACAAAGAACATAAAATAATTTAATATCGTTGGATTTCTTCAAGATCTTGATAGTAGAGTGAAATTTTATTACGTTGAAAAAAAATTCGATCAAGATATCATGGAATTTGAAAAAGCGTTCCTTCTATTATTATATCTATTTTGTAGGTGTTTTTTTTGGAATGGTTACTATGATTTATTTATTTTTTAAATAATATTTTATTGACTTTTATTTAGTGAAATATATTTAGAAATTGTTAAATCAAATTTTTAATGTATATATATAATTTAATTATTTTTTAAACAATATTTTATTGATTCTTATTTAGTAAAATATATCTAAAAATTCTTAGAATATTTTTTTTATGTGTATATAAATTTATACATATTAAAAATATTTTTAACAATTAAATTATGAAATTTCCACCTAGATCGAGGTGCTCACTTGCCAATTGTATTGTTTTAAGCAATTTAATATTGATGTGACCAACATAAACAGCTAGTAGCTATGCGGCATCACTCCACCTACTAATCAACATCTGAATAGCTTAAATTTTAAAATAGTAATCGAGCCCGCTACATCTGCACCCTCTCAATGCTAATTCTCATGTCTGGCCTCACATGTAACTTAATGCTTGCCACCATGTTAACTCCTCTACTCGATCGCCATATCCTGCATACCTCCTTGCGGCCCTCAGAAGTTCAGGGAAGTCAGATTTACCATGTTTCCATTATTGTTGTTTTTTAAGGCCACGTCGCTAACATATTTGTTCTTCAACACACCTTCATGGTGAGGGAACGAGGCCATCTTCAACATGGTGGTAAGGGAAAAGGTCACCCTACCACCTCTCCATAATGCGATGACCACATGATTCTCTTTGACCATGACATCCCTTAGCATATCAGGCGTAATGCAGTTATCCTAGAACTAGTTGACAGACGAAGAATTGGTGACACGCTCTGGCCCGTTGTACATAATTTACTAGTTAGGCAGCTCTAGGACCTAGAGTTGGTTCAAGCTCATGTTGAACTTCATGTGTTTGAATCTAATGCCTACACTAGTTTGATAAGAACAACAGTTCATTGTCTCTTGCAAAACATTGGTATCATTTTTCCTCCCAACATGATGTCCTTCACTTCCTCCAACACTTTTGACAACTCTACATAGTAGCAACCAGAAGACTTTCTCTCACATCAAATCTGCTCTCACACTATGATTTGAAATTGAATTAAATTCCATGATTACCAAAAAAAAAATTCTGTTATCCTTCCATTGCAAAATAAATCACTAGGACTCTTCCCTACGTAATCTCTCTTGTACAGTAGAAAATTAGCTAAGAATTGTGGATATTTTACTGTTATTTCCGAGATCTACTGTTCAATGTTAAAAAAAAACCAAAGTTATTACCAATCATCTAACATGTCTCGGTATTCATTCCGTTGTCAAATCCTCCAACTTGATATCAAATGTGGTCTTTTCAGGATTCTTTTCCTTGAATTAGTTACACCAAAGGCCAAAATCACCTGAGGGATCATTGCAACAACCTCCATTGACAACATCTTAATGTGATGTGCCTTCAACTTATCTGTCAAACAAGGGTCGATATTCTTTCACTCTTCTAGGAAGAGGCTGAAAATGGGTTCAACAAGCTTGAGGATTTTATTGGATTGAGGAAGCCTCAACCCATATGGATCATAGTGTGATTGAAATTTCAGTTTTTGGGATTTGGTTTCCATAGAAAAATAGTTTGGAGCATCAGATTGGGATCCATATGAAATTTATAAAATTGACCTCTGTTACTTATCTGTGACTTCATGTCTAGAAGTGAGAATGGCATAGTTTTTAGATTATAAAGAAATGCCTAATATGTACCAAAATGGTAGTGTCGTGAATTTAAAGATGAGCTAAAAACTGGGAATGGACTCATTGAGTTTTGAATATTTCGAGTGGAGGATAACTACTTCAGGGTGAGATATATTTCCAACCACAATGAGAATAAATGCCTCAAAGGTTTTGAACCTACACCAATTAGACATCATAAAACCTTCAACCATAATAGATGTTATTTGAATTAAACATCTACTCTTGCTCATTTAATATGATAAATGGCCTCTCATACTCTTCAAAGTCCAATTCCATCCCTACATATAGTAACAAAATGTGTAGCGTAAATATTAAAGCCTAAACATACAAGCTTGGGTGCAAAAAAAAAAACCATGGATTTTGAACCAGAGACATGACGTGTCTGTACTCCTATATATTGGAGGACTAAATGTGGAGTGGAATTGCAATGAAGTTAAAAGTGAAAATTAACTTGGCGCCATCAATGGACTGTATTTTCGATGGTGGCATTTAATATTGGATCTGCTAGTGGTAAGCCCATAATTCATAACGCTCTGAGATGTCATTTTCACATCTTATGAAACGTTTGTGGTTGGAACATAATTATAATGTCATTTTCATGCCCTATGAAAATTTGTGGTTAGAATGGGTATTGTAAAGAAAAATTAAAGCTTAAAATTTTAAAAAGTGTTAAAACTTTCCAATGTGAAAAAAAACTGATATGCTATTTTATTTTCACTTACATATGATTTTAGTTGTCTTTGAGAAACTATCATGTTTTTCACAGAGATATGAGGAGGTATTTATTATAGTAATAAAAATAAAAATAATCTAATTTTAAGGTTACATTTTTATGAAATTATTGTGCTATTAAAGTTTATGTACGAAACATGTGTGATGTTGGAAGGAATCAAGTGCTTAATTTAGCTTGTTTGTATTGAAAAAAATTAGTTGTTCTTTTATATTAGATGGCTGTAAATAAAATAGAGTATATAGTAAATGGATTTAATAGTAAAAAAAAATGTTAGTTTCTTAAAATTCATATGTCAAATTTGGAAGGAGTAGGATATATATCCTTCTTTAGGTTAAATATATTCAAATTGTTGCATGAATGGGGTTGTAAGACCTTATGTTTTCATTTTGAGAAAATTAATTTCTCTCCTTGTCACTTAAATATTTTAGGTTGTTATAAGAAAAGTAGGTTCTTTTCCTCAAGATTGGAACATTTCATTTTAAGAAGTGTGATAATGTGGTTTCAATGAGGCATTAAAAGAGGGAATGAGCATGCACATTCAGGATGCTATTGTTATGTTTTCCTTCAGGCATGACTGCATGTCTAAGAAGACTCTAATAAGGGTTGAAGATTTTGTGTAGTTAGAGATTTTGGAGGGTTGTAGTCTCAATTAGTGGTTTAGAGAAGTAATTTAAGCAGCATGAGAATTTATGTGAAGCGAACTTAAGACATTTGATAAGATGCATGAAGGAAACTTGGTAGCGGTACTAATTAGTGAACATTCCTTGATCAAAGTTCATACCCTATCCTTGGCACTACCACTTTGCAAGACAAAGAAGAAATGTGAAATAGATGTGTAACCCACTAAATAATTTGGAAAGCTTGTTACAACATATATAGGTGGTTTATATAAAGGTTTTTATATAAACCTTTATTTATAACCATTAATAAAGGTTTATATATTAATTAAATTTTAAATAAACTTATACCTAAACAATTAATAAAATTTCATAATACCATTAAAAATTAACCAAGGTTCATATCAAATGATTAATAAAAGGTCATACACCATTAAAATATTAATTAAGGCTCATAACTGAATTAAAAAAGGTTCATACAATACTCCCCGATGGGGGTGAGGTATGAGAAACACATGTAAGATGTATTGCATGAGTAAATATAAGTGGATCAAGGGTGAGGGATGGTACTCTTGGTCCCTGGACCATAACGTGTGCAGCAGGAGAGTTATTGGCTTCACGTTGAAATTTCATGTGAAAAATAATTGTGCATTGGAGTTTGGAGGATAAAGCGAGGGAGGATGAGGGAGCCTGACATTAGACTCCTCACTCTGGTTTGGTGATGGTCCTGATGGTGGCCTCTGAATAGGAACCGTAAACGTCGCATGAAGGTTTATAGAGGGAGTGGCTTGTGTGTACTTGTCATGGGCATTTACTGGTGCAGTATGTTCAACCGGTCCCTGATTCTTATTTTCTTATCCATCGTATGCATCTGGGTTGAGGATAGGAAGTTTAAGGGAAGCGAGCTCAGTCATTTCCATTTTTCTTGGCTTTCGGTGAGCCTATTTTTTCATGGTAAGAGAGGAAGCTATAATCCGCAGTCCAAGAAACCTCGAGGGTGGTGGAAAAAAACTAGTTTCTTTACCAAATTTTGTGCCCTGCGACGTGGGTGCGATGGTGTTTGGTGGATTTTTGTGTGGTATCTATATGGATAATTTGGAGGCTGGTCACTACCCTGGGGAAGTTACGCTCAACAATCAACTACTTTCTCATCATTTGTTGCTCAATTTCCTGTCTTGGTTTGGTGGGTGATGGTATTTGGTTTTCCTGGTGGTGGTAGTCTTTATCTGGTAGTAGGAGGTGACTCTGTGCTTCCAGGCAGTGATGGGTCATGAAATTTGGCTCCTTTGGTGGTAGTGTTTGTTTTCTATGGTGGGGGGTACGGTCTCTAGACTCTTCACACGACGGGGTTCCTTGAATTTAGCGAATTATGAAGCCCTCGATGTGGTGTGGGTGTTCTCACTCCCCTGTCATTCATGGACTTATGGGGGTGGCAGACTCAGAAATCATGGAAGCTCCATGCTAGGGTGGAAATACCATGGGGTGTACACAAATCGCTAGTGTGGGTGCTCATGGGGGTTGTGGAGGAGTTAAACGGTGTGATAGCAGAGGTGGGGGTTTGAGGGTTCAAAAGAGGATTCGTCGAGGCGAAGGAGGCCGTGGTGGAAAGGGGAATCATGCATTTGATTGATCTGAGGTAAATGAGGGGTAGGTTGTCCAACATTGTTGCATAGAGAACTGCCGTGCACTTATCACCATCCTGATGGAAAGAGTGGACACAATTGGGAGACTCTGTCATGAGGAGCATGCAAAGAAGATGGAAACATTGGACTGAAAGCATTATTTATAGTGCCAAGTTCAGGAGAGAGTGGTAGTGGTTTTGAGAGGCCAAAATAAATGCACCGAGAAAGTAGAAAATATGGACACATGCTTGGCGCACTTTGAAGGGCACGACCAGTGTGACTTTTATCATCCACCGCATTTAAGAACAACCCTCGACAACCCTGAATCCATCACGTTGGACGACTAGTATGCTATTAGGTGTTCTTTATGTTTTATATATGTTTTGTTGCCCCTGGGCCAACCATTTATGGAAAATTTCCCTAGTCACATTTGTATTTGTTTTCATCTGGTGCAAAGTTTTGTCAACAAACCCAGTCCGGGTGAGACCACTTGTTTTGTAAGTGGCTATATGTAATCCTCTTTTCCTACATGAATAAAACATTGACTTAAAAAAAAAATAAAGTTTCATACATCATTAAAAAATTAATTACGGTTCATACTTAAATTAAGAAATTTTCATACCTATTTACTAAATAGGTCTATAAATATATATTTTAGGTTTATCTATTAAATATTTATCAAATGTAAATATTACGATTTAATACTAGATTTAAATGAACTCACACATTTAACATTAGAAATATTATATTTATCTATTTATTAAATGTAAATATGAAAATTTAACCTTGGATTTAAAACAACTCACACTTTTATCATAAATCAATAAAGTTTAAAAGTTAAACTTTATGAAAAAATATTAAATATAAATATAAATATTAATTTCACTATCTAAATATTACCTTTACTAAAATTGTAATGAAGGCATTACTGTAAATTTGGCATATGATACATGAAATTATGTTAATTGTAGATGAATCCACCTGTAGTGTTCAATTTTAGAGACAAAAGGGTATCAATAATTTTAAGACTGTAAATTCACAGACCGCTTCATCCCCTTTGTCTCTAAATTTTAACATTAAAAATGGATCCATGAACAGTTATAATGAAATGTAACACTTCTGTACCAAAATTGAAATTTTCCATTTATGGAGTGACACAATTAAAAATTACTGACATAAATGACTAAATCATATACTTGTTCTACTTATTATTTGGCCATATTTTTATTCTTGCACTATAATAGTCATTTACATTGATCATTATTAAGTTTGTGACTTATTATCTTGTCATATATTTTAATCCTATACTAAATTAGTCATATAAATTAGTCGCTTTTAGCTTAGTCACTTATTATCTAGTCATATATTTGATCCCTAGACTAAATTAGTCATTTAAGTTAGTCGCTTTTCGTTTAGTCACTTATTATCTAGTCGTATATTTTATTCCAAGACTAAATTAGTCATTTAAGTTAGATATTTTTAGTTCCGTCACTTAAAATTGCTCAAATTTAGTAGTAATTCACTTGAAATAATTGCGGTGACTAACATTTTTAGTCACCTAGTCATTAATTTCATCATTTTTTACTAGTGATTTATTAAAATAAAACTTAAGACATATATGTTTTCCCAATATATTCTTATATGCTAATGATGAACCCAAGTGAAAAACCTCGATTCTAAATCAAAATGAATAAAATGAATCCTCAATATTTATTACAACAATATACATAAACTATGCTATAATTCTATGTTAATAATTCCATTGTAATTAGACTCCTTGTTGTAACATCATCATAATGCTGGAATATATCCATATAATGATATCCATTCAGCACTGACATATATTGGTATTAATGAACACTATAGATATACCATTATTTTATCTACACTCACAAGACTATTAAACATTGGTTTTGTTTGTAACTATGACAATGGGAGCGTAGCCCATTGAAAACCCTAATTAGGGAATAAAACCCATATAATATTATCGTTTTATTAATTTAAGAAAGAATAAATAAATTAATATGAATGTTTCCAAGACTTTGATAAAGAACGCATGTTCCAAAAAAGAGCTCTCTTCAATCGAAATATGCCAAAATGATACTTCCCTTCGAGAATACTGCCATGCATCAATGTTTTACATATTGATATAATAATAAATGTTGTTGGAATTGGTGGTTGATATAGAAAAAACGTTGACCAAGGAGCCTAGAAGATTAGTGTGAATGTTTTTCCGATTATTATGAACGCTACCACTGTTTTTCTAATGCGGTGAATGTTGGAATGGAAATCATGTTGTAACGAATGATGTTTTAATTTTAACGTTTCTTCTAATGTAAACACACCAAATATAATATGTTATAAATATGTTGCTTTAGATATGATGCTTGTATATATGTTTCACGTAATGAAATGCACACCCTTATGGTAACATATACCTCAGTTATGCATACATGTTCACTATGAGTTGTTAGTGCACTTTTGTCAATTATCTGTACAGTTCACTGTTGAATAAAATTCCTTTAAAAAAGAATCCATTTAAATTTTCTTCATCCCAGCCACTTTTTCCACCTCTTTCGAACTCTATTTTCCTTTCTCATCTCTCATGTAACCTCTCTAAATTAGTTTTCATTTTTGTAACGTTCTATGCAAAGAATGAATAGGTAACATTCTCTTTCCCTGCTTTATTAGGCCAACATGTTAAGTTGGCTTGTCCGACTCTTCATTAGTAGTCCTTTCCATTATCTTTACCCATGTACTTTCAATCCATTGATGGAAATATACTCCTTAACATCTTCAAGCACCATGTTAATATAAACATTGAAGCCTGTGAGAGTTCCCCCAATATCCTTAGTCTCCTTTCATGATTACCCATATCTTTGAATGTATGTATCTATCTATCAGTTCTAAGGGAAGTATGTGTGAAGGATTGGGAGGAATCATCCACCTCTGTAATAACATTAAGTTCTTTTGTTTATTGCCTCTTGGTTGACATTTGAACGAATGAAATATCAGGATTGAAGAACTACATTTCGAGTTTTGATTCCTTCTTCAGATACCTAACTTATTTAATAGCTTAGCTTAAAGGGGAGTTATCTTTATCTGACTCTTCTTGTATATCACCCATTACACAGATGATGTTTCAAGTTATTGCGATAAGTATCTAGAAGCCTCACTTTGTCCTTATCACTTTCAATTTCTATTTGATCGTGTCTCAAACTTGTTACATGTGTTTGATTTTATTTTTTTCCAGAGCTCCAGACACTGAGTTCTTGTTAAGCCTCAAGTCTCTCTTGATCAGATTCAATAAATTGAGCTTTTATTCATCCAATCTCCTTTTATTTTTATTTTCCACCAATTCATTCTCCCTCTATTTCAATATTTTGTGAACCTCCATCATTCTATACTTTTTCTTGCAAATCTTCATCAACTTGACCTATTAATTCATATGTGGACTTAGGATCAACAACAATGTTAACGATTACTTAATCCATTTTCACTAATTCTTTTCCTAAATTTCCTTATTTTTTCTACCAATGCATAATGTAATGTACTATTTTTTCTCTCTTTTTTAACCAATCCTTTTTTCTTATAAGTAGTCTTTCTCTAGCAGGATCATTGAAGCCATTATTGTTTGTGTTATAATCATTGGAAGTGTCATTCAAATTTATTCTCTTCTTCTTCTTTTGTTTAGTTTTATTTTATATTATTTCTATTTTTCTACCAATAGAAAGAGTAGCAATTCCTGTTATATACGTATGTATGAAAAGGCATGAGCAATATGATATTTCATCAGTGGTATCTCGTGCTTGATATTTTTTTCATGATTGAAGCTTAGGTCCAATTTCCATAACTCAAAATTTAGGTTTGAATAGTCACAAACAACTTCCTAAATATATTTTCTCTTAGAATATATTTTTGGTGTTTCTTTATTATGGCATTTGAATTTACAAGAGAATAAGAAAATAAAAATTGTTCTTTATTTCCCTCTTCCCAATCAAATATGTTATAAAATTCACAATGCAACAAGTCTATCCTTCTGATATTTACACAACCCCTATGGATTTATCACTCATATTTATTTATTTATTTTTTTCATGTTCCCATGCCAATATGATTTCATGCACAACCTCGATCTCACCATGTCCATTATCTTGTCACGACATTTTATACCCCCTGGGATGCTGCTGCTCTACCATTACTAGTTGGATGGCTACTTTGATGCTTAGATAATCTCTCCCTGAAACCATGATGACTTCATTATGTTATTGATGTAACAAGCTGCTCATCTTTATTAGTCTTCAACACTTAATTATCCTGCCTCCTATTGTCTCCAATTATTTTTATATTCAGTGATTTTGATTAAATTCCATCATATATCTAGAGTTCTTTATGGTATTTGGTATTTTGTAGTCTTTGGCTTTGTCTCCAAGGTTTCTACATCAATTTTAGCTTATTTGACAAATATATGGAGGAAATTTTTTGTGTATTATTGTTTTCTTCTTTCCAAACAATGTATATTTAACAAATTTATGCCCAAATTCATTGCACAAATAACAATAATTGTGGAAATGGTTTTTGTGCCTCGTTAATAGCCATATTATGTACTTTCTTACTTGAGGAAACCACATTATTTTATACATATTCTGTTGATTAATCTTGATTTGAATTTTATAACATTCTTCTCCTACATGACTACGTTCATGACAAGAAAAACATTTCATTTATTCTAAGGGAGCAAAGAATATCCTTTGAGATCTTCCAAATTTTCTTAGCTTATTTCCAAGAAAAAATTACATTATTATAAAGGACATTTTCTTTAATTCATTCTTTCCACTTTGATTATTTTCATTTCCTTTGTTTGTTTATTTAACAGTCATGTTGTTGTTGGCCTCTTCGGCTAAAGGTATTTATAGGGATTCATTTGATCTACTACACTTTTCTTTTGAATTATTCATGGAGAATATCTCCGCTTCGATCTTTTTACATAGTCTACTCTTTTAATTTGTCTCACTTTTGGTTGAAACACTCTAAGCCTCTAATATTTCACACTATAGGTCTCTCTCCTTCAATCGATTTCTCATCACCTCTTCCATTATTTGTATCTTCAAGCTGCATCCTTAGGCTAATAATTTTCTAGTTATATTTATGTTCTCTTTCATCACATATTTCCAACAGTTTCTTATAATCTCTTTTTTCATTCTTCAATATTTTTTTTCAGCCAAGGATATGTCAAGCTTGGTTTGTTCTTTGGTGAACATTCCTTCATTAGGATTAGGTGTAAAACAAGTCTCATTTAATTGAACACTTTTTTTCTGATAAGACATTTTCTTCATTTTATTTTTATTCTCCTTTTTGGTAGTGTAGCTATTAGTGTATACTTCATGCACGGGTTGCAACTTTTCCCAAGTTTATTTTTCAAAATTTAAATCTTTAACTATCTCAAGGTCCTTATTGTGAAGCTTATTATATTACACATTTTTCCTACGCATTCCATTTTTATTATTACATAAAGGGAGAGTTACTTTACTGTATCCATTCTATACAATTTTCCATACACATGGTCCATAAACTATCATTTTTTCTCAACATTATCTCTCCATTCATGGAATTTTGATGTACTAAGCAAACATACACATTGATACTCCATGAATAAAGGAGATATACCTTCACGTTTTTAAACTTACAAAGGAGGAACTTGCATGTGATACCAATTCATGAAAACTTGAATAAACTGAGAGTGGGGGTGAATCTGTTTAGTACATTCATGTAATTTAAATTTAATTTCTTTAAACTTATTACCTAATATTTTAGATGATAAACTTAACACATAATGAAAATCGGATTTAATATCTTAACAATAGGTAATAAGTAAATCGTAACATCATACCATCACATAAAACAAGAACATATGGACACCAAATATAAGAGGAAACCCATAAAGGGATAAAACCACAATTTTATTACTGTTTTGATGCAAGGGAAATCTCATATTCCCTTAAAACATATTATTTTATATAGGTTCCAACCTAAAGTAGGTTGCTACCTAAATTTTTCTGCAAAGTAAAACATACAAGGAAGCTCCAACTCCCATATATTTAATGCATGCTACAACCCACACGAGGCTCCTACTTCAGCAAGATACACCATGTTCTTTATCAATCTCCAACTATAAAGGACACTAAAATCCCATGATACACACAAGAAACAACATGTTAATTTATGTGGTCGTCAATTATGCATACCTCCATATTTACCTTTGCCTCCTCTCCCCTTGAAATATTCTTCACATCAGTTTCATATGTGCTAGGTAACTCACAAATAATCAATCCTCACATTCTTTCTAGTTGTCTAACATATTTTATGCCTTCAAAAATCACATATTTATAAACTTAGTTTTTTGGCTAATTTTATTCCACATAATAATATGAAGTGAACAAGATTGACTCTTTGTTTTCCAGTCATTCATTTCCAAACTCATAATATTTTAAATATAAGAGCATAAATAAGTGCTTAAATATAATTTTCAACCATCTATAATAATTAAAGACACCAAAATCAACATAATTCCAACATATGTAAGCAACACATTATAACATCATAACATATGTAAAAAATTCACTCTCTAATGCAAGAAATATGAATGCAACATATAAAAGTAATGCATCACTCTCCAAAGCCATATAGCTATTATACAACATCTTGTATCACCACCTATTCATCCCATTTCCTCAACATCCTATATCTTGTATTGTCTATCACGGAGTCTTACCTTGCATCACAACATTTTTCTTGCGATTTACGTGCATCTTACTCATTAGATGCATATGTTTTTAAAATTTTCTAATTCTCCATATGCACATATTCTGCCTCACTCATCAACATCATTAAACATATGTAAACACAAGTAACCTTTAACCAACACCCTGTGTATCATAACAAACATATCAAAGGAAGTTTTAACAATATGTTCTCCAACAATACCTACATAAACACAAGCAAGCCATCAACAATACTTTTCCAACCATGCATATATTAATTGTGCATATGGCATCATACTTTACTGCTCCTTTATTTTTCACAACCATCAAAATATAATATACATTCTTTGGTGCACCTATTGTTCATTTTCTATGACATTTTTTTATTTCATTCTCATCAAGCATGAACAACATGCAAAATAACCTCTTGTTTTTAAGAATCACTCCAGCATACCTTGTTTCTCTTGTTGTTATTTTGTTTCCCGTTTTCCATCACACTTTTTTTTTCTTCTTTTCCTTGATACTACTCATTTTCCATCAATTAAAACAATGGCATGAGTACAATTTTTAGAAAAGACTATTATGTATGTACATACTAATGGAAATGTGAAACTGATTAAAGGCATACTCATGCCTAACTCCACGACACAAATTTCAGCCTTGCAGCTAAAAATATGTTTGGAAAAATTATTTAAACTACTTGTTGTCCAAATTGAAGAAAACATTTAGAAAACATAAAATAAAATTTTAGAAGATCTAGCTATAATTAGATAATTTAAGGATGTTTTATTGAAATAAATTCCATGATTATCACCAATAAGAGACATAGGTTTTACAATTGACCCGTTACTAGGAGCCACACATGTGTCAAAAGTACCATATAGAATGATCACCCTTCAACTTATGGAATTGAAAATGCAACTACAAGAATTATTGAATAAAGGTTATATCATACCAAATGTTTACCCCTACAGAGGCGTGGTGGTGTCTATTAAAAGGATGAGACTTTCATAATGTGCATATATTATTAGCAGTTGAATAATATAATAATTAATAATAAATATCTTTTACCCTGAATAGATTATATGTTTGATTAAGTTAGAGGGGAAAAAATATTTTCAAAAATGGACTTTAGATGAGGATATCACTAGTTAAGTATCAAATATGACGATATACATAAACCAACATTTAGGAGAAGACATGCACACTACAAATCTGTAGTCTCGCCTTTTGGTCTTACCAGTGCACCTACTACCTTGATGTGGCTAATGAACATTGTGTTTAGATAGAGTCTAGAAACATTTGTATGGGTTTTCTTTGATTATATTATTATATATTAATAAATATGAGAAGAACATGAACATAATTTAAGAATAGTGTTGCAGACCTTGAGAGAACACGAGTTGTATAAAAATTTCAACAAGTGTGACATTTATAAAGAAAAAATTAATACTTGGGTAATGTTATCTCTAAAGAAGGCATATATTTTGATCCTAAAAAGGTTAAGGGTATTTTAATCTGGCTATTACTTAAGTATGTAGTAGATATTATATCCTTCCTCGGAATTATTGGTTAATACATAAGCTTTATTAAAGTGTGAAGAGATTTTTGATAGATTAAAACATGTATTAACAATACCCCCAACCTTAAAGTATGTTGATTCAAAAAAATACTTTTTATGTGTACAGATGCATGTCTTGAAGGGATGGGTGTTGTATTAATGCGGGAAAATTATGTAGTTTCCTGTGAAAAAAGGAAATGAAAACTTCATGAAAATAATTATGATTTTTATGACTTGGAATTATTTGTTGTTATACATGCATTAAAAAGGTGGAGACATTATATACTAGGAAAAACGTTTACTAGTATTACTAGCTACATAAGTTTAAGGTATTTTTTCAGTCAATCATATTTGAATGCTAGATAAGAAAGGTGGGTGGAATTATTAAGTTAATTAGAATTTTACATCAAGAAAATTAAAGGAAAATAAAATAAAGTGCCACATGCCCTAAGTAGAAGTGAAAATCATGTACTTTATTTTGTTGTCAGTAGTGGAAATATAGATTTTTTATTTTAGGTTTCTGGGATTCTTAGATTGCTGTAATAAATATTTTGGATTTCAGGTTTGAAACGTTGATTCTAAATAAAAATGGATGGGATGGATCCAAAATATTTATTACAACAATATAGATTTCGCAGAAAAAATAAATGTAGCTAAAAAAGACAAATTTTATGAGTTACAACAAATTTTACAACATACAAAAATACACAGTTATGTAGAAAGTCAATCTGAATTATTAAATTTATGGTCGAGAATATTAGTTACAAATGAAGCTCCCTTGATGCAACGTATTCTAAATGAAAACCATCGGAAACCATTGTCTCATCATTCTTGATACCGTAAAATGATCATGGATTTAAGAAAGGTATTTTATTGGCTATAGATGAAAAGGGAAGTGTTATTTAGCTATGTGTTTATAGTACTAGAAAGTGAAGGTAGGACACCAACATCGAGCGAAACTACTAAATTCTTCACCAATCCCAGAGTGGTAATGAGAAGTTATATCATTAGATTTTATCACTAGTATTCCAAGATCCAGAGGACAACATGATTTTCTAATTGTCATTGTGGAAAATTTAAGTAAAAGAACCCATTTTATACATGTCCACTCTACATTTTGAAAATTTCAAACTATAGATATATTCATGAAAGATATTTTTCGATTACATTTAATAAACAAAAGTTATATCAGACATAGAATATTATTTGTAACTTCTAGAAGACACATTTTGGAGGAATGGGTACGTAGCTGAAGTTTAGCACATCCTACCATCCTAAAAAACATGTCAAATAGAAAGAATAAACTATATATTGGAACAAATGTTGAGGATGTATGTTTTGGATTGAGTGTTATGAAACCAGCTCCAAAAATAGAAGAAAAGAGAGATCAACGCCTTAGAAATAATTCACTTCGAGGGGGAAAGCACCAATACATTACATAAATAAAAAATTCTTGGATGATACAAATGAAAAAACCTCCTTTATATATATAGGAGTCCATGGGGCCACAATGTAATCCTAGTGGGGCCGCAACGTAATCCTAGCTGACCTAACAATAATAATGTAAGGGCACAATAATAAAAATATGGGGGTTATAGGGGTACAACAATAGCAATAAGGGGGTTATAGTAATAACAATAAGGGACTATACTAGTAATATAAGGAGCTAACATGCTTCTCTCCTTCAAAAAAGTGTTTTCCTCAACGCTTGAGTAGCCTTCGGTGCTTTTGTATGAAATTTTCATCCTCCCATGTAGAATCTTCAGTGGGTAAGTTCTTCCATTTCATGAGATACTTTGAAATTGATTGATTTCATAGCTGTTGAGTTCTTGTTTCCATGACTGCTTCAGGTTCCGATATGGTTTTTCCTTCCTCATCAAGTTTTGGCAATATTTTTTGAAATGGAAGTTTGTCCCCTATAACCTTTTTTAAGAATGAAACATGGAAGACTGGATGCACTCATGAAGAAGCAAGAAACTCAAATTTGTATGCCATTGTACCAATCTTTTGCAACACCTTGTAAGTACCATAGTAATTTGGAGATAATTTATTATCTTTCTTAGCTTGCTTGAGTGATATTTGTTTGTATGGTTGTAGCCATAAAAATACCCATTCTACCACATCAAAACTTCTCTCACTGCGATTTTGATCTGCATGTTGCTTCATTCGACTTTGTGCCAAATTTAGGTTATCCTTTAAGGGTTGGAGAACTTCTTGTTGATGCTCGATGTGAACCTTCACTGCTTGAACCCTAGAAATTTCCTTTAAATAATATGTGATGGACGGTGGATGATATCCATAAAGTGCCATAAATGAGGTCATTTTTTCTACAGTTTGGAAGGAAGTGTTATACCACCATTCAACGAGAGGTAACCACTTGACCCATTGTGCTTTCTTATCAAATACAAACGAATGATGATATCCTTCCAAACATTTATTCACTATCTTTGTTTGACCATCATATTGAGGATGATAAGATGAGATATGAGCTAGTTGAGTACCCAAACAATAAAATAATTCCGTCCAAAAATTTCCTATAAAAATGGGATCTCTGTCAATTACAATAATCTTTGGGCTTCCATGTAGCTTTTGAATTGTTTCCATAAATGCAGTAGAAATTGTACTTGCTTTAAATATATGAGATAATGCACAAAAGTGTGCATACTTGGTAAATCTATAAACTACCACCATGATGACACTCCTTCCTTCGGACTTCGGTAAACCTGTGATAAATTCCATTGAAATCTCCTCGCAAGATTGACTTGGAATGTATAAAGGTTGTAGAAGACTTGGGTTCTTAATTGTCTCAAATTTATTTTTCTGGAAAACCAAAAATTCCGCCACAAAATTTTTGATATCATATTTAAGACCATACCAAAAAAATATTTCTTCACCCTGTGGTAAGTTTTTAAAAATCCTGAGTGTCCTCCTAAAGGAGAAGTGTGCAATTACAAAAGAATATTTTGTTTTAGTTGGGAATTCTTTCAAATATATAGGAAATATTTGTACCATAAGGAACCATTTTTCCAACTAAATGTATCATATGTACAAGGATCTTTCTGCAAATTTTGAATGAGTGTCCACACTTCTCCGTCCTTCTTCCATTCATCTCTTGCTTTGGTTATCCAATCTGAATGGATAATAGAAACGACACAAATAAATTCTTCCACCTCTTCATCCTTTCTTAAGAGTGCATCTACAACAAAATTTAGCTGATGATTTCAAATTCATAACCCAACATCTTTGTGACCCACTTTTGCTACTCTTATGAAGATAGTCTTTATTCCAAAAAGTGTTTAAGACTATCATGATCAATTTTTACCTTGAAGTGTCTTTCCATTAGGTAAGGTCTCAATTTCTTTAGTTCATGTAGTATTTCCAACATTTCCTTCTTATAAATAGCATTTTGTAAATACTTTACTTTGATTGAACGGATTTCAAAAGAAATGGTTCTTCCTTCTTGCATTAAAACAACACCAATTCCATTTCCTAAGGAATCAGATGCCATAATAAAGGCTTTTGTGACGTTTGGCGTAGCTAAGACTGGTGCTAGGCACATTGCCTCTTTAAGATGTTCAAAGCACTTAGTTGCTTTAGGAGTCCATGAAAATGCATCTTTCTTCAATAATGTTGTTAGAGGTGTTTCTATTCCCCCATAATTCTTAACAAACTTGTGATAATACCATGTTAACCTAAGAAATCCATTCAACTTCTTTATGGTTGTGGGGAATTTCCATTCCATAATGGCTTTAATTTTGTTAGGGTCTACCTCAAAACCCTCGTGAGATAAAATATGACCCATATATTCCACCTCTTGTACTCCAAAGAAACATTTGGATGTTTTGCATATAATTGTTTCTCCTCCAATAGTTTGAGAAGCCTGTCAACATGTTGAACATGATCCTTCCAAGACCTGTTGTAGATTAGTATATCATCAAAAAATACTAGCACTAATTTTCTAAGGAAGGGTTTGAAAATGGAATTCATCAACCCTTGAAATGTAGAAGGTGCATTGGTAAGGCCAAAAGGCATGACCAAAAATTCATAATGACCCTCATGAGTTCAAAATGTTGTTTTTCGAATATCTTCAGTCTTCATTCTAATTTGATGATATCCTGAACGAAGATCCAACTTGGTAAAATAAATTGCTCCATGTAATTCATCCAATAATTCATCAATCACAGGAATGGGAAATTTATCTTTAATGGTGAGCTTATTGGGCTCCCTATAATCTGGACACATTCGCCATGTGTTATCGCCTAATGCCTAAATCTACCTCGAAATTTGAAGGAAGGCAGAGTTCAGGGTAACATCAAACCACGCTCAATCTAGTAGCTAGCCCTACCAGAACAGGAGAGGGCTCTCTCCGGGTCAATATCAGCGAAAATTAATCAATAGGGCTTGAGATTATTGAAACAAAAGCTAATTTTAGGCTAGGTATATAAATGAAGGAGTTTGAGGTTGATTTTGGGGGTTTTCGTTGGATCAAAGGGAAAGGCAATTTTAGGTGCGGGGATAGGGCCTAGTTTTTGCAGAGTTCTGATTGGGGTGAGGAAGGAAAGTGTTTTGATGCTTTATATTGATTTAATGGATGGATCAGACTGGTGGGGAGCTGAAGAGGGCAAGAGAGTCTCAAAATTCCTCCTCAAACAGATGAAAACATGTAAAATTAAGCGAAACTAAAGGGAGAGCAAAGCAAGCTATTGAATTCTACCTTTAACACTGATTTGCTTAATTTAAGAAGAAAGGAGAATGAAAATGGTACACATAAACATCAATGAACTTAAAAATACATGGAGAAAAACACCATCAAAACACAGAGCCACAAGGATCCCAAAGAGGGCTGCAAACCCTGGTCTATTCCTTTGCCAAAATTGCAGAATGAATGTACAATGAAGTGTTGAGCAATCCCAAGTGTCCAACCCTGAAAATGACTGAGAAAATACATCATATAGACAAGCCTAACCCATTCCCATGCCTCTAGGGGTCGAGCTCATCATTCTAGGAGCTATTTCAACCATATCTAAACTAGGAACTAGAAAATAGGCCATGAAACAACTTGCCTCTATATGCTAGGAAACTGATCCATTCACTCACATTTCACCTTTTAGTGAATGAAGCTTCTAGAACAAGTAAAAATATGCCAAAATTACATCATGATCATGAAATTACATCAAGTTACATCAATAGTTACATGAAAAAGTGAAACTGGCCAAAACTAGGCGAAATTCTGAGCTGTTGAGTGAAAAATAGGCCAAAATCCTCTATGCCTTGGCCCAAAATCTCTATGTGTAGCACAACTTTGGAGCTGATTTTTAGGCCCTTCCTGAAGTCCAAATTGAGGTCATGATAGCTCGTTGGAAAGCCTTGCCTATCAAATTTCCAACCCAAGTGGAATTTCTAGATTTGGTGTCCATTTTCCCCTCCAAAAGTTCAATCTCCCAACACTGCTTCCTATGGGTGCAAAAGGTGGTAGAAAGGCCAATTTAAGGTGTTTTTGACCCTTTAGGCAACCCAGAACTTGATGAAATTCTTAGGCCATTCCTGAGCATGCATAAATTTTCATAAAAAATCCATAAATACCAATTTTCCCTCCAGAGGATCTCCCAATCGTAAGCGCGCGCCAAGTGGTGCTACGCGTTGGGCACGAAAATCTGTTTTGTGACCCAAAAATTCAAAAATGACAAAATTTTCTCCAAATTCCTTGAAATTTGGATTGAAGGTCCCTCATCAGGTACTATGCTCAGCCAAGGAAGCTTCGGTCAAGATCATGTCTTTTCACGCCTCCTCAATGCCTTCTTCATCTATGTTGCCTGAGGTGAATATGAAGAGTTTGGTGTCTTTGTCTTGATTGCCAAATGTGTTAAAGGGAAAGGCTGTGGAAAATATGGGTAGTGGGAAAAATAGACTTGTCAAGTGGTAGTTTTCCCTTTGATAATTTGACAAACTTTGGGAGAAGGGACAATCACTAGACTGTTTGGGAAACTTGGGATTTTGGAAAATTTGTAATTAGGATGGGATAATGGGAATATGGGATAGGGGTAAAAGAATTTATGGATATGGGAAATGAAACTAATGAAATTTAGTGAAGGGGATGTGAAAGTGGTAGAGGGGAATAAGACAGCAAAAAATGGCAATTTTGCAAACCTTAGGAAGATTTTCAATGAAACTGTGCAAGGAGCTAGGGTTTTATTTTTCACCTATTGAAACACCATAAACATTGATGGAAAATCATATATTGGTAATATGGAGATGTTAAATTGGTTTTGGAATGAAGAATTTGAAATTTTGGAGCTTTTGGAGGAAGAATTGAATGGTTTTTTAGGCTTTTTAGCCCAATGCGCCGCGCCAGTTCATTTTTTATACTGTAGAGGGCTGCCCAATGCGCCGCGCCATCTCTATGCGCCACGCCATTTTTCAGGAGAATTTTGGAGACCTTCCTAGTGTCCAAATTGGGCGCAGAATAGCTCGTTGGAAATATTATTGAGTCTAATTTCCAACCCAACTTGAATGTTTCAATTTTGAGTTCATTTACCCGATCAAAAATCAAATCTCCCAAGACTGGTCAAAATGAGCAAAATGAGGCTGCCTCAAGGCAGAGTGCTGTTGCAGTCAACTTTTGAAGGTCTTCCTCAACTCCAAATTGAGCTCATGATAGCTCATTGGAAAGATCGTTGTGTCTAGTTATTATTTTACTCATAAACCAAGTCATTTGGCCAACCAAGCTAGGAGAAATATTGATTTTCCCAAGGTCACTTCAGAGGTGCATCAATTCTCCCGAGGCAACGGTATTTTTGACATTTCTCTAAAACCATGACACCTGTGTAAAAAGTGAAGGAATTTTTTCTTTCTTGGCCTATTTTGGACAAAAAAATCTCTCATTTTTCCCATATTAATCTTTTATTTCTCTGAAACATCATTTGAGTGAAACCTATCCCAATGTGTGGAACAAGGGATTTGTCGAAATGAAGCGAAATGAAGGGGATAAGGGGCTTCTAAATTCTTGAGAAAATTTTGGGAAGTAGGGAGAGATATTAGAAAGTAGGGGAAAGTGGAATTTCAGAGATTGAGTGAGGGGAAGGGGGTCCAAAAGGGCAAAACACAGGCCTAGCCTAGAAAATTGCTGATTGTAGCAAGAAAGCTGGGGTTTGTGCAAAAATGAGGAATTTGGGGGACCTCGGTGATGGGAAGTGGTTTAATAAGGTACATTAAGGATAGGGAAAGGTGTATGAATATCAGGATACAAGTTTTGCTGATGATTTTTCCATCCAAGAGAAATTAACTTCAAAACCCTAGGAGAAGGAAATGAACCTTACCTAGGCACAACTGAAGCATGAACAAGTTGTAAAATGACCCAGTGGAACTTGACATGATGATGAAAACCCTCTGAATGATGGTACACTCAGCTAAATGTGACATGGACCGGCATTTGGACAACTTTGAAAAGAGTGAAAGCAAACCCTAGACATAATACCTAGTGACCAAATTTTTCTTGAAGACTCACTGAAATGACAAAATTTGACCTTGACATCTTAAAATCACTTTGTAAGAGCATGTTTGATCGGAGCCCAAATCATGGGCAGTAAGCACTAGCAACATGATCCATCCTTCTTGTGCACCAATACTACTCGGCAAGGAGAAATAACTTAGAGTAGGTTGAATTATACACGACCCCTATCATTTCTGCAATCATATGTTCAATTTCGCTCTTTTGGACATAAGGATATCTATAAGGCCTGATGTTTAGAGGAACACTTCCTGGAATCAAATTAATAACATGATCATGATCACGAATAGGTGGGAGTCCCTTGGGAGTTTCAAACACCTTGGAATGATTGTCCAAGACTTGTTGGAGATCTGCAGAAATAGATGATTTTGATGTTGGAACTTCTAGTGAGCATAATTGTGAAATTATGCCTCATTGTTCTTTCTTTAGAAGCTTTTTCATGACATTAGAGCTTATTATCTTTCCCGGCTTCCCTGCAATACCCCGTAATTCGACTTCCTTTCCTTCTGAAAAAAATTTCAAGAAAAGTTCTTGAAAATTAAAAGCTACCGTCCCCAAAGATTGTAACCATTGTACTCATAGTACAACATCAACACCTCCCATAGGAATGGAAAGCATTGGACTAGTCAATACATATTCCCCCATGGTTAGCTTGATATTATGACATTTTCCCGAGCAATTTATAGTTCCTCCATTTGCAACCATCACTTGACATTCTGGTGCTGGGTATAGGAAACAATTCAATTCCTTGGCTACCTTACAATGAATAAAATTATGGGTACTACTCGAATCAATCAACACTATTACACTCTGGTTACCTCTGGCTAAATGGTGGTATAACACTTCCTTCCATAATGTAGCAAAAATGACCCCATTTATGGAACTTTATGGATACCATCCAATGTCCATCACATCATCTTTAAGAGAAAAATCTAAGGTTCATGCAGTGTAAGATCACCTCGAGCCTCAACAACAAGTTCTCCAAAAAAAAAAAAAAAAAAAAAATGTCCCTCAAGGAATTTCAAGGAATTTCAAAAATGTCTCCAAATCTTATCGCCAAAGTACTATGGTATTACAAGGCATTTCAAAACGTTGGTACTATGGCATACAAATTAGAGCTTCCTACTTCTTCGTAAGTGCATCTACTTTTCCATGTTTCATGCTTAAATAAGGTTATAGGTGACAAATTTCTAGTTCAAACAATATTCAAAAAATTGACGAGGAAGGAAAAATCATATTGGAACCTAAAGCTGACATGGAAACAAGAACTTGACATCTACGAAATCGATAAATTTCCGAGTATCTCATCAAATGGAAGAACTTACCGATTGAATATTCTACATGGGACGATTAGAATTTTATACAGAAGCATCCAAAGCTACTCAAGAATTGAGGAAAACACTTTTTTAAGGAAAGGGGCATGTTAGGTCCCTATATCACAAGTGTAGTCCCTTATTATTGTTAGTGTATCCCCCTTATTGTTATTGATGTACCCCTGTAACCCCCGTATTGTTTTTATTGTTCCCTTGCATTTTTATTTTTAGGTCGGCTAAGATTATATTGTGACCCCATGGACTACTATATATAGAAGGAGGTTGTGTCATTTGTTTCATCTAAGAATTGTTCATTTATGTAATGTAAAGGAGGTTTCCCCCTCGAAGTGGCTTATTTATAAGGCGTTGATCTCTATTTTCTTCTATTTTTGGAGTTGGTTTCATAACAATATAGTTGGCACAAAATATTAAAACTAGTTCTTCATCATTCTCCTTTTCATTTTGTAAATGATCCAACTTTGAGATAAAATATTTAATAATATGATCTTTATGTTCAAGTAAAATATTAAATTATTCACTTATCATTTCATCATTGGATTATTTTTATATGTTTATAGAAACATAAAAACTCGTCATTAAATGGTTCCTCAAAATACCATTTTCCTATTTTCAATAAACCAACTGGTACATTCTTCACTACATGAATAGTGTATATCATGGAGGGGGGTTCTTATAGCACCAGAGAAACTACGAAACCTGAAAATAATCAAGATGTGGAAAAAATAAATAAATTCAAAGAACAAAATTTTGCAAAAGAAACTAGATAAAAAACAAGCAAACTACAACAGGTCACCAAGGTCAATCCCTTGAGCACCTCACTAGCAACGACGCCAAAATTTTGAGCATATTATAGGGAACATTAATGGACCAACATTTAATTATCAATGCGGGAGTTCATTAACTTGGAGACACAATAATGGAAATGGAAAAGAGATCTCCTAGCAGCATGAAAATGAAACTCTAGTCTAACTTGCACATCAATCACAAAAAAATGAAATTGAATCCTACACTTCAAAGGAAACTTGAGAAAACACCAACCCTAAAAATTAAAAACAAGCTTTGATCAAACATTCGATAAATGAAAGGAAAAATTAAACTATTACCAATTGTGAAAGGAAATCCTAGTTATCAAGAAGCATAGGGTAGATCCTAATTGTTGTTTGGCTAAAAACCAAGCAATGCGTGAACAACATTGAAAACGAAAATGTAAATGTTGAAAGGAATTCAAGATATATTCACAACATTCTCTATGTAAATAAAAACTATAATTATGTATAGTTCACCACTATGTAATACGACCCTTTAATAAATTAAAAATACATTCACTATGTGAATAAGGTCAAAAACAAAATCACTCTCCCTATTAAATTCTTTGCAAATAACATTGGACGAGGATTATAAATTACTAAATAGTAAAGATACGAGATCTTTGTTCTAAACATACTGACTAGTACCAGCATGCGGCTTAAGATATGTTTAGTTTTTTTTTTATTCATGCATCCATATATTTTTACCTCATATCACAATCATTATAATTAAAATGAATTCGAAAGATGAGTCTTGTTTTTCTGGAAGAAGAGGTAAAAATTTACTATCATTGATTTACATAATCAAAACTTGTAGAAGAAAAAAGAAAGCATTCAGAATCTGAACAACTCCTTTACCCAATGTGCTATGATGCGATTTGAAAAGAGAAAAAATATTCAGAACATGAGGTTTTTAAAAACGAGTATCGAGAAATAAAAATGTCGACCAACGTGATGATCCACATCGATATTGGTTGCCACCCACCTATTCCATTTGCACCCCCACCATCGGTTCTTTCAGTTTTTCACTTTCAGCACATATTACTATCTTTTGTAGGTTTTTGGGTCCTAAAATACCAGGGCCGTTTTGGGGCACTAATAATCTAGGTGGATATTTGTGGCCACCAACCTATTCCATTTGAAATGCCACAATCACTTCTTTCAATTTTTCATTTTCAACACAACTTACTATTTTTAGCAGTTTTTCGGGTCCTGAACTTTCAGAGCTATTTTGAGGCCCTAAACGACATTTATTTGGAAATCTAGGAGCAACATATGTCCATGGACCAACGTTTTTCACACCAAAATGTGTACTCCTCAGAGAGATCTTTCTCACCAGGTATGGTGCGCATCAAACAGAGATTTCATGCCAAAGTTACGTCCCTGGTAAGTTGAAACACCAATTTACCCAAATGGGGACCATAGTTTTTACGCTTCATCTCTTAGGGTTAGGTTTTTGATTGTTCATAGTTTTCCATTATTTCTAAATAATAAATAAGCCCTCGAGCCTCATTATAACACAGTTCAGAGGCCTGTAGTCGTCACATATCTTCTCAGAGATAAGCTACCAACGCCCTAGCCATTTTATTTCCATTCTATCTGTAATCATATTTCAATCATTTTTTATTAATCAAATGAATTTTTATTTCCACTGCATCTCTGTGTTTATCTCTATTTCTATATTTTATTGCGTTTCTGCATAAATCCGGACTAGTGGTATTAGAGTTGTCTTCTCTTCCTCTATTTTTCTTTGCATGTCCCCAACATGGTCAGGGTATAAGGAGTTAGGGTTCGATCTGGTTAAACCCTTGCAAGATGAGCCTCACAAACCCTAATGACCTCCCATTGTGAAAGAAAAGAAAGACGAGGGAGCAGGAGATCCTATAAAATTATTTCTCGAGGGTGCTCTCAAGAAACAAAGGAATGCGATAACAGATAAATTTGCTCATATCCTTCAACAGTTTCCCACCTACGGTGCATCTGGATCCAATAACCACTCTGGAAGAGACACTCACTTCAAGGTACACGTAAACTTTGACATTCTTTTATTTGAAGTTCAGATAGATGCAGACAGCATAGATAGATGGATAAATTTGCTAAAAGCGAATTTCTTGGTCCATGATTTCTCTGACCAAGAAAATATTATTTTTGCTCCTCAAAGCCACCCCCCATGTCAAATACTGGTGGGAAACCTATTGTGAGCAAAAGGATGAGAGGGAACCCTCTCTGTTCTCAGCCGCACCCAGTTGGAATTTGTTCTGCGATGACATCAAGGAACAATATTACCCCATGGGGAGCTATGAGGATAAGTACATCCAATTGACCATGCTATGACAACAAAGGGATCAAGATGTGCATGAACTGACGAATTTGTTCCATACCCTGTGCATAAAGTTGGGTATTAAATATTTAGAGATACATTTAGTGCTAAATTACCATAGTATTCTGCACAGACACATTCAGGAGGAAATGGATTTCCTCAACATTACCTCTCTTCGCATGGCATATTGCTATGTCGCCAAGATCGCGCAGAAATTTAAGCAAGAGAAAAAATACTTTGGATCGACGAATCTGAAGCCAGGGAAAGGCGCTCCTGAACCACAACACATGGGACAGAGCTAGAGAAGGGTGACTCAGAACACCACCAGAAATCCAAGGAAGGACATGGGTAAGTTTTTTTAATTTCATAACAACCCCACTCACAGCACAAATGAGTGTCGGGCCAAACAGTCGCTGGTGGCCATACTGAAGGCACCTGAATCAGATGCATGTTCTGATCCTAAAGCATAACAAGAAAAGGGAGATGAAAAAGGAAAGAATATCATTGATGTGGACCCCAGTGCAATTGTTTCCAAAACCAAGCTCCAGAGGGAGGATCCATAAGTGGGGTAGCACCTCTTCTATTCGTAGATGTGGGTGAAGGGTTCTACACTGCAATTTCTTGTCGATAGCGGAAGCCAAAACAACCTCATTTCAAAAAATGTCATGAATCATCTTGAACTACCGACCATAGGACACCCACATCCATATACCATCGGGTGGCTTCACCGAGGACCGTCTGTCTCCATCCACCAGCAATGTCGCCTTCCCTACAGCATCAAGCCATTCACATATGAGGTATTGTGTGATGTTGTTCCTCTTGATGTAGCTGATGTATTATTGGGCCAACCATAATTGTGGAGGAGACATGTTTTATATGAGTCTAGGCCTCTTGCTATTATTATTACGTTGGGAAATAACTTGTACAGAATACTGGAGGTAGTACAACCTCTTTTCATCTCTTTGACTACTACAAAACAATGCAGTAAGATTGTTTCCCAAACAAGGAAATTTGTTTTCCTTACAAATATCTCACAAGGAAAGAATAATATTATGGCCAAAAACTCGAAAAAGGGATCCCCTACATGCCTGCAGTAGATGGACGAATTCATGGAGGAATACGAGGAAATTTTATCCTCACTCACATAGGTTCCTCTACACTGTCAGGACAAGCAATCCATTGATCTGACCCCTGACGCACCGCCACCTAATGTTGCCATACCTCATGTGACTACATAGAAAAAATCCACACATGTACTATCTGAGGCTGATAAAGAAACAAAATTTATTGAACGCATCCAGCATGTTTGCCCGGAGGTCCATAACATCTTTAACAAATCTAATACCCAGTTCAACAAAATTTGCCTCATCACATGGAGGATCTCCAAAAAATGGGGACCATTACTTCCTAAGGTGGGAGGAATGATCCAAGTGGATATTGGTTGCCACCCATCTATTCCATTTGGACCCCCACCATCGGTTCTTTCAGTTTTTCACTTTCAGTGCATCTTACTATTTTTAGCACGTTTTTGGGTCCTGGACTTCTAGAAACGTTTTGGGGCCCTAATAATCAAGGTGGATATTGGTGGCCACCCATCTATTCCATTTCAAATGGCACCATCAGTTCTTTCATTTTCTCAGTTTCATCACAACTTACTATTTTTAGTAGTTTTTGGGGTCTTGAATTTCCAGAGCCGTTTTGAGGCCCTAAACGACGTTTTTTGGAAAATTGGGTATAAAATGGGTGCATGAGCAGATTTTTCTCATAAAAAAATTTGTACTCCCCAAATAGATCTTTCTATCAAGGTGTGGTGCACATCAAACAGAGATTGCATGCTAAAGTTACGTCCCCAGGAAGTTGAAACACCAATTTACCCAAACGGGGCCCATAGTTTTTGCGCTTCATCTCCTATGGTTATTTTTTTGGATGTTTAGAGTTTTTCGTTGTTTCTAAATAATAAATTGGCCCTCGAGCCTCATTGTAACACATTTCAGAGGCATGTAGCCGCCACATCTCTTATTAGAGATAAGCTACCAGCGCCCTAGCTATTTTATTTACATTCTATCTATAAGCATATTTCAGTCATTTTTTATTAATGAGATGAAGTTTCATTTCCACTACATATTTTTATTTATGTCTATTTATGTATTTTATTGTGTTCCCTCATAAATCTGGATCACGTGATCAGCACACTTCGTGGGAGGAACGATATAGTACATCAACATGTAATCGATCAAGAGTTTGGTACATAAACCCATCACCAGTCACATAGTAAATAAATTAAACCCATTCACTTAGAAAACCATAATCTAAACAAATCATGAACAATTCAGAGTGGTGCGAGCTCGTTTGGTGGCCAACCTAGCAATATTGCACCCTCTGTTAACGATTTAATTTACACAGAGAGTATAATCATAAAACACATAGATTAACTAAACATAACATGGATGAAAACACATTGATTAATCTTGAAATCTTATTATTTTAATGTTGCAATAAAATATGACACTCCAACAAAAGAGGGATCGATCCGCTGGTTAATTCTGCATGATGCTACATAGGGACCGTCTCCTTCCCTTCCTTCGCTCTATGAATAGACTTATCTAGTTGTCCAAATACAACTCTATAATCTATATTATCCTATATATTTGTTCCCTATGAGATAAAATATCTTCATATTTATAATATTCATGTTTCCTAATTATGGATCAGAGGTTAAACAATGCATAGAATTTTGAATTTTGAACCAATTTCTGGAAAAAATAGGGAGTCTGTGTATTTGACTGGATTCCATCAATATGAGGTTCTAAAAAAATACAAAAAATAGTGTTGATTCATCGAATCCTTGCAATCATATCTATGGGAATATCATTCTACTATTCGTGACTTCTAGAAAAACCAAATTCTTTGATGCAAATTTATATTGGGTGTAATATAATCCTCATTTTCCTCATCCATTTTGGTGTCGGAACATGGACATTGGATCAAAATGTTTCATTCGATATATGAGTTGAGATCCACATGGAAATGAAAATTAAAACCAATGAGTAATTTACTTTGACTTTGAATCTGCGTGTTATCTCAAAGGTGTGGGTGCGATTAAGGGAACACATTAGCATATTAAACCTATGTTCTTCAAAACCCATATGCTTGTCTTTGCATCATGACAACTGCATGTATGGTAATAATGGAAGTGAGAACATGAACTCCCCTACTGGAATAGGAAGTGTACTGTTGGAAGAGGAATTTGATTAATGGTGGAGGAACTCTTTATAGTGCAAGCAATTGATAGTGCAAGAATCCCAACTTGTACATGAACTTGATGAGTGGTGTAGGAATTCTTTAGAGTGCAACCAGTCCATAATGGAGGACTCCCAATTGGTACAAGAATTTGCTGCATAGTGCATGAAGGTGAATGCAGGATCAAGGCCCGTTGGCCTATGCATATAATAATCTTAGTTTTAAACCTAAAAACATACAAAATATTATAAATTATGCTTTTTATGTTTAAATATCAATAAAACAAGGGAATACCAAATACTTGCTCTATTTTCTCGGAGAATGCACAAAGATATGACAATAACTATTCAAAATAAACAAAAACATGGGATATTTCGAGCACCGAGTGATATAAAGCAAGGAAAATCATGGGCCCAACAGGAATTTTATCTTAATAATTAAGCTATTTGGATTTGGTTACTAGTTCACGAATATGAGATTTCTGGAAATGCCTTGTAGTGAAATAGCTGTAAATTTTTGCTAATTTTTATGGTGCCTTAATGAGCTTCATTTGAATTTATTCCACTTGCATTAGGTGACAATAATGTTAAATTTAATAACAAAATCTACCCCACTTCATTTACACTTTATTAGGTTATTCATTTGATAGATTAATTAGCTCACTGTTTCTTGAATTTCTAGATTTTAGAGTAATTTTCTGTTATTTTTTAGCACGTGTGAACAGGGGTGTTTTGGAGTGATTCTACTTGGAATGGAGACCTAATACATCCAAATTACTAAAAAAAAAATTTGCATACAATTTTCGTTTGATTTACTTGGTCATTCCATGAGTTATCTCTAAAATAGAGCATCCTGTAGCAAACACATAGTTTCCTATGGCACTCTTGTAGCATGTGTAAACTTGACCAGATTTTCTCCCAACAGTTAGTTTTTGTCTCTTAGGCTTGAGTCATGACCCGTGGGATATAAATACATGATTGAGGAATAATAAACACCATTTAGGACATTATTTTTGTCAAATTAGATTAGGAATTTTTATCTGAATTCACGCTCTTAAGATTTCAATAACAAATTGTTGTTCTTTGCTATGATTAATTTATTTTCAAAGCAACACTTGCATTTATGCAATTGTTTTAGGCTTTGATTTCATGACATTCACTATATTACATCATATGACCAAAATAAGGACACATTGTATGCTGCACATATAGTGTTCATACGTCTTAAGTTTGTATAAAACCCGGGTTGATAATAAAATTTAGTAGCCTCGATAGTTGGAGCATTCTTATTGCAATACTAAGGCTCATCACTTTTTGGTGTCATTTTTCAGGAGGTGTAACATTATGCATTTATTTATTCCATATTTGATTCATTTCTTTTCTTTCTGCAAAATAAAATAAAAAAATCATTACGCGTATTTTGTTTCAAAACATAAATTTGCATTGCATTAGCATTCTTACTAAAAAAAAATTTATTTTAAAATACTTCTCCAACAACAACCCCCCAATTTGATCATGTGGTGGAGTAAGAACCACATCACCATCCACTTTTTCTAGTAGAAGAAGAAGAGGTGGCCGAAAATGTAGAAGAAATGGATCGAGATGATGACAATAAAGAATATCTTCTTAGATTTCCCATTCATGATGCTGATGTCAGTGTGCATATGAATAACATCACTACATATTTCCTTTCTCTTTGAATTTGAAATACCTTGTAAATATTATGGCTACTTATCACACACTCAAAAATTGAGATTATTTCCTACAACATTGAAGGATGGATATCTTAAATGGTTCATGAGTTTAGGTACTAATTCAATAAGGTCATGGCATGATATGCAAAAGAAATTTTTAGAAAAATATAAATTCCATGATCTTATGGAAGAAATTTTTAGAATGACTCAAAAAAAAGATGAGAGCCTTGAAGACCTAAAAGAGAGGTTCATGCATAATACTAAGAGGGAAAAGTTACATCATTTAGGATTTGACACACTAAAACCCCTCTTACTTAGAACAATTAGGGATGAGTGGATTGATCTCCTTGATGTCATCAGTAAAGGAGATTTATACCAATTATCATTTGAAGGAATTGTGAAACATGCAAATTCATATCAAGATGAAGGGAAAGAGTAAGTAAATCAGCATCAACATTTGTAAGTCAATACGAACTTGGAAATTTCCTTGATAAATTTAAAACATAAATTCTTAGCAATCTAAGTGAACAAGTAGAAATGTTAAGAATGAAAAATTAGAAAAAATAAGATGTTGATATTTTTGTTATCCATGCAGAATCATATGCTACTAAATATTGTCGATCATTACCAATGTTTAAGGAATTTTACCAAGAAAAAAATGGAGAAATTCAATCCATTAGGGGAATTTTGAGGTCTAAAATGGGCCTCCTAAGGAAAATGTACAATCAAAAGTCACTTTATGAGAACCAATCACATTTTAGGGGATGACATCATCCCTAATGGTTGAGGTGGAATTGCTTGAATTAAAGGTACTTACTTGTCACATTCTCAATGGTGGATAAAAACTCATGGTTAATCATGGTCGTGCTCTAACTAATTTTCATTTCATATTTCTTGAATGAAACAATGCATATCCCTATACATTTATTATATTATATTATTCTTATGTAGTATATTAATTACATGTTATTATACAATTTAAATAATATAAATTTTAATTAATAGCATATAATATAATTAAGAATATATGTATATATATATATTATTTCATGTTATTTAAGTACAAAGGACAAATGCATTAGTTGTTCAATGATAATGAATTTTTCTTGAAAATATCATTCTTATTTATAGTCACATAAATACAATTTTTTTATTAATTTTATTTTAGTACAACTTTTGAATTGAATTTAACTACGGTTACATTGATTGTGGTGCAAAAAGTGAATTGCAAATTCATAAATATTATTTTAATGGTTTAGCTATTATTTTATTATTTCCTTAGGAGGCCCATTTTAGACCTCAAAATTCCCCTAATGACCAGAAAAGCTATATTATGTAGCTTCAAGAAGACCATGGAAGCATATTCAACTTGATATGATGCAAGGACCTACTTCACAATTTGAAGCTTATTCACATCCATATAAAACTAATTGGAACATAATACCTCCTTGGCAAGCTTGGTTGTCTCAACCCCAAAAATAATATTGGAAACAAGGTTTGCAAGGACCTTATGGAAAAAATCCACAATATCCTAAATGTTTTCCTGAATATTTTCCATACTCAACTCCATGACATCCCTGCCATCCACCTCAGCCAGAACCACAACATCAAACAAATCAATTTCATAGATCAAATACCACTCAAATACCTGTACAACCATTTCCAAACTCATACAAAGAAGTAACTCAACCCACTTACAATGATGAGGCACAATATTTCAAAACATATCCTCTTGATTTAAATGGTATCCATATTAGCTCAGGAAGATTATTGCAAAGAATAGAATCTCTCGATGTCATTAGAGGAAAACATCCATAAGAAGAAGATTCAAAAGAGGATATCAAATATTCATGAGATGCACTTGATGGAGAAAATACATTAGAATAAGGACATAAAATATTATCCAAATTAGTAAGTGGACTAGGGGTATCAAAACCATATTGAAATATGGTTCCAGACAGTCATTAAGTTGCAACAACACACTCTTCTTCAACAATACTTGTTATCATCTCTATCAAAGAAGTTGGTCCCTCATATTCAGTTACATGTCAAATCATGTATTTAAATTTTACACAATATTTTCTTTGTCATATCGATGTGCACATAGCTCCATTATAAGTATTCCTACACATGAAATAGATTTTTCTTTTCCAAGTAGAGTAAGATAGAAATAAATTAAAAAAATGGAAAAAGAGAAAAAATGAAAAAGAATAAAATGTTAGGTGAAAACCTATTTCGAGGTGCCTCATATTGCCTCACTAATTCAAAACCTCCATGAGGTGATCAATGGGTTGGAAAAAATAGAAAATAAGAGAAAAATAAAAAATCCTAGGCGAAATCCTCCTTTCAGGTGCCTAGGTAGACCTACTAGCTGAAAACCTCATTGAGGGAGCTAGTAGGGCTAAAGAAAAAAGAAAAAAACTAAAAAAAATAAAAATAAAAAATGCATTTGATCCATGTATCTCTCTATAATGAAAGTAGGTGCTCTCCAAGCCTTGCAAGTAGTAGAAAAACAAGTTGGAACCAAAATAAAAAGTTGGTGAAAACCCTAGTATAAGGAATTTAAACTTAGACTTCCTCATCCTTTTCTCATATGATCCAAAAGGACTAAGCTCATGCCAATCCATCACACTCATCCATTTCCAAAGTCCACCAATAATTTCCAAGATTTTCTCATTAATTTTCATCGTTGTCGTAAAAATCTACAGGAAACCCCGTATTTGCTACATGAAGTCTTGTTTTTCAGTATAAAATTGTTTTTATTATATCTCCAAAACTGTGCATCCATTATCCAACCTGTTTCATGGGGATATGCATATAAATGATAGTAACATGATCAAGAAATTTTAGCACATTTCGGCGCATGGTTTGTGATAAAATGACCACCATCACCTACAACCATTTTTTATATTTCTCTAGAAGCATGCATTCAATCGACAAGATTTTGTTATGGGGACATGCATAAGGATGATGGTAACAAGTTCAAAACATTTCAGGTCAATCCACATACCATTTGAGAGATATGGCTAAAAAAATTCTGCTACAAGGGTTTGTTGTGAACTACTACAGGGTTCTTGTAGTGCTACAAGAAACCTTATAACTACTATAGGAAACTTATCTGTGAGAAAAGTAGCTCTCTCAAGGGCTTCGACACTAAAAAAAAAAGCATGAGAATATTTTTTATTCTGTTATGGAACCAGCTCCAAAAATAGAAGAAAAGAGATATCAACATCTTAGAAATAGCCACTTCGAGGGGGAAACCTCCAATACATTACATAAATGAACAATTCTTAGATGATACAAATTAAAAAACCTCCTCTCTCTATATAGGAATCCATGGGGCCACAATGTAATCCTAGCCAACCTAACAATAATAATGTAAGGGTACAATAATAACAATATGGGGGTTACAGGGGTACAACAATAACAATAAGGGGGTTACACTAACAACAATAACGGCCTATACTAGTAATATAAGGACCTAACATGCTCCTCTCCTTCAAAAAAGTGTTGTCCTCAACACTTAAGTAGCTCTGGGTGCTTCTATATAAAATTCTCGTCCTCCCATCTAGAATCTTTAGTGGGTAAGTCCTTCCATTTGATGAGATAATCTGAAATTGATCGATTTTGTAGCTCTCGAGTTCTTGTTTCCATGATTGCTTCAGGTTCCGATATGGTTTTTCCTTCATCACCAAGTTCTAGCAATATTTTTTGAACTAGAAGTTTATCCCCTACAACCTTTTTCAAGTAGAAAACATGGAAAACTGGATGCACTCCTGAAGAAGAAGGAAGCTCCAATTTGTATGCCATAGTACCAATATTTTACAACACCTTGTAAAGAAAATAGTACTTTGGAAATAATTTATTATCCTTCTTAGCTTTCTTAAGGGACATTTTTTTGTATCGTTGTAGCTGTAAAAATACCCAGTCCCCCACATCAAAACTTCTCTCACTGTGATGTTGATCTACTTGTTGCTTCATTCAATTTTGTGCTAAATTTAGGTTATCCTTTAAGAGTTGGAGAACTTCTTATTTATGGTCAATGTGATCCTCCACTACTTGAACCCTAGAATTTTCCCTTAAATTATATGTGATGGACGGTGGATGATATCCATAAAGTGCCATAAATGGGGTCATTTTTGCTGCAGTATGGAAGGAAGTGTTATACAACCATTCAGTGAGAGGTAACCACTTGACCCATTTTTCTTTCTTATCAGATACAAAACAACGAAGATATCCTTCCAAACATTTTATTCACTATCTTTGTTTGACCATCGGATTTAGGATGATAAGATGAGATATGAGCTAGATGAGTACCCAAGCAAGAAAATAATTCCGTCCAAAAAATTTCTTATAAAAATGGGATATTTGTCACATACAATAATCTTCGGGTTTCCATACAACTTTTGAATTGTTTCCATAAATGAACTTGCAATTGTACTTGCTTTAAATGGATGAGATAATGCACAAAAGTGTGCATACTTGGTAAGTCTATCAACTACCACCATGACGACACTCCTTCCTTCGGACTTAGGTAAACCTGTGATAAAATCCATTGAAATATCCTCCCAACATTGACTTGGAATGGATAAATGTTGTAGAAGACTCAGGTCTTAATTGTCTCAACTTTATTTTGCTGGAAAACCAAACATTCTACCAAAAAATTTTGAATATCAGATTTAAGGCCATCCCAAAAAAATTCTTTCTTCACCCTGTGGTAAGTTCTAAAAAATCCTGAGTGTCCTCCTAAACGAGAATTGTGCAATTCCAAAAGAATATTTTGTTTTAGTTGGAAATTCTTCCGAATATATAAGGGATTTTTGTACCATAAGGAATCATTTTTCCCAATAAATGTATCAGATGTACTAGGATGATGCTACAAATTTTGAATGAGTGTCCAAAATTCTTCATCCTTCTTCCATTTATCCCTTGCTTCAGTTATCCAATCTGGTTGGATAATAGAAATGGCACAAAGAAATGCTTCCACCTCTTCATCCTTTCTTGAGAGTGCATCTGCAACAACACTTAGCTTCCCTTTTTTGTAGATGATTTCAAAGTCATAACCCAACATCTTTGTGACCCATTTTCTCTACTCTTTCGAAGATAATATTTGTTCCAAAAAGTGTTTAAGACTATCATGATCAGTTTTTACCTTGAATTTTATTCCCATTAGGTAAGGTCTCCATTTATTTAGTGCATGTAGTATTTCGAACATTTCCTTCTCATAAATATCCTTTTGTAAATACTTTCCTTTCATTGAACGAATTTCAAAAGAAATGGGTCTTCCTTCTTGCATTAAAACAACACCAATTCCATTTCCTGAGGCATCACATTCGACAATACATATCTTTGTGAAGTCTAGCATAGCTAAGACTGGTGCTAGGCACATTGCCTCTTTAAGATGTTCAAAGGCCTTAGTTGCTTCAGGAGTCCATGAAAATGAATCTTTCTTCAATAATGTTGTTGGAGGTGCTGCTATTCTCCCATAATTCTTAACAAACTTGTGATAATACCTTGTTAACCTGAGAAATCCGCACAATTTCTTTATGGTTGTGGGGAATTTCCATTCCTTAATGGATTTAATTTTGTTAGGGTCTACCTTAACAGCCTTGTGAGATACAGTATGACCCAGATATTCCACCTCTTTTACTCCAAAGAAACATTTGGATGTTTTTGCATATAATTGTTTCCCCTCCAATAGTTTTAGAACCCTCTCAACATGTTGAACATGATCCTTCCAAGACTTGTTGTAGATTAGTATATCATCAAAAAATACTAGAGAAAATTTTCTAAAGAAGGGTTTGAAAATGGAATTCATCAACCGTTGAAATTTAGAGGATGCATTGGTAAGGCCAAAAGGCATGACCAAAAATTCATAATGACCCTCATGAGTTTGAAATGCTATTTTTGGAATACCTTCAGTCTTCATTCTAATTTGATGATATCTTGAACGAAGATCCAGCTTGGTAAATAATTTTCTCCATGTAATTCATCCAATAATTAATCAATCACAGGAATGGGAAATTTATCTTTAATAGTGAGTTTATTGAGCTCCCTATAATCTGGACACATGTGGCATGATCCATCCTTATTGTGCACCAATACTGCTGGAGCAGAGAAATAACTTTGACTAGGTTGAATTATACCAGCCTCTAACATTTCTGCAATCATACGTTCAATTTCACTCTTTTGGACATAAGGATATCTGTAAGGCCAGATTTTTAGAGGAACACTTCCTGGAATAAAATGAATAGCATGGTCATGATCATGAATATGTGGTAGTATTTTGGGAGTATCAAACACCTTCGAATGATTGTCCAAGACTTTCTGGAGATTGGGAAAAATAGATGATTTTGATGTTGGAACTTCTAGTGAGCATAATTGTACAATTATGCCTCGTTGTTCTTTCTTCAGAAGCTTTGTCATGACATTAGAGCTTATTATCTTTCCTGGATTCCTTGTGATACCCCATAATTCAATTTCCTTTACTTCCGAAAAAATATTCAAGAAAAGTTCTTGAATATTAAAAGCTATTGTCCTTAAATATTGTAACCACTGTACTCCTAGTACAACATCAGTACCTCCCGTTGGGATGGAAAGTATTGGAGTATTCAATACATATTCCCCCATTGATAGCTTGATATTGTGGAATTTTCCAGAGAAAATTATAGTTCCTCCATTTGCAACCATCACTTGACATTCTGGTGCTGGGTATAGGAAATAATTAAATTCCTTGGCTGCCTTACAATGAATAAAATTACGAGTACTACCCGAATCAATCAACACTCTCACCTTTTGCTTCTTGATATGTCCTTCTATATTGAGATTTTGAGGAGTTTTTATTCCTTCCAATGCATTACATGATATGGTCAGACTCATTTATTCTTCTTCTAGTGTTTCATTCTGGTGTATATCCTCTTATTTTGAAATTTCTTGTTCATTTTCTTCCTCCTCTTCACAATCTATGTAAAATAATTTATTTTCAGTACACTTATGACCTTTAGTGTATTTTCTATCACAACTGATGCAAAGACATTTTGCTCTTTTTTCTTCCAATTGTTGTGGTGTCAAACTTGTAGGTTTTGGAAGTCTAGGAGTAGCAACACTTCCATCTTTATAGATATGAGTGGTAGGCTTCATTTTCGTCATAATTTTACTTTCAATTTTTCTTTCAAAACTGAATGCCTTCTCTAATGAATCCGGTTCCCAAACTTGAACTTCATGTTGGATGTTATCCTTTAAAGTCCCTATGAAGAAATCAATCCTCTATTCCTTTGGAATATCAATTACCCTTATATTCAATTTTTAGAAGTCCTCAATGTGCTCTGCCACTGAACCCTTTTGTTTTAGATTTATCAATTGGCTAAAGAAGGTGTTTCTCTTTGTATCCTGATAATGTGCTATCATTTCCTCCATAAAATTTGACCAAGCCACAATTATTTTACGAGAGCAAAGACATCGATAACATATAAATGTATTTTGTTCTAAATGTAAAGTTTCAATGCGTACATTTTGTGTGTTTTGCACATTATTGAGATCAAAATATTGCTCCATCTGCAGTATCCATGTTACGGGATCCTTTCCATAAAAATTCCTCATATCCATATTTGGAATATGGTGGTTCTTTAATCCAACATTAGAGTTTATGAAATCACGATTAAGATTTATTTTTTTCTCATCATGAGTTTCCTCTATTATATTTTCGCCTTTAGGAATAATTTCTTGTATCAATTTTGACAAACATTCCTTCAAACCTTCCATGTCTTCTTTTAAACCTTCCATTTTTTATTCCATACCATCCATTTTTTATTCCATACCATTCTTCAAACCATCCATCATATCTTCTATACCTTTCGTCAAACCATCCATCTTAGCTTCCACACTTTTCTTCAAAACATCCATTTCATTTTTTGTTGCTCTTTGTGAGAGCGAATTTTGGTGCACTTGCCCTTGTAATTTTGATAGATCATGTGACAATTCTTCATCTTCATGAGTCATAGTAGAGTACTCTGAGGTCTTAATCGGTGTTGAATTATTTTTAGGAGGCATTTTAGAACCCAATACTGATATCTATGCTCAATAGGCCTTTGGAATCACTTAAGACTGATTTTTCAAACAAGACTTATGCAATTTGAAAAAACAAATACACACCCTTTTGTTGATTTTGAGGAGCTCGATATTGAAACTGAATTATCTCTGTGATTTTGGATCTTCAATATTTGAAATTCGACCCTAACATAGCCCTATGAATCTTCTTTCGAATTCCACATGTCTGACATGATTTGGATTCTTGAAGACAAATTGATGCCCAATATCCTACAATGACCTAATTATGGACTGGTTTAGTAGATAGAACTTGTACGAATTTCCACATGTCATTGTTTCCTCCTTCGACTCTGAAATTGATATAAAAAAAACTACATTCTATGTTATTCTGGCCACTTTTTATAGAATCCCAACTCGATGCTCAGAGAGAGGGATATGATGTTTTTCCCACGGTCACCTCCTTGAGATGAAATTCGGGAGCCTGAAACAATCCTAAATTACACAGATAATATATCCAAAAATATTGTGAACCAAGATCTGAAATTTGTACAGGCGGTTCCTTAGGCTTTCATATTTTATCTATGAAAATTTCAGCTTTTTAACCCTCGTATAAAAAAATTTATAGAGAAATTATGCGATGATAAGTTTAGGTTAAATTCAGGAGCGTGCAAAAAGCCCTAACTTCCACATATCATATCTCCAAAAATATTGCGAACCAAGTTCTGAAATTGTGCAGCAATGTTTCTCAGGAGTTTTTCTTTGTACTATAAAAATTTTAGCTTCTAAACCTTCGTAAAATAAATTATATAGCGAAAATTCCATGATGACCTGTTTGGTGCAACAAAACCCTAAAATCCAAAGCTTTGATACGAAATGTTATGAAACCAACTCCAAAAATAGAAGAAAAGAGAAATCAACGTCTTAGAAATAGCCACTTCAAGGGGGAACCCTCCAATACATTACATAAATTAAAAATTCTTGAATGATACAAATTACAAAACATCCTCCCTATATATAGGAGTCCATGGGGCCACAATGTAATCCTAGTGGGGCCACAATGTCGTAGCCAACCTAACAATAATAATGTAAGGGCACAATAATAACAATATAGAGGTTACAAGGGTACAAAAATAATAATAAGGGGGTTACAGTAATAAAAATAAGGGAATATACTAGTAATATAAGGAACTAAAATTTTTCATATACTTGCCACTCCTAACCCTTGCTTCACTCCATGCACAAGGATTCATTCTCTAAACCCTATGTTTCACCACTAACAACTATATCACCTATAGCTTGACATGGGACCTGATCCCTTACCTATCCATCACTCCACTCATTCCATAACTCCATCCCTAGCCTCCACTAACCATTCCCCTTCATCTATAAGCAATCTTGAGCCCCCAAGAAGCAGAGAAGAAACTGCTACAGGAAGTTGAAAAGTATGCTCTAGAAAACATGTAGATGGCACAAAAAGATAAAAATTTGAGGATAGGTTGATGGAAATGGATTCAAAGTACCACCAACAGACTCTAGGAGGATGAGAACACTAGAAAAGGCACCCTAGGACCTTTAAGAAGCAACTACAAGAAGAAAAATGAAAATGAAAATGTTAAGCAACTTACACATAAGCAAGCTCCTCACTCAGAAAATACATGAAAAAAAACATAGCAAGAGAAATATAGCCACGACTATCACCAAACTCTTACTCCAGCATTTAAACATCTCTTGAAAATCAACATTAGAGGTAGGTACATGTATGCAATATTATTTTGCCTCTTCTCGTGAGCATGTTATGGTTAGAAAATTTTTGTTAAATGCATTAGAGATAAGGTTTTATAAGCTAAGGATAGGTCAGTGGTCTCGGCCACCTGTACCCACTTAAGTGAAAATAACTCCCTCACTCATGTAACATGGAGAAGCCAAGTGAAGGAAAGTGATAATTACGAGGAAATTGGACAAGATCACCAAGCGCATTGAGCCTACTAATAGAGGAGGAAATAAAATAAAACAAGTATCAACTTCAAATGTATTGAAACTCATTCCCAAATTAGTTAGAGAGGCTCATTAAGGAATCAAAGGTCGAGCTAGATGCTACCAGTGATTGTATAATATGGTATATAAGAGATGTAGAGTTTATTTTTCAATGATACAGGATCAAGCATGGATTCTATAGGAGAAACAACACTTCTATAGGGAAAACAAGGTTGATACATGAAAAACAGAGACGTTATAGTATAGAGAAGTTGTTGCAAAATACCCTTATTTTGAGGAATTTCACCACAAGACCCTGTGATTTGAAGGAAATCAGCCAAAGGAAGGGTAAATACATTTTTTTCCTTGCTATATGTGAGCAATAAGCCTACAAAATTTTCATTTTTTCATTGGTACAACCTATGGGAAACTTCTGTAAAGTTTACAAAAAATAAAATAAAATAAAATGTGGTTGTTTCCTTTGGATTGAGCTTGATAAGAAAGGGAATTGCAATTATTTTTGTGTGAGCATGAGATTTTTTCAATATTCCTTTGTCTTAAAAACCCTCATTCCATAGAAATATGTAAAACTCGTAGCAGAAATAGAGAATTGCCTTTCCAACTTTGGAAAATTGTATTGGTTTGCTACAAGTCAACTACATGATGCTCTAAATTACTACATGATTACATCCGAGGTTATTTTTAGGGGTTTAAAGGTTTATAAATCATGGAAAAAGGTATCATTAGGTTGGAAAAGTATGTGGAAGAAATTTCCAAACTGAAAAATATTTAAGAACCCATCTTGCACAATAGGAAAAGGGTAGGCTAATGGTCTCTAGAAACACTCTGATGCACAAACAGATTTGGGAAAATGAGTGAAAATGTAATGAATGTGTCAAGGGATAGGATGTGAATGCAATGGACCTAGAAGCCAACAGAATTCACATTAAAAGAGGAAAGTTGTGTTTTTGTGCTTGAAAGACTGCTAAACAATAATGAAAATAACAAATACTTTTTCTTTGTTTGTCCTTGCAGGACCTACAAACAATATTATTAAGAGAAAGGACTAAGCAATGTATAAGATAGAGGCCACCAGGGCCATGAACGCGACATAGTCAGGTCATTAAGTTGCTCAGAGGAGCAACACTTTATGTGGGGGGTATGATGGACCTCCAAATTAGACATAAATTAAGGCCCATATGGCCATCCTTCAAAACATTAAATCTCTCTTTTTTTATGGGATGGCATATTTTTAACTTTAATATGTTTATTATGAAGGTTTAAAGATAATTGCAGATTTGTTCCTAATATTATTTCTTTTTGTAGAATATTTTGAGAATATTGGGAAGATTATGAAGATTTGGAGAAGGATATAATTTAGAGACTTGCTCCCTACTAATGGAGGATGAATATTTGAAAATAAATGAACAAAATATCATGAAATCGTTGAGAAATTCTACAGAGATTTTGGAACTTCGATGATTGAGAAAATCTAGGAATGTGTTCCATGTCATTTATTACAAAATCCTAGTGTTGGGAACCAGATCCACTATTTGAGAAATATTAGAAGGGAAAGCTTCCTCCTTTCAAGGATAATGTTTCCTCATCAGCTTTTATAAGTAACAATTCGAATTGGACTCTAGGGGAATGTATTGTTTAATCTTATTGTGGAGAAAACTTGTTTTCTGGCAGCTCCACTTTCTTTTCTTGGAGGGATGTACTTTGACTCATTTAATAATGATGATTGGTACCATTTTTAGGTTTTAAGGCTTGGTTTCTTTGATAGGACTCTGATTCCTCCTTAGGTTTGGCCATCCCAAGAGCTTTTGAACCCTCTTGGACAATTTATCTATGTTATTTTCACTTCTTATTCACTTGCATCTCTTATTCCTGTTTTTCATATTTCTGTATTTAGAATAGTTTCTTTTCTTATTGTAGGATTGAATTAAATGATTGAAGTGAGCTATTTTGTAGGTTTTTTAGAGATTAAAAATCATTATTCATCGTTGTAGTAACTTTTGAAGTTCATCTTAATCATTAAGCTACTTGGATCTATTTACTAGTTCATGAATATAAGATTTCTGGAAATGCCTTGTAGCGAAATAGTATTAAATTTCTGTTATTTTTTAGGATGGGTTAATGAGCTTAATTTGGCATTATTCCACTTGGATTAGGTCATAATAATTCCAAATTTAAGAACAAAATTTACCCCCTTTGATTTTCCCTTGATTATGTTAGGAATTTGATATATTAACTAGATCACTAGTTCTTGGATTTCTAGCTCACTAGCTCATGAATGTACCATGAATCACACATAAAACTATGAAATAAAGTTTTCTCCTCTGACCATTTATATTAAGCTATTTTTTCTATCCTAAACATTCAAGTTCTCCACGTAGTATTACTCTTTGAACAATACAAATAGTTGCAATGTATTGCCAATATTTATAGTTTTTTTTATCAAGCTTCAACAAAGAGATTATATTTTTTCGATCGATTATTAATTGATGGATTTTTTATTTCTAGTTGTTCCTCTTTATTAAAGTTTTAGTGCTAACTATTTTGAACTAATTGAGGAGAAAACATTGGTGGTATTGTTCTAATATGATAAATTGTTGTTTGTATTGAATCAAGTATTTGTTGTAAAAGATCAATAAATGTCTTGGGTTAATTAGTATTATATTTTATTTTAGTTATTATTTATTTTTACTATTAATATGCTTTATAATAGTTAGATTTATTTCTTTCAATTTTCTTATTCCTTTTATTTAATTTATGATTTAAACTATTAATAACATAAATTTAATTTTTTTTGTTAATGAAATTATTTATTATTATAGAATTGATTTCTTTTAGTTTTTAACTTAACTATACCTTTGTTTATAACAATTAAATTTGACCCTTTTGCATTAAAACAATTAATTATTAATATTAAATTTATTCTTTTTTAATAGATAATTATATATAATAATAATAATAATAATAATAATAATAATACTAATAATCATTGAGTCAAACTAGTTGTTATATTCTAATGACTAGCTATCAGTTCTCTTCATTTATTTAGCTCTTTGCCATGATCTAGTTCCTAATCTTGTCCTGAAGATGAACCACATTGGTTGATTTTCAACGAACGATTTTTTTGCATCAATCAATGTGTTATATCTTGAAAATTTTAAGTATGGTAAATATGAGAAAACTATTGGTTCTTTGCATGTAAATCTGTGAAATAGATGAAAATTACTCTTATTTTATATTTTCATTATAATTATCACTGATTTTTTGAGTTTGAGTGATTGGGGATGGCCACAGGTGTTCCCTCAAATTGGAATTTTCCTTCATCCAAATGTAGGTGGCTTTCAAAGCGTTCCCTGCATCAAGATGTAGTTGTTGTCTATAAAAAAATTTCCTTTGGGATGAGGATCTTGGTGTTGAAAATGTCAACGTGGACTAGTATGTAGGACAACTTTTATCTAAATCCTTGTTTTTGTATTCCTGTAGTCCCGAGAGAATAAATTTTGGATTTATATATGCATATTCTTGAGCATGTTACACTATCTACATGAATACAAATAAAATGAATTTGTAGTGGTTTTTTTCTACCTTTTTTCCAACTTGTGCCTTTGTTCCTTCCACAACTAGTATATTTGTGAACAGTGCTACCCCAATTCATTTTCATGTAGGAAAAAATGACATAAGTTTTTGAATTCACTGTCCTATTTCTAATGTATCCACATAGTTATAAGACTTGGAATTGGGGAAAAGTTGGTGATTTAGAAGACTCGAGTTTGACTCAGTTTGGTAAAAAAATAGGGAAGTGCAAAAATAAATATATACAAATATTTTAACAAAAACAAAATTTCGAGAGAATAGTTTGATCTTGGTTGAATCAGTTTGGTAAAATATCATGAAAAAATAGGAAAGTGGCAAAATAAAGATATACAAATATTTTAACAGAAATAGAATGTCTTGATAATATTTTGACCTTGGTATTTTTTTTGGTCTGTTCAATTTTCAAAGTATAAAATTTCCCAATATAGGTAAAAATGAGCAAACAATGACCAAATTTAGGGTAATGAAGGGTCTTTTTAGGTTGTCAAACAAGTTTAACTAGGTTAAGTGGATTTTGACTTAGTGAACCAAGTCATACACTTGCTAGTAAAAATCATGTTGACTAAGTTCAACTGTCACACCTCCAATTTCACCCAAAAAAAAAAAAATTTCCTTTGCGAATGCAAGCTTGTGAGCCTAGGGTTATTATGACATATCAATCCTTTCACTATGATAGTTTTCATTTCATCATGTTTCAATAATACCCTCTATCAATATCTCTCGTCTTATGTTATTTTTATTATAATTAGGGAGATGGTTTATACGAACCTAATCTTTACACAGGTCTCGTATAGCCATTCTCCTTTAGCTTAATGGTCATGTATCCCATTTATGAAATGATTGAACTCAAACGTAACCCATATGAACTATGAGCATATGTTATATAAATTGCGTTGTATGGGTTGTTGCCCAAGGCATTTTCAAACCTTCGAATAGCCATCGTTACGATGTTTACGTTATATATATGGTTATAGCCTTGTCATAAAATTAGAAATGCATATTATTATGAATGGACTTTCCTCATGCGCTTGGTATTATCATGTACATGCGCCTGGTTTGATATGACCACTCATCCTGGTACCTCAGATTTTAAATCGATTTAATATATAGTACTGGCTTTGGTATTAATCTGCACGTAGAGCACATTATCACTCCAAATTGGGTTTCTATGGTCCTCGTCATGGTGAAATTCTTATCCACGTCAGGCGTTAAGCGAACTAAATGAGTGTTGTATCGTTTTATGCCCTTTCGTTGGCTTACGTGGTGAGTCCACGTCGCTGGCATACTCAACCTACGTGGTGATCAACACCCAGGTCGATACTTGCACAGGTAATATAGAATTCAATTCGCATCTGCATCCATAAATTTTGATACGACGGTATTAACTCTTCCAGGCTACCCCTCGATCCGTGGCTTAACTGTTCCGATGCTGCCAAGTGGACGATGGCGATCGTTTACAGTTAGGGTTTATGTGGTTTAACGAGGGCTTATATAAGTTCGGAGTGTGGAGTTAAGTCGGTTTCCGCACTCATCAGTTGCAGGCCTCCTCCGCGTCTGCGCCATTCCCCTTCTGCCGAGGGTTTCGACTCTCCGTTACAGAGAAGTAGTATGGCGCCTCTCGTTCCTCACCACGCGGTCAGGTAATTCCTCCACGCACATTTTAATTCTATTGCAGGTGTGAATGATTAATACTTAGTTTGTAGAGGCCATACGCTTGCTCTGAATAGATATATATTGGATGATCAGTAAGGTGAATGCTTCTGGTTTGTTTTTCGATGCTCAAGGTCGCCGTTCAGTGCAAGGTGTAGTTGGTTTCTATTTTCAGGGTTATCGTCGACCCATCTCTGGTTATATTTACATTTCGACTGATTTGTGCTATACCTCTTGGATTACCTGCGTCGCCTCTCCTCAGGTGGACGCCTCCTGTTCCATGGAGCTTATGAGGTATGTTCTTATTCGTGCCATCTCAACACATAATTATTGACTTCGTCGTATTATACTCGAGGGTAATTTGTATTAATCCCTCTCGGTCCAATGTTCGATTGCAGGGCTCGACGCGTCTGAGGTTTGCATTCCACAGGTAATAGTTTTAATACCGAGCTTATTTTATTTATGCTCTTATTTCTCTATGATGGCACAATGACTAACTTGCGTTTTGGGTCGTCTTTGTCTTCTACAGTTAAATCCGGAGGACTCCTGTGTACTTATGACAGTAGAGAGTGACCCTTTCAATCGTATGGACACTAACGTCGGTCTCTTGGCCGTCCAGGTCGGTATACTTATGGGGTTACTTCTCCTCTCCTAATGCGTTGTCTCGTGATCGTCGAACAGTGCTTCTCTTGTGATGTTGCGCAAGGTTGCTTACGGAACGAGACTCACTCTCCGAGTCAGGGTTTTCGTTTTCTTCTTGTTAGCGTTGTCATCCTTGGATGCCGCTTGTCTAAATTTGTTCTGTTGAAATAGGGGTTGTGATTTATATACTCCAGCCTAATAGGCTCAGTATGTCTTTTGAAAATTTTGGACAATTATATACTCCCTATTGTCTTAGGTCGATTTTAATATACTCTGCCACAGTTTTAAATGTACAGGGACTGTATGAAAAATGCATATAATTTCATACCATGGCATTTGGCTTTGTTTAATTTGCTCGTCTGAACCTTATTTTGTTTTCTGGAAATGCTACTGACATTCCAGATTTCTTAATTGCATACATCAGGATTTACAGGTAGTTATATATGATATTTATCTATTCTTCTGATGTACTTCGTTCACTCTTTTCTATGGAAAATCTACACTTTGGTATTTATAGCATAATTACAGTTGCCTCTGCTCCTGGTTACACTGAACTGGTTTTATACCTATCTGTCTAGACATATGAATGGCTTGCTGGACATTTATGAGACCATTCTTATTTATCAATAGATGATTAATATGTATGAAAGTCTAGAATTTATGTTTTCTTACTTTTCAAAGTTATGCAAGCATAGTTCTATTCTCCAGTTTCTTCTCATTTTCTTGTAATTAGTTACAGCTCGTATCTACCTATGTGTTTGATGGTAGCTGGATTCTGAAGAGCTGGTAATGGGATTTGAATTCTTTTCACCTTCCTCATAGTCAAGGGAATGTTGGTTATATAAATGCTACTGTGTATAATGATGCAATTTATTTACTTTTTGCTCCTATGCTTCTCAACTGCTTACTCATAATTTCCGCACTCTATGTATTCATTCTCAGTACTATGATATTAGAATAGTTCCATGAGGCCATTGTTGGCTGAACCTGAGGTCAGTCTATTGAGTCTCTCCCTCTGTTATTTCATAGAAAATATAAGTTGTAACTCATATCCTGCTATTGTTCTGGTGTACTATAGTTAATTCCATTTCTCTCTATGATAGCTGTAATAAAAATTATGCTTGGAAACAGAATCAGATTAAACACAATTCCACAGTGTTTCCTGAAACAACAAGGTTTCCTCAGATTTAGACCCACCCTGGGTTTAAACATTCTGTGGAATTCTACTTTACAGGATGTTCCTCTACAACTATACAGAGTGATCATGTTACTACATGGTGATTACATTCTGTTAAATGTAGACTAAAAATATGAACTAACTTAGAATTAAATTTTGTTTTTATATGTAGCCAATTCATACTATAACAAAAAATAAGACAAATTTTCTCAGAGACATACCACTCGTGCAGTAGACCAACCTCCCAACCTTAGAGTTCTTCTGTCTCCCAGAACTCACCCCCGAGCTGAGATCACCTCCTATAGCAGATTAACCTCTTATCTGTACAAGATCAGCTTATTTAAGCTATTGTTCCCCAAGCATGTTTCTAATTCTGCGTCCAAAATCTCAGGATGCTTTTCTTCCTGTTTGCCTAGGCTTCCCATTTAGGGATTCTTTAAAGATATTTTATGCTTTTCCTCAGCTTTTCCAGCTTTTTACCTCTTCCCAACTACTTTCCTCATCATTGGGGAAATTCAGATTTTTCCTCAAAAATCTAAATTTAAAACTTACTATCTTCCAAGGATTTTTTTGAAAGATTGTGGGGAAATATTGCCTCATCCATCCTCATAGATTTAGCAAGTGATCTCATCATCTCATTTTTGGTCAATTTGCACCACCATAATTTATTCATTTCCTCAATTAAATGTTTAATTACATTCACAAAATAATTATCCTTTGGGGTCCACTCCCCTTAAGATGTAAAGTTCAAGTATCTAACTTTAAAATGCAATCACATGAATTGGGGGTGTTACATCAACTATCAATGGGCATGTTTGTCTCAAATCAGTAGGAAAAACTCATTGACTTGAAAATTTATTTCAAACTCAGATTGTCATGGATTTGAGCCACAATTTTGGTAGTAATTCATCAAAGCTTTCTTCTTTTCCATCCAGTCCATTCCTATCAATAGATCATATGACCCTAAAGGTAGAATGTTCAAATTCACTTCTGTTCGAACCTCATTTAATTGGATTTCTATTAGGGCGGTTGTAGTTACAACTTTCTTTTTGCTACAGTGTTGGTATACCAACAGTATTCAAATTTTGAGTTTTAAGTTATTTCTACAATCTTTGGACTAATGTAACTCAAAGAAGCACCTGGATCACTCAAAACAGTAACAGGTAGGTCAGAAATCTTACCCTCCATTTCCACCATGGTTGCTTGATGTTCTGCTTGCCGATTTTCCAGGGCTGCATTGATAGTTGGTATGTTTATGGCTATATCATTTACTGTTGTCGCTTCCTGATCCCTCATGAGCATATGAATGTTTCGATGTGGGGACAATCCCTCAAAAGATGGGGTTCTCCACATCCCCAGCATTTCAAAGGTTCCTTTATTCATTGTTCCTCCTTCATCATCTCACCTCTATTGGTTTCAATGCCACTTGAGACTATGCAGTTTGACTTTCTTTGGGTTTACTAAACCTTTTCCACTGATGATCTCTGCCAAAATTCTTCAGATAGGCTTGTTTCTGTTTTCTCCCTTTGACTTCATTCTTACTTACCCAACTTTTTCCTTGAACAGTTTTTCCTTTGAACTGTTGGTAACACAATATAGCTTTTCTAACAGCTTCGTCCATTGTTTTTGGATTGTCAAACTCAATTTTCTCTTTGTATACCATAGGCAAACAATTCAGAAACCTCTGTACCTTTGCCTTTTCTTCCCTTATGTAAGGTACATATCTCAATAGATTGGTAAATTTAGTAACAAACTCATCAATAGTGAGCTGTCCCAATCTAAGCTCATGAAATTATTTTGCTTTGTCATCATAGTACCGTTCATTCAAGTAGCGATTCTTGAATTTAGCCTAGAAATCTTCCCAAGTAACTGTCTTTTCATCTATGGCATGCACCATCTTTGTCTCCTCCCACCACAAGGTAGACTTACCTTGTAGCTGGTAAACAGCTAATCTGGCCTTCAGATTGCTTTCATATTCATAAACCTGGAAACACTTAATCATATTCAGCAACTAGGCTTCAACATCCTCCTCCTTTTCCCCATCATAGGAGGGAGGTTTGATTTTCCGGAATTCCCCTTGTAATTCCTTTTTCTGCTTATTCTGATGTCGAATAGCATCTTCCTCATCAGATTCATCAGTTTTCCTCTTCCGGTGCCTTAACCATTCTTGGCCCCATTCAAGTGAGGTTAATTTTCATTAAGGCTTTCTGCTCCTCACTGGCTGGTAACCATCTATGCATTACGACTTTTATCTTAGCACAAAATTCAACCCACCAAGTCTGCCAACATAACCATCATATTTCCAGCTGAATCCAGCTCTTGTAGATCCACAAGTTCTACCTTCTTCCATTCTATCACCTCACTGTACACTACATAGCACAGGTCAGTGAACAGAAAAAACAAAACAACAAAAACAAAAATTTTGCTACAGCAATAAAATTACACAGTGAGCACACAGCAATCGTGAGCACAAAGTCACCAGCCCAGTTTTGTAACTTGGGCTCTGATACCATTTGTCACACCTCCAATTTCACCCCAAAAGAAAAAATTTTCCTTTGCAAATGCAAGCTTGTGAGCCTAGGGTTATTATGACATATCAATCCTTTCACTATGATAGTTTTCATTTCATCATGTTTCAATAATACCCTCTATCACTATCTCTCGTCTTATGTTATTTTTATTATAATTAGGGAGATGGTTTATACGAACCTAATCTTTACACAGGTCTCGTATAGCCATTCTCCTTTAGGTTAATGGTCATGTATCCCATTTATGAAATGATTGAACTCAAACGTAACCCATATGAACTATGAGCATATGTTATATAAATTGCGTTGTATGGGTTGTTTTTCAAGGCATTTTCAACCCTTCGAATAGCCATTGTTACGATGTTTACGTTATATATATGGTTATAGCCTTGTCATAAAATTTGAAATGCATATTATTATGAATGGACTTTCCTCGTAAACGGTATTATCAGTACACTACTTTGGTTTTAATCTATTCCTCATCCCATTTTCTAGTTTTAATGTTAATAGCAATCTATTTTAGTGATAATCTTACGTGGAGTGCATTACCACTCAGTTGGGTTTACATGGGCACTCGTCATGGTGGAAAATCTTATCCACGTCGGGCGTTAAACGCAGACTAAATACAGGTGTTTGGCTAATAGTTTCCATCGCCTTTGTTTGAGCTTCATTGGTGAGTCCATGTCGCTGGCATACTCAGCCTACGTGGTGATAAACACCCACGTCGATACTTTCACAGGACATATAGAATTCAATTCGCATCTGCATCCATAAATTTTGATATGACGGTATTAACTCTTCCAGGATACCCCTCGACCCGTGGCTTAACTGTTCCGATGCTGCCAAGTGGACGATGGTGATCGTTTACAGTTAGGGTTTATGTGGTTTTGGGAAGCCTCGAGTTCGGGTGTGAGATTCAATCAGGTTTCCCGCGCTCATCGGTTACAGGCACCTCCTCAGTCACACTTTCATTCCCCTTTCTGTTAGGAGTTGACTCTCAATTTACGGAAAAGTAGTATGGCGCCTCTCGATTTCCTCACCACTTGTGATTGGGTCTTCCTCTGGCACATTTAATTAAGTTAGGTGAGATGATTATTACTTAGTTTGTAAGAAACCATACATTATCTGAATAGATATGTATTGGATGATCGATGCAGTGAGATATTTGCAGTTTGTTTCGATGTAACGTGCAGCTAGGTGCAAGGTCTGAGTTGGTTTCTACCATTTCGGGAGTTATCGTGGGCCATCTAGTTATATTTAAAATTCGTCTGATTGATACGATACCCCCTTCGTCGCCTCTCCTCAAGCGAACGCCTCCTGTTCCATGGAGCTGTATGAGGTATGTTAATTATTCTTGCCATTCCAGCGTATCATTATTGGTTTCATCGTTTTATTCTCGAGGATAACTTATATTAATCCCTCTCTGTGGAATGGTCGAGGACAGGGCTCGACGCGTCTGAGGGTTTACATTCCACAGGTGATAGTTTTAATACAGAGCTTATTTCAGTTATGCGCACGTATATCTATGATGGCGCAATTACTAACTGGCGTTTTGGATCGTTTTCGTTTTCTATAGGTAATCCAAACGACTCCTGCTGACTTATGACAGTAGCGAATGAACCTTTAAATCGTGTGAACTCTAACCCCATCTCCTTGCCCTCCAGGTCGGTATACATAAGAGGTTACTTCTCCTCTCCTGCTGTGTTATATTGTGAGCGTCGAACAACGCTTCTCTTGTGATGTTGCGCAAGGTTGCATACAGAACGAGACTCACTCTCCGAGTCAGGGTTTTCGTTTTCTTCTTGTTAGCGTTGTCATCCTTGGACAACGCTTGTCTAAATTCGTTTTGTTGAAATGGGGGTTGGGTTTTATACTCCCATTGTATTCGATGTCTTTGAAAATTTGGACAATTACTCCCTGTTGTCTTGGGTGGGTTATCTCTCTGCCGCGATATTAGTGTCAAGATTTATGAATAATGCATATAATTTCATGCCGGCATTTATTGTATTTAATTAGCTCGTCGAACCTTGTTTGTTTAAAATGTGCTACTGCAGCATTCCCGGTTTCTTATTATACATCGAGTTAAAAATGCGATTCTTTCTAGTATTTATCTATTCTACGATGTACTAGGTGCACTCTTTACATTGGAAAATCTACTTTAAACAATTTATAGCATAATTGATTGCCTTCTACATACTCCTGATTTACCTTGTTTGGTTTATACCCTGCTCATCTGAACATATGAACAACTTCTTTGGACATTTATGGAGATAGCTCTAATAGCTCTACCATTTTATCAAATATGATGAATTAATGGCAACAATGCAATTATTATGTTTTCTTACTTTTCAAAGTTATGCAAGCATAGTTCTCTTCTCCAGTTTCTTCTCATTTTCTTGTAATTAGTTACAGCTCGTATCTACCTATGTGTTTGATGGTAGCTGGATTCTGAAGAGCTGGTAATGGGATTTGAATTCTTTTCACCTTCCTCACAGTCAAGGGAATGTTGGTTATATAAACGCTACTGTGTATAATGATGCAATTTATTTACTTTTTTCTCCTATGATTCTCAACTGCTTACTCATAATTTCTGCACTCTATGTATTCATTCTCAGTACTATGATATTAGAATAGTTCCATGAGGCCATTGTTGGCTGAACCCGAGGTCAGTCTATTGAGTCTCTCCCTCTGTTCTTTCATAGACAGTATAAGTTGTAACTCATATCCTGCTATTGTTCTAGTATACTATAGTTAATTCCATTTCTCTCTATGATAGCTATAATAAAAATTATGCTTGGAAACAAAATCAGATTAAACACAATTCCACAGTGTTTCCTGAAACAACAAGGTTTCCTCAGATTTAGACCCACCCTGGGTTTAAACATTCTGTGGAATTCTACTTTACAGGATGTTCCTCTACAACTATACAGAGTGATCAGGTTACTACCTGGTGATTACATTCTATTAAATGTAGACTAATAATATGAACTAACTTAGAAATAAATTTTGTTTTTATATGCAGCCAATTCATACTATAACAAACAATAAGACAAATTCTTTCGTATATGCTCACTCGTGCTGCAGAGGACCAACCTCCCAACCTTAGAGTTCTTCTGTCTCCCAGAACTCACCACCGAGCTGAGATCACCTCCTATAGCAGATTAACCTCTAATCTGTACAGGAGCAGCTTATTTAAGCTATTGTTCCCCAAAGCATGTTTCTAATTCTGCGTCCAAAATCTCAGGATGCTTTTCTTCCTGTTTGACAAGGCTTCCCACTTAGGGATTCTTTAAAGTTGTTTTATGCTTTTCCTCAGCTTTTCCAGCTTTTTCTACCTCTTCCCAACTACTTTCCTCATCATTGGGGAAATTCAGATTTTTCCTCAAAAATATAAATTTAAAACTTACTATCTTCCAAGGATTTCTGAAAGATTGTGGGGAAATATTTGCTTCATCCATCCTCACAGATTTAGCAAGTGATCTCATCGTCTCATTTTTGGTCAATTTGCACCATAATAATTTATTCATTTCCTCAATTAAATGTTTAATTACATTCACAAAATAATTATCCTTTGGGGTCCACTCCCCTTAGGATGTAAAGTTCAAGCATTCAATTCTCAAATGCCTTCACAATATGTGGGGGTGCTTGGCATATTCCCCTCTAAAAATAAACACCGTCCTTAGTGTTGTTATTCAACTACTAGAGTTCATTTTTCAAACAACAATGGATATCTTTCCATCATTTCAGCTTCTCTTTCCCAGGTAGCTTCCTTAGCAGTAAATTGCTTCCACTACACCTTTACTCTGCCACCGTTCGCTTCTCTTCGAAATTCAATTTCTTTCCGTCCAATATCATTTCCGTAGTTTTTGCTTCGGCAAACTCGCTTTTGGTTCAATCGTACAACATTCCAATCAACTATGTGAGAAGACTATATACTCAACACAGAAACATGAAATACATCACATCCTAACATAGTAAGGCTACTTGTAATACACCCATTCTGTACCTTTAGATAATATTTCAAAGGACCACAATATCGAGGTGACATTTTGCATGCACAACCTCATTTATGGTAAAAGATTCCTTTGTTTGAATACGGAACAAGTATACATGTCTTCAACTTTAAATTCTCTATGTACTTTTTCTTATCTCTATAACTCTTTCCGGAGATTCCAGCCGTTCTAAGGATGTTCTTTTGTATCTGTTTGACAATTCTTTCCATTTCTTGTAAACAATCTGGTCCCAACATTAGTTTGTCTTCTGGCTGACTCCAGCTCAAAGGAGTACAACACTTCCTTCCATACAGTGCCTCAAATGGACTCATTTTTATGGAGGATTGATAGCTGTTATTATAGGCAAATTCAGCTAAATGTAAGAAATCTTCCCACTTTGAGGGTCTATCCATCACATACATTCTCAGTATGTCCTCCAAAATTTGATTAGTTCTTTCCGTTTGACCATCAGTCTGAGGGTGGTAGGCAGTGCTAAAATTCAATTTCGTGCCCATTCCTCCAAATAATCCCTTCCAAAAGGCTGTTGTAAACTTAGCATCCCTGTCAGAAACAATCACCTTAGGAACCCCATGGAGCCTTACTACCTCCTTTAGGAATACATTCGCTACTTGAGCTGTTCCAAAGGTGGATTTCACTGGTATAAAGTGAGCAGATTTGGTTAAAATGTCTACTACTACCATTATAGAATCATGCTGGTATTTGGTTTTGGGTAATCCTGTAATGAAGTCCATGGAAACGGTGTCCCACTTCCATTCTGCAATGGGCAAAGGGTTCAGAAGGCCGACAGGATGGTGATGCTCAACCTTAACTAATTGACATTCCATGCATCTACTTAAATATTTTGCTACATCTCTCTTCATTCCTGGCCAGAACAACTTCTTTTTCGTGGTCATCGTTAGCATTTTCTCATACCCCGGGTGCCCTGAATAGTTACTCCGGTTTGTGATACTCATCCAGAATTTCTCTTTTTTAAAGACTCATGGTACATTGGGAATATATAACTGCTCTTTATAACAACCGGCCTCTTTGGTTATGTGAAAAACGTTTTCTCCTTTTTTTGTAGTTTTACCGTATGTTTCATAATTTGGGTCTTGATTTACTTTATTCTACCTCCAATAAATTTAAGAGAGACCATCCTATACCATTTCCATTATTGATATGTCGACAAGAATTTCTCGCTCAATGCATTAAGAATCCTTTATTCTCCTTCCCTCTAATATGTTTTATATCCATGTCAAACTCACTTAAAAAAGGACAGACGTATCCGGCTTGTCTCATTCAATCGCTTGAGAAAAGAAATATTTGAGACTAATATGATCAATCATCAATGTAAATTTTTTCCCAAGCAGATAATGCCGCCACATTTTCAAAGCATGAATAACAGCTGCTAATTCTAAATCATAGGCGCTATAATTCTGTTCATGTATCTTCAGTTTCCTGGATTCATAGGCAATCACTGAATTTTCCTGCAGAAGAACTCCTCCCAATCCTTCTCTACATGCATCCGTACATACCACAAATTCCTTATCAGGATCTGCAATCTTCAGTATAGGGGTTGTAGTAAGTTTGAGTTTTAATTTGTCGAAACTGTTTTGGCATTTTTCAGTCCATTCAAACTTGACACTTTTCCTTTGTAAGGAAGTGATGGGATGTGCGATGGCAGAAAATCTCTCCACAAATCTGTGATAATAGTCGGCAATCCCCATGAATGATCTAACTGCTGAAACATCAGCGGGCATTGGCCATTCTCTTATAGCCTTTATTTTCTCCGGGTCAACAGCAAGACCTTGTTCAGAAATAATATGACCCAAGTATTGGATCTTGTCCTTATAGAACTCACATTTGTTGAATTTAGCATATAGCTGATTTTCCTTTAGAGTTTGCAACACTATCCTCAGGTGTTCTTTGTGTTCCTATTCACTGTTTGAGTAAACTAAAATATCGTCTATGAACACAAGGACAAATTTATCCAAATACTTGCTTAACACACTGTTCATTAGACACATAAATGTGGCAGGGGCGTTTTTCAACCCAAAAGGTAGTACTACAAATTCGTAGTGGCCATACCTAGTTCTAAAGGCTGTTTTGCTGATGTCTTCCTCTTTAATTTTAAGCTGGTGGTAACCAGTTCTTAAGTCAATTTTTGAGAATACTGAAGCTCCTCTCACCTGATCAAAAAGATCATCAATTCTAGGAAAAGGATATCTATTTTTGATGGTCAACTTATTCAGTTGCCTGTAATCAATGCACATCCTGAAAGTTCCATCTTTCTTCTTCACGAACAACACTGGTGCTCCCCAAGGAGACACACTTGGTCTGATATACCCTTTATCTAACAGTTCTTGCAATTTCATTTTCAGTTCCATAAGTTCAGGGGGACTCATTCGATAAGGTGCTCGTGAAACAGGTGTTGCTCCCGGCACCAGATCGATTGAGAAGTCAATCTCTCTTTTGGGAGGAAGGTGAGGGATTTCCTTAGGAAAAACTTCCTTGAACTCTCTTATTACTGGTACAACATCCAGTAATTCTTCTTCAGTTTTCTGTTCTGTTTCTTCCACATGTACTACAAAAACTTGGTATCCTTTTCGAGCTGTTCTTTTTAATTGCAATGCTGAAATCTGTCTTACAAAAATAGGTTTTGGTTTCCCTTTGAGAATAAACGTTTTTCCTTCCTCATCTACACAGTGCAAGGTCTTAGCCCATCAATTCATCAAAGCTTTCTTCTTTTCCAGCCAATCCATTCCTATTAATAAATCATAGGACCCTAAGGGTAGAATGTTCAAATTCACTTCTGATCGAAACTCATTTAATTGAATTTTTGTTCTGGGCAATTTATGTGTTACCTTTATTTTTGTTCCAGTGGCCAGTTGTACCAACCATGACTGTTGAAATTTTTCAGTTTTTAAGTTACATTTTTCTACAATCTTTGGACTAATGTAACTCAAAGAAGCACTTGGGTCAATCAGAACAGAAACAGGTAGGTCAGAAATCTTACCCTCCATTTCCACCATGGTCGCTTGATGTTCTGCTTGTCGATTTTCCAGGGCTGCACTACTAGTTGGTATGTTTCTGGCTATATCATTTACTGTTGTTGCTTCCCGATCCCTCATGAGCATATGAACATTTCGATGGGGGAAGTCCCTCAACAGATGGGGTTCTCCATAGCCCCAACATTTTAAGGGCTCCTTCATTCTGACTGTTCCCTCCTTTTTACTGTCTCCATCTATCGGTTTCGATGCCACGTGAGAGTGTGCAGTTTGAATTTCTTTGGGTTTACTAAACCTTTTCCGCTGATGATCTCTGCCAAAATTCTTCAGATAGGCTGGTTTCTGTTTTCTCCCCTTGATTTCATTCTTATTTACCCAACTTTTTCCCTGCTCAGTTTTTCCTTTGAACTGTTGGTAACACAACCTAGCTTTTCTAACAGCTTCGTCCATTGTTTTGGGATTATCAAACTCAATTTTCTCCTTGTAAACTAGAGGCAAGCAATTCAGAAACCTCTGTACCTTTGCCTTCTCCTCCCTTATGTAAGGTACATACCTCAATAGATTGGTAAATTTAGTTACAAACTCATCGATAGTGAGCTGTCCCAATCTAAGCTCATGAAATTTTTTTGATTTGTCATCATAGTATCGCTCATTCAAGTAGCGATTCTTGAATTTCGCCTGAAATTCTTCCCAAGTAACTGTCTTTTCATCTATGGCATGTACCATCTTTGTCTCCTCCCACCACAAGGTAGCCTTACCTTGTAGCTGGTAGACAGCTAACCTGGCCTTCAAATTACTTTCATATTCATACACCTGGAAATACTTAATCATATTTAGCAACCAGGCTTCAGCATCTTCCTCCTTCTCCCCATCATAGGAGGGAGGTTTGATTTTGCGGAATTCCCCTTGTAATTCCTTTTTCTCTGGATTCCCCGATGTTGAATAGTAAATACCCACGTATCTCATTTCGCTTCCTTCAAACCTTCGCCTTCTTGGCTGTTCCGTGAGGTTAATTCCCTGATGAGTTTTTCCTGCTCCTCACTGGCTAATGACAATATGTCATTCTGGCTTTTTATCTCAGCCAATTCTTGTTGCAAGTTTCGCAACATAGCCATCATGGCCGCATTGGGATCTGGCTCACCACGCAGATCTACATAAATTCCACCACCTTCTTCCATTCTATCACCTCACTGTACACTACATGGCACAGGTCAGTGCACAGAAAAACAAAACAACAAAAACAAAACTTTTGCTACAGCAATAAAATTACACAGTGAGTACACAAAAATCATGAGCACAAAGTCACCAGCCCAGTTTTATAACTTGGGCTCTGATACCATTTGTCACACCTCCAATTTCACCCCAAAATTTTTTTTTCCTTTGCGCATGCAAGCTTGTGAGCCTAGGGTTATTATGACATATCAATCCTTTCACTATGATCATTTTCATTTCATCATGTTGCAATAATACCCTTTATCACTATCTCTCGTCTTATGTTATTTTTTTTATAATTAGGGAGATGATTTATACGAACCTAATCTTTACACATGTCTCGTATAGCCATTCTCCTTTAGCTTAATGGTCATGTATCCCATTTATGAAATTATTGAACTCACACGTAACCCATATAAACTATGAACATATGTTATATAAATTGCATTGTATGAGTTGTTTCCGAAGGCATTTTCGACCTATCTAATAGCCATCGTTACGTTTTTTACATTATATATATGGTTATAGCCTTGTCATAAAATTCGAAATGCATATTATTATGAATGGACTTTCCTCATGCGTTTGGTATTATCATGTACATGCGCCTGAGTTGATATAACCACTCCTCCTGGTACCTCAGATTTTAAATCGATTTAGTATATAGTACTGGCATTTGTATTACTCTGCACGTAGAGTGCCTTATCACTCCAGATTGGGTTTCTCTGGACCTCGTCATGGTGGAATTTTTTATCCACGTCAGGCGTTGTGCTAACTAAATGAGTGTTGTATGGTTTTATGCCCTTTCATTGGCTTACGTGGTGAGTCCATGTCGCTGGCATACTCAGCATACGTGGTGATCAACACCCACGCCGATACTGGCACAGGACATATAGCATTCAATTCGCATCTGCATCCATAAATTTTGATACGATGGTATTAACTCTCCCAGGCTACCCCTCGATCCGTGGCTTAACTGTTTCGATGCTGCCAAGTGGACGATGGCGATCGTTTTCAATTAGGGTTTACGTGGTTTAACGAAGGCTTATATAAGTTCAGAGTGTGGAGTTAAGTTGGTTTCCGCGCTCCTCAATTGCGGGCCTCCTCCGCATCTGCGCCATTCCACTTCTGCCGAGGGTTTCGACTCTCCATTGCAGAGAAGAAGTATGGCGCCTCTCGTTCCTCAACACGCAGTCAGGTAATTCCCCCACGCATATTTTAATTCTATTGCAGGCGTGAATGATTCATAATTAGTTTGTAAAATCCATACGATTTCTCTGAATATATCTATTGAATGATCAGTAAGGTGAATGCGTCTGGTTTGTTTTTCGATGTTCAAGGTCTCCACTCAGTGCAAGGTGTAGTTGATTTCTATTTTTAGGGTTATCGTCGACCCTTCTCTGGTTATATTTAAATTGCGACTGATTGGTGCTATACCTCTTGGGTAGCCTGCGTCGCCTCTCCTCAGGCGGATGCCTCCTGTTCCATGGAGCTATATGAAGTATGTTCTTTATTCGTGCCATTTCAGCATATAATTGTTGATTTCGTCATGTTATACTCAAGGGTATTTTATATTAATCCCTCTCTGTGTAATGTTTGATTGCAGGGCTCGACGCATCTGAGGGTTTGCATTCCACAGGTAATAGTTTTAATACCAAGATTATTTTATTTATGCGCTTATTTCTCTACGATGGCGCAATGACTGACTCGCGTTTTGGGTCATTTTTGTCTTCTACAGGTAAATCCAGAGGACTCCTGTGTACTTATGACAGTAGAGAGTGACCCTTTCAATCGTATGGATGCTAACATCAGTCTCTTGGCCGTCCAGGTCGGTATACCTATGGGGTTACTTCTCCTCTCCTGATGCGTTGTCTCGTGAGTGTCGAAATAGTGCTTCTCTTGTGATGTTGCGCAAGGTTGCTTACGGAACGAGACTCACTCTCCGAGTCGGGGTTTTCGTTTTCTTCTTGTTAGCGTTGTCATCCTTGGATGGCGCTTGTCTAAATTCGTTCTGTTGAGATGGGGGTTGTGATTTATATACCCCAGCCTAAAAGGCTCAGTATGTCTTTTGAGAATTTTCGACAATTATATGCTCCCTATTGTCTTAGGTCGATTTTAATATACTCTGCCACAGTTTTAAATGTACAGGGACGGTATGAATAAGGCATATACCATGGCATTTGGCTTTGTTTAATTTTCTCGTCTGAACCTTATTTTGTTTTCCGGAAATGCTACTGACATTCTAGATTTCTTAATTGCATACATCAGGATTTACAGGTAGTTATATATGATATTTATCTATTCTTCTGATGTACTTTGTTCACTCTTTTCTGTGGAAAATCTACACTTTGGTATTTATATCATAATTACAGTTGCCTCTGCTCCTGGTTGCACTGAACTGGTTTTATACCTATCTGTCTAGACATATGAAAAGCTTGCTGGACATTTATGAGACCATTCTTATTTATCAATAGATGATTAATATGTATGAAAGTCTAGAATTTATGTTTTCTCATTTTTCCAAGGTATGCAAGCATAATTCTATTCTCCAGTTTCTTCTCATTTTCTTGTAATTAGTTACAGCTCGTATCTACCTATGTGTCTGATGGTAGCTGGATTCTGAAGAGCTGGTAATGGAATTGGAACTCTTTTCACCTTCCTCATAGTCAAGGGAATGTTGGTTATATAAATGCTACTGTGTATAATGATGCAATTTATTTACTTTTTGCTCCTATGCTTCTCAACTGCTTACTCATAATTTCTGCACTCTATGTATTCATTCTAAGTACTATGATATTAGAATAGTTCCATGAGGCCATTGTTGGCTGAACCTGAGGTCAGTCTATTGAGTCTCTCCCTCTGTTCTTTCATAGACAGTATAAGTTGTAACTCATATCCTGCTATTATTCTGGTGTACTATAGTTAATTCCATTTCTCTCTATTATAGTTGTAATAAAAATTATGCTTGGAAACAGAAGCAGATTAAACACAATTCCACAGTGTTCCCAGAAAGAACAAGGTTTCATCAGATTTAGACCCACCCTGGGTTTAAACATTCTGTGGAATTCTACTTTATAGGATGTTCCTCTACAACTATACAGAGTGATCAGGTTACTACCTCAGGGTTACATTCGTTAAATGTAGACTAAAATATGAACTAACTTAGAATTAAATTTTGCTTTTATATGTAAGCTGTAATCCAAATAGATACAAAAAATAAGACAAATTTTCTCAGAGACATACCACTCGTGCAGTAGACCAACCTCCCAACCTTAGAGTTCTTCTGTCTCCCAGAACTCACCCCCGAGCTGAGATCACCTCCTATAGCAGATTAACCTCTTATCTGTACAAGAGCAGCTTATTTAAGCTATTGTTCCCCAAGCATGTTTCTAATTCTGCGTCCAGAATCTCAGGATGCGTTTCTTCCTGTTTGCCTAGGCTTCCCATTTAGGGATTATTTAAAGATGTTTTATGCTTTTCCTCAGCTTTTCCAGCTTTTCACCTCTTCCCAACTACTTTCCTCATCATTGGGGAAATTCAGATTTTTCCTCAAAAATCTAAATTTAAAACTTAATATCTTCCAAGGATTTTTGAAAGATTGTGGGGAAATATTTGCCTCATCCATCCTCACAGATTTAGCAAGTGATCTCATCATCTCATTTTTGGTCAATTTGCACCACAATAATTTATTCATTTCCTCAATTAAATGTTTAATTACATTCACAAAATAATTATCCTTTGGGGTCCACTCCCCTTAGGATGTAAAGTTCAAGTATCTAACTTTAAAATGAAATCACATGAATTGGGGGTGTTACATCAACTATCAATGGGCATGTTTGTCTCAAATCAGTAGGAAAAACTCATTGACTTGAAAATTTATTTCAAACTCAGATTGTCATGGATTAGAGCCACAATTTTGGTAGTGCTGCTTCTATAAGAGTTAACTGACTACCTAGTACAAGGGAGATGTTTGTTCATAATGTGAATATACCTGAAAACCAAAAAATAATGAAAAATCATCAGTAAAATATATTACATGTTAGATGCATTAAACTTGGAAAAGAGAAACATGGATACAAACCAACTTATATCAATACCATGTACCTATGTTGGTATATTAATGAAAATCTAGGCCTTTCAACACTTGTCCCATTCCTTTGATTTTTGCATTCAACATGGAGATTTGTTTCCTTTATATATTTGATGAAGTTAAATGAACTGTACCAATCCTTACCCCAAGATTAAGGGTGGTATATTATATGAAGACGTTTGAAGATATGGGGATGACTATCTTTTTTTAAGCGTTAAATTATCTTGTGAAATTAAAGGGTTGAGATCCATTTCATTTTCATCATGCGGGTTTTCAGTGATAGGTGCATCAGTTTTCATGGTGGTAAGAGTTCATTTCAGAGGCATGTTCACCAAATTTTAAGGAAAATGTTATTACTAGTAGTTTTTATGTTTTCTAAGAGCCATACTTACAAGGCCTTCTTCTGGTAGTTGCATGTCATGTATCATGGTCTTTGTGAGCTCACTTCACGAATGAGATTTTTCAGGGATAGGCAAACATTTTCATGATATTGTTATTTTTAGGATTTGTGAAGTTTTGGTTTTAGGTCCTACATGTTGATGTCAAGAAAATATTTGGGTTTTTTCAGTGAGTTTGATGAGGATATTTTTATCGACATCTAATATTATTCTATTTATAGGCATGCTCTAGTTGGCAACAGTCTCGTAGCATGGTAGGAGCTACCTTAATTTTCCATATTTCCTATCTTTTAGGATTCATGCTACTATTTTTAACATGGCTATATTTAAAATTTCTCCTTGTGGTAGGTATGGGTTCTATGCTCCTGGTTCTACACAAGTGGAGGTGTTATTTGTGTGACAAATGTTAAAAATTGAGAGGTTTGTCACTTGAGGCATGCTAAATATCTCAACCTCCAAACCCTAATTTGACCTCCTTTGGTATATTTGGATGTTTGGTATGTTTTTCCAACTAAATCTATATCCTCTTTCGATGGTTTGAGTTCTAAATTTTCTAGTAGATCATCCTTTACTGATTTTGGAAACACTAATTTTCTTTGGTATTTGTGCTATTTTGGCCAACTGAAACTGTAAATTGACATTCTATCTTTGAATAACCAAAAATAAAGTTTGACTTGTGGTATCTTTAAAAAAATTAGGCTGGCCTTATTTATATTTAAAATTTTGGTTGAAATTTTGCATGAGGCACAATAATTCAAGGGCGGTCAATGGGTTTCTTTATTCTTGGCAGCATGAATTCATAGAGTTAAACTAGCATTTTAAATATGCATGCATCTTTTCTAACCTAAAAAATTCAACTTGGTTTATTGACATCCCTTGGATGTGATTTCCATGGAGTCCAATCAACAGTTAATTGTAGGGTTGTTAGAGAATGTTATGGCATATACTTGGGTGTATTCCTAAATTGTTGAGAGGAGAAGTTTTGTAATGATTTTTAATTAGAAACTTATGTACATAATTATGAGTGAGCAATAACAATGTTTAGTGATCAAGCATTGTAGTAGCCCATTTTTATCCTATATAGAAAGTGTACCATCAAAACAGCAAATATGTTGAAGTTAAGGAACTAATAATAAGAATTATTTCCACCAAATTAAGGTTAAAACAGGGAGATGACAACAATATTTATAACTCCTTGAGTCTCATGGTTGAATAGCTGTGTCTTGTTATAGTGCTCTAGGTGCCCATAATTGTTATTCATCCTTTTCCAGCCATTTTTTTTATGATCTCACTACGTTCATTGTTAGTTATGTAACCAATGCTGTATTCATCACTATGATGGAAACAATTTTTTGATTAATATACATATAATTTTTAACTATGCCATGTCTTTATAGCTCTTTCAGTCTCATTTTTGAATAATTGTGCTCTTTGACAGTGTTTCGACCGCCTATAATGCATTTTTATTATTCTATATTAATTTAAGGTGCAGTTTGGTTTCCTTTTCATCATTTGTAGTTGTAGTTCACTAATGAATTTGAATATTCCTTGTATTATTGGACTGAATTTTCATGTGACCTTTGTTCCTTGCATGCAACCTCATGTCAAATTTTTCATGTGCTAATCACTATGTTTTATTTTAAATTTTTCTTAAGTTTTTCATAACATACCATCACTAAGGACACCCCCTTCTGACTGTAAATGCACCATTTCAAATGGAAAAGTAATTAGCAAGTGATTTTAGGCTAATTTCTTGTAGTTATTTTGTAGAGATAACCAGTCTTAAATATTTTTCTTTAATTTTTTCTTTGAAAATAAAGTATTGAAGAATAAACAAAATCTACCCACTTACTTATATTTTAAAACCTTTATTAGGTGGCACTATGGAAATTTTTTGACGTAAATTTAATAATCATATTATCCATCCAAGACCTTGCATTGATGATAGTTTTTGGGAAAGAAAAACAACTCATTTTTCATATTAGTGAATTGTGACTACTATCTCATAATGAATTTTCATATGACTAAGGTGTTTCTTTTTTGCTTCATAATCCATTGATATTTTAATCTTAGCTCACTAAATAGGTAAGCATGTCCTCAATTGTGGCAGACATTATATGAACATGATGTAAACACATAAAAATATCGTAGAGAAATTTGGAGATACATTGACATGTATAACATCAGCAAGATCACATTTGAAACTGGTTTTTCCATTATTAAGTTAGATACAAAAAGTAGCTATTGTTGACCTTATACATGGTTTTTTCTTTATCTATCATATCTTGTAATAGTTATTGGAATGGCCTTGACTCCAACGAATTCTTAGCATTGTATAAATTTGTTCCTAAGACGAAAATTAGTATCATTTTAATGCTCATTTAAGTTTAGATAATAAAGTACAATTCAACCTTACCCTTCAATGGAATATATAAAATAATGATTTTTCATTTTTGGAAAAGTTAAATTAATATGTTCCTAACTACAATAAGAATATTTTCTGAGGTTGTATCTTAGAATAAAAAATTAATTCCCATGAATTAAGGCATTCATTTATCAATGGCTATTTCTTGGCATATAAATATCTCTTCGCCTCTCTCTTGTGTAAAATAAATATTTGAAGATCTGATAATGTGTTAAATTATGTAAAATCACCAAGGTCTAATATTACATGTGCATCCCTTTCTAGGAATAATAGACTTTTTAGGATTGTTGGCATTCATAATGTTGTTACTTTGAGGTTTTATTTTTGTCATTTCAGAGGAATATGAATGATAAAATTTGAATAGAACTATTTTTTTTGGAATAGAACTACTTTTTTTTACTACAAAATGATGTTTAAGAGTTGTGTGCATTGCATGAACCAATATAAAAAAAATTGTATTGAAGCCTTAGATTTCATTTCTAGTTCATAAGGTCTAACATTGACTCAAGAACAAAATAAATAGGTTTTGATCAAGCACCATTTGGAGATGTTGTTGTATTTTTAAGTCTTTTAAATTTGGGGATATGTAGTGGTGTTGGATATGAAGGTCCAATGGAGGCCCTAAATCCTAGTGGAAAAATGTTATGAACACTTCCATGAAAAAATATCTGCATGTATAGCAAGTCTCATTCAAGTATCATTGTCGATTTCCACTAAAGTTGCCTTGGTTTCTAGGATAAAGAAAGAAATATATTGGTTTTTATTGAGCGTGTGGCATGTAAAAATTTGAAAGTATAGCTTTTGACGCTATAGATCCAAGGAAACCATGGGCTAGTTCACGAAAGGCTTTTTTGTTGTAGGAAATTTAATGTTTATTGTACTTTCTTGCAAGAAATATTTGGAGATGGTGGTCGCGCTACAATTCAGACATAAGATTCAACTAACTAATCATTTTGGCTCAACACATGCTTATGTGTATCAAAATAGAAATTTTTAGGTCATGTTATAATATTAGACATCTTTTGCATCCTTTACATTTATTTTCTTAATGTCATGAAAATGTGGCCATGAATTGTGGGTTTATTCTTAATTTATTATAATGTATCAATCATGATAATTTATATTAGGTTTGAAACACATTTTTTATTCCAAAAAAAATATAGGAGTTGTGTTTTTTCAACTATTGTTAAGTTAAGAATGGAATAATATTATCTAAACGTTTGCAAGTAATGAAAAATTATCACATAGCCACTATAACCCTCTTTCGGAGATGGTTTTAATAGAGGTAGTGACTTAAACATTCACCTCATCTAATTTTTATTTTTTCATGCCATATATGGAGTTTAATGCATTCATTGATTGTGAAGTTTGGAGTTTAATTATTTTTTATTTTGTTGTATAAATATTTTATAGCTACTTTAGTTTATATTGTAATGTCTATCGTCTTTCCTATCTTACACTCTACATTGTTTATTCTATTGTTTTTAGAAAACAAACTCAGTGTTTATGGTAAGAACTAGGAATTGAATAAAGAAGTGAACAATAACAATGGAATGACAAAAGAAAAAAGAGAGAGAGAAGAGAACTAGTCTAGTGATACCCTTAGAGCCAATATGCCATATAGGACACACACATAGTGAATGATGGACAAGTCTTCAGATTTGGTGGATTTATCTGCAATGCGTTGGAAACATAATGATAATTTTTTGAAGTGATGAAAGAATATGTCATGTGTAAATTGTAATCCAACCAGTATTAAGTTGGAAAATCATATTGTAATAGTTGAAATTTCCTATAATATAATTTATACAGTTGAAATTATTTATATTTTCACTTCATATTGTATGGTATTGTAATTAAAATATGTAACTTTGTGTTTTCCTATTATATGAGCATGCACATTCTATGTCGTTTTTTAAATTTTGTCCCAAAATCATACTAATTAATTTATGTTGATTAAAAATGAATACATTAAATCAATCTAAAACTACTAAATTAGTAGTTTATATTTATTAATTATGAACACAAATAAAATGAATATATGATTAAATGATTCGTTTATAATGATTATTAATGAAAGTAAATGAAATTAATATAAAATACTAAATCAATCATTTATATAATTAATATAAAACTACAAATAAAAGATAAATGACTACTACAAATGATAAAAAATGTATTACAAATGACGACCAAATTTTTCATATATACGACTATGAGTAGCTAATTTAAAATATATTATAACATGACCAAAATTTTCATATATGTGACTATTAGTAGTTAATTTACAATATTTTATAACACGACCAACACTTTCGTTCATATTTGTTTTGTTATTAATTGGTTTTCTCAGGTCATCATATAGTAATATATTTTTTTGTATATTTTGTCAATAATTGTGGCAATTAATAACTTAATCAATAACTAAATTAATGACCAAAGTTATGACTAAATACTCTACTAGATGATAAAATTGAGACAACCAATTAATGACTAAGGTAAAAATGACTAAAAGTTGGTCGCACTATAAGATATTGTAAATTCGCTACTACTAGTAAACAACTATAAAATTGTCGTTTATATGAAACATTTAGTCCTTTTTTTAGTAACTAATTAGCCATTTTGTACTAGTTGAAGGCTTGAAGGCTAATATGGATGGTATAGAAGAAAAAATGAAAGGAAACATGGAATATTTGAATAATGGTTTAAAAGAATGCACGGAGGGTTTGAAGGAAGGTTTGCAAAGTTGCTACAAGAAATTATTCCTGACGGTGAAAAGGTATTAGATGAAACTCATGACTTTATAGACTCTAACATTTGATTTAGGAACAACTATATCGCAAATATGAATATGAGGGAGTTTTATGGCAAGGATCGGGTAATATTCATACTACACCTGGACCAATATTTTAATATCATAATATGCAACACACACAAAAGGTACACATTGCAACTTTATACTTAGAAGATAATCGGTTTTTATGGTATCAATGGATTTTTTCTTGTAAAACACTTGTGACGTGGTCAATTTTTGTGGAGGAAATGATAGTACATTATGAATATACAAAGAGAAACACCTTTTTTAGCCAATTGATAAATCTCAAACAAAAGTGTTCAAAATAACAAGATAAATATGAGGGATACACTAGCCATAGGATCCACATATAGACCATTACATTTACACATCAAATTCCAGGTAAATGAACTTCTCATTAATGAATGTAAAAACCAACCGGGGATGGAAAATAGATTGGTTGAGCCAAATCTCTCTTCACCCAATCACCCTCATGCCATATTCCAAGCATGAATGGGGGGATCATAACCTACCGAAAAGAACCAAACAATCATGGATTCTACCAAAGTTCTCCACCTACACTGTGAGTAATTTTAGTACATCCTAGTCTCCTAGGTTTTACCATAACCCACATTCTGATCAAGAGATCACTAGGCCCTACACTGAGACCCATTGTCCAAGATTTACTGCACATCACATCTTGAGACTACTAGGCCCAACGAAAATAAATCCACCTCTTTTCTTTACTGTATATCCCTCCATTCACTTACAAGGATTCCTAGGCCCATCAAGGCACACAATAGTGGATTTCCTTCAACCCATAGTCTCATTTAGGGGTCACTACGGTAGTGGCTTTACGGTGATCCACAATCACGTTCAGGAATCACTAGGCCATGTATTTTTCCTTTCAGAGATCCACTTGACGGAGTGTAAAATCCATTTGGAAATCCAGCTCAACCAAAACATGAGAACCTGTCACATCGAGGTTATCCGAAAATGGCAAGGCTAGGATGAAAAAATTTTGACACCTGGAAAAAACTCATTCCATGGCAGAAAGGAACCACATGAAATAACATGGATGCCTAATTTGGAAAGGAAATCATACATGCAAATCAATACCTGTAATGAATTTTATTTTGGATGCTTGATCCTCCTCTTCATTTGTTTCTCCTTCCTTACTCTTGCCTTATTTTCCTTTCTTAATGCATGCCAAAGTGCTCCAAGAAAAATCAAAGTGTCCTAGAGTGAGAGAGAGAGAGAGAGAATAATGAGAGAGCTCCAAAATTGAATTGAAAATAGGTACCAAATGGTCCTCAAAAGCCTTTTTATTAATGAGGCCTCTATTTTCTTCATTTTACTCCTCACATGGAACCTATGACCTTACCTCATTTTTCTCCTAATTTCCATTATTATCATAAATAAATGTGCCAAAAATGTCATTTTTCCTTTCCAAATGTCTTTGTAATTTCGTTTTCCAATTTCCTTAGCCATAATAAACCAGAAAAACACCCACTATGTTTTTTCCCAACATTTAGCTTAGAATAAGTGTCCCATTAACTGTGGTTATTATTTTTTCCTGTAATAACTTTTATTTACATGGAATTTTCCCCAGAGCTCATACAGTCTCAATGTGTTGCCATTTTTTCTTACCACAATGTCCATGCATTTATTTTGATATCAGTTTCATACAATTTATTTTAGAAAATACTTCATGTTGTTAGTTTTCAAATGTCACATTGGATGGTTGGATAAATTCTCTATTAGCTTTGTAATGTCACATTGTGATAATGGATAAGCTGCAATGTAATGTCCAATTGTAAAAATTTTTGTTACATTTTGATGTTAGATAATTTCTTTTATATTGTGATGTTGGATACTTTTTTGTGGCATTTTCATGTCACAACAATCTTGTTACAATGTGATGTTGGTTTATTTACCACATTATTTCATGTGTCACAATGTGACTCTAGCTTTTTTCTTTACATTGTCCAAGCATTTATTTTCATAGTAGTTTCACACAATGCACTTTACAAAACCACATTATATTATTAATGTTTTAATGTGGCATTGCTACAAAAATATTTATTAAGCATAATGCAACATGGAATTTAATTTTTCTTTGTAGTATTCTCTCATTTTACTTGTACAAACACATTGAGATTTTAGTTGTGCAATATAATATTGTAATGGTATGTAACATTGATCAAAAGGAAATGCTTATTTTTTTTTACGTTAGTGTGTTTGTGACTATGTCACATTGGTGTTTTTAATCACATTTCCTTAACATTTGTTTTCATAGGAGTCTATAATCATTTTTTTTTACAACCACATTAAGATTTTAGTTTTGTAATTTGACATTCTGATAAACATTTTTCAGTTGACATCCATTTTCATTAATAATATAATAATAATATCATCATTAATATTATATATAGATATATAAATATAATACACTACTATTAATATGAGTAGGTATTAGTGCTAGATATACCCTTTAAAGAATTTATCCAACTTTCTCAAAAATTATATATATTTTTTTCAATTCTAATGTTACTTCATATTTTGTATCAGTAATGTGTGGCATATTTAACATGATAATTAATGTTAATTGTGTTTATGAGACATGTTTAGCATCCTTAATAAGATAAATAATTTTAAAGTTTTTATGATTGTTGTTTCATATTCTTTGTCATCGTAATTATATTAATAGTTTTTTTCTTCATTATATAATAGTCAATATCTATTTTGGTTCTAAGAAATCCTTTTGTTTTCTTATGGATCAAACAATTTTGAAATTTATATTATTTAAAATAATTGGGCTAATATTTATATTCACTAAAAAAATACATTTTTGTCCTTTAAAAATTTAAAAAATACATTTTTTTTTAGAAAATTATAAATTTCATATTAGGAACTATTCATATAAAGAGTTAGAGTAATATGTTTAAAATTTAATAACACAATATTCTTATTATAATAATATTAGATTTATATTAATAAAAATATATATATCAATATTATTATTAAAATTAAAAAAAAATGTAATGTCTAAGAAAATATTAATATACTAATACCAATATCGAAGAATTTAAATCATCCTTTCATAATGTGCACATCCATGCGAGGCTGATATGTCCAAGGTTTGGTATGACATGCCTTACCTTGCCAAAGAAGATGATATTGTCCGTGTGACGACCAATTGGCACCCTTCTTGGTTAATTGCAGCAACAGATACCGGTGCCACATCTGGTGCTCAGCCTAATTTATCGACGTCGAAGCCAAGTACCAAGAAAGGTACATAGAAATATATGCAGGAGCCTACAACGGCAACAGAGACAACGAAGCAACCAAAGAACACTATGGATATCCCCAACAATGCAAAATTGGAGGATCTTGATGGAGATAGTGAATATGCACCATTAACGCAAACAGAAACTTGTCATGGCACTAAGAGACGGCCCTATACATAGATAAGCCCATGCAAAAAGACAAAGTCCACAAAGAAGATAGGAACTAAACCTCTGGTGTTGAAGGAGACTGATTTTTATGAAATTGGAAATGCCGTAAATATAATTACAAAAGAAGCCTAGAGCACCATCGAACAACAGTACAAGATCGTCCTTGATGATGTACAGTAAGAAATCTAGTAGCTCAAAGTTCAAATGACTGATATTCAAGCGAGCATGAGTCAAGCAAGCGTGCTATCATTCGACACCCCAGTCGGAAAATCAATTGTGGAAAGCAGATTAGTTTAGATTATGGGTGCAACGTTCCACTCTTCACATCTAGGACAGTGTGATATCGCTCGCTCGTGGCTAGATATCGGAGTCAACTTGGACGCACTTCCCATTATCTATTTTCACGCAATGAACAACATAATCAATGATGATTTTCAGTACTGAGAGTATTTTGCATCACGTGCCATTACAGAGGAACAAAAGCAGGCCAATATGTTATATTGTAGGAAGTCGATAACCAAGAAAGCAAGGAAAAACATAGAGAGCAGTCGTGCATAGCCAGAAACACTTATCAACCAGCTCCGTTGTGATATCTTAGGTTTTTAGATATCAACTACATTGGGGGTTCACTCATGGGACTCCACCAGATCAAACACAACATTAGACCAGCATCAGAGGGACCGACCATGGCAAAATTAGCTGAAGAAGCATCGGGCATGATCACACAGACTGTCAAGTCCATCCTGCTGCTATAGGCATCCATCCAAGCACTTAAAATGAAGATGCATGAATCCAAACTAGAGTGAATCAAGGACCAGTCATGAGTTTGTTTTGGCGGCCTCTTCGGCTAGGGCCCCCTGGAGTCAAATTAATTCAATTTTGTTATTTTTCTAAAGAATGGCATGCAGGTCAAAGGTTTTTGGTGAGGGTCAAAGCTCCTTCATTTTTTAACTCGTCAAAGAGTAAAACATGGGGCTCAAACCATGATTTTAGACCATTTTTTTAGCACATCTAGGTTATATCAAAAGGCATGTCAGAGTCACGTTGAACAATAAATAAATCATAAGTTGAGTCATGAATGAATAATCTATTTTATGTGATTGGGCAAGTTTTGTGACAAGTCTGAGAAGAGATAGGCTCCTTTGGCTATGTGTGTGGAGACCTTAGTCCTGGGCTATGTGCAAGGACTTTGCGGTTGTGTATGGAAGAGACATAATTGTAATCATTAAATATCTGCTAATAAAGAGAAGTTTTGGATAAAATACTATTTTACTTACATGATTTATGTTTGTGTGTTGATGTGTTGATTTATATATTTGCTGCAGTTTAAGTTACTTATATAATTGCACAAGATTTATAACAGTTTTGTTAAGGGTTTCTATGAAGTGATATCTGAATAAAATAGATCATTGTGTTTGCACTAACTTGCTTCTATGTTGAGGGTTTTTATTAAGGCTAGATATGAATCGAGTCAAAAAATACTGGTGAAAAATAATAGTGGTTAGATTATCTCAGAAGGGTTAGATCCCCAATATATTCCTCCTGAAGGGTGTAGAAAACTGGTTCTAGCACCTCCCCATACTGCTTCAAGTGAGACTTTGGTCTACGCAAGCAGATAACTGCTGAAAGGTCGAGTATTTGAAAGTTTTTGTTGGTTGTGCAGAACAGTCTGAACATGGCTGAGGACCCCTTAAACCAACATGCCACCATGTGAAACATCATTCTATTATTTTCACAAGTCACCATCATTTCATGCCATTGTTGTTGTCAGCATACGTTGATATCATGGTTCCATAAATATATACTAGTGATGATTCAAAATATATTCATGTATATTCATGAATTGAATGTAAAATATTGCATCATGCTTCCTTTAACAACACTTCATATGCACTAGTTATAATCATGTAACCATCAAAGCACGTCTATAAAATAAATACCAAATTAACTAATATTTCCTTTACACAAGCATATGTTCTTGCAAGAGAAAACACTACAACTATCAAGACATTCTTTTTTAGGAAAGTCCCACAGCAGTTATGATCTTTGTTCTTGTGAATTACATAAGCTTTATCAATATAAATATCCCTTCAACTATTGCTTTTGATGCATAAAAATACATAAGGAAAACTAAAAAAATGAACGTTGCTCCTATGCATGTAAGTCTATATACTTTTCAAAGGAATATTCCCAAAATAATGCTTAACAGAATATAGCATCCAAACACATGTTTCTTTTTAAAATAAATATACCATAATAGCGCATGAAAAACATTTTTTTTTGCTCCATAAACTAATTCAGTAAAACATACAAATACATGTATTCTTTTCCAAATATTATACCAACATTACCCACTGACATATATATATATTCCAAGGATACCAAAACATTACTATGGTTTTTGTGCATATAATTGATCTTCTTTCCTAAAGAATACTTTCCAATGTAGTCTAGCACAACATGATATCATTTCCCACATACAATTTTATATTCTTTCCAACCAAAGCTAATAGAAATCTTCCAAGAATATACATGATATTATTCTAAAATAAACTAACATATTAGTTATGATAGCATAAAAGAAATCACAAATAATGTTTTCTAAATAAATATAGATCAATAGTTCTTCTATCCATGCGAAAAATATATCTCTATAACACAATGGCTATTCTTTGTGCATGCAAGAGTTTATCATAATAGCCCTTTTTTAATGTACACAACACATCTTTACTTCTCTAGGATTCTACTATCATTAATTATTATTTTCATGTAAACAAATACATACTTCCTTTTCAAAAGGCAGCTAATATAAACTCATTTTTCTACATTTCTACATGAAAGTTTCTCATGCTTCCGTTTTCAAAAATAACCATATCTAATGCATAAAAGTTACACAACAATAACAAGGTTAACTTAACATTTTCTGCACATAAATCAAGAAATTAACATATTAAATTTCTTTATATACACACGAAAACATATTTTCTATATCACCATGACTACCCTTCTATGCACGCAACATGTTTTTTGTTTTTTAACAAAATGACCCTTCAATACACATAATATTTTCAAAAAACAAGCATGTGTTCTTGTTCATATATGAATAATTTTCATATGCATATTTTAAGAAATCAATATTTATTTTTCATCAATTCATGCACAAAACTCCTATGCAAGTCTTCCTCAATTCAAATCCTTGAAGTATCTAAATAAACAACGTGGGTAATATATGCATACAAATTCATGAAAGCCCTTCCAAGAAAATTAATCTAATTAACTTTCCACTTTTCCAAGAATCTGAAAATGTAGGAAAATAAATTTCACTTCCAAATCCAATACAATGATGCACACAATTAATATTTTATTTTCAAGAATTAATATAGAAATTTATTTGAATAAATTAAATATAATTGATATTATTACAGTGCACATATTCTTATTAGTGTCTATAGGAATCATCCTAATATATCCAAGGAAATTAATAATCTAAGTTTCTCTCATAATTTACTAGCAATATTTTCTTTAATGACATAACTTATTTTCTTTCTCTTTTCATAAGAAAAGATAACATACATTATTTTCCTGAAAAATATCTTGATTTCTTTAACCTTTTTGTTTTTAAACTTCACGTGTTTTTTCTTTCCAAGAAATCTAGTGACAAAGTTATTCCTTTTGTACATGCAAGTGCATATCTCTTTTCTGAGAAAATCTAACACAATAAATTTTATTTTGATGCAGATAAGTCTTTCTTTCTCAATAAAACTTGGTAAGATAATTATTAACTCTATGTATTAAGCATGTATTATATTTTCAAGAAAACTATTAAAAGAGAAATCTAACATTCTTTTCAAGAAGCTTGGTTACTTGTCCTTTTACGAACATGATTCTCATTTAATATTTGTCATGAAATAACACATAGTTGTCTATAGTTCTATATGCAATATTTTTTTCTTTATAACCCATATTTATCAATAAAAAAAGACAAAAAAATATTTTAAGACAACAATGAGTTTGCCTTAATTTTTGTTGGTAATATGTTGCAATATGTTGTCCTTGATGGAAACCTACTTGATGAAGTTGTTCTTGATAGAAAACTACTTGATGAGTTGCCTTTTGATAAGAAACCGATGTGTTAAAGATGTAAAAATGATGTTTCTACATGTCAGTTTAGATGTGACAGAGAAAGGAATTCCAGTAACTTCCACAGAAATGAAACAGGAAATATTTCTCTATGTATACGCTACTTTTGTGAAGGCAACCCACGTATGGATGCAATTTATAAACTAATTTTGTGAAGGAAACCCGCGTATACATTCAGAATAAGTATATACGAAGTTTTTATGAAGAGAAGTTGTGTATACACGTGGATACGAATGATCCAAGTCGCGTATGCCTTTTGCGCTCTAAAATTATGATACCAAGGGGCATTACCATGGTATTAGCCCACAGTATTGAGTGATGTATTTTCTATTTGATTCTTTCCAAGAACACCATTAGCATATGTGTGGTTTTGACTCATGGTATTGGTAAAGGCTAAATCTATATAAGCAGAAGAAGTTCATATTGCAAAGGGTGCATGAGTAAGGGTTGTGACTGAATAATTTTATCTAAGGGATATCTGCATGGGATGAACTATGTTTTAATTGATAGATCTAAATCTATGATGTACCCATGGATAAAATGATGGTTCAGGATCTCGAGATTTGAAATGACTATGATCTTGTGTGATCCATTGAACAGATGATTAGATCTATGACATGGAGAAAGTTTGTTGAAGTCAAGTGAAGAAATATGGGTAGTTTTATAGACTTGATTCATTCTGAAAAGTTTATACTTACAAATATATACACTATTTCATCTCATTAAAAGCACGTATATACGCGGGTTTGCTTCAGAAAATGTGAGTATGGCAGTTAGGGTTTTCTGAAACTTATTGCAGAGGTTTTTCTGTTATTCCTGCTATTTGTCTACTATCTATCAATGAATTATTCTTGTAGATCTGGGTTGCTTGAATACTGTATATGCTACTAAGTTGATTATGTACAAATATGGTTAATGAGAGAATAAACATGGTTGATGGTGACGACCTGATCAAGGGTTCTGCATCTCTAAAGATATCTAACTTGAAACCTTATATCTGAATTTGAGACTGATCTCTTTCTGAAAAACAATATTCACATAGCTATACACAGGTTGGTGTGAAGGAAAGCACATATACACGCGGGTTCAGTGAAGCGAAGTAGCGTATGCATTTTAATTTGATTGATGTTAAGGGTTGAGTTTTTATTTGAATATTTTTTCTGAAGTTTGGGTTATTTCTGAGTTCTGGTTACAGTGGTCTCACTGTTTTGATTAAATTATTGGGTAAAGTTTATGGTTGTTGATGTTTATGAAGATCTGTCTGGATGCTCTTTGATCTAGTATGAAAATTGATGAAACGTGGTCTGCAGTGGTTCTGAGGGTTGAAGCCTTCAGTATGGAAGTAGAAGCTTCCTTCTAGTAAAATTTGGTGTTCTGATCACGGGGTTGAAGCTCCCTTCCTGTAGTGGCTGGTAAATGAGGTTAGGGGGTTGTAGCTCCCTTCCAGTAGGAGCTGGAAAATGAGAGAAGGTTGTACCCTTCTGAAATTAGATGCCTGTGTACTAATATGAGTCTACATCAGTACAATATTGTAGACATTTTTCCATATAATAAATTTTGAAGACAACAACGACAACAGTGGTGGTTTTCTCCCGAATTGGGTTTCCACCTTAAATATTAGTTTTTATGTGTGTTTCTCTTGTGTGATGATTTATACTGCTGTTACTGGACATAATTACTGATTATCTAACAGATGCTTGACTGGAAAACTGACTTAAAGACTGTTCCTGAAAAAAAATTATTCTGCAAAATTATATCAGTATACGCTAGTTTCTTTTATTATATGTGTGTGTATACACGATTTGGGTTGATCAAAGCCACATATGGAATTTTGTAAAGAAAAATTTAAAATATTTCCAATAATCTCTAAATACCGATTCACCCCCCTTCCCCCCCCTCACTATTTTTCCCAACAATTGGTATCAGAGAGGGTTTTTCTGAAGAAACTTAGTCGCTAGAAGAAAGATCAGAGAAGATGTGAAACCAAGATGTGACAACATGTATTAGGCCTCCTCTCATTCAACAGACACAATTTAATATTCTGGAAGACAAGGACGAGATCCTATCTTCATTCCCTTGGAGCAGATGTATGGGCTATAGTTGAAGGAGGTTATCAATATCTAGCATTCGTTCCAACAGATGCAGCAAAAAGAAGGAAATATGAAACCAATGCAAAGGTGCTCAATGCATTATTGGGAAGTCTGATTGAATCAGAATTTTTCAAAGTCATGCAGTTGAATACAGAAAATGAGATATGGGACAAAATAATTCTAAGCTCTAAAGGTGATATGAAGGTAAAAAGTGCTAAACTCCAAACTCTCAAAATTCAATATGAAAATCTCAGGATGCATAATGAGAAAATCATTTCTAGTTTCTTTTTACATCTAGACGATATTCTAAATCGTATGAGAAATCTGGGTGAAACCATAACTAGCACTACTCTAGTAGAAAAGGTTTTAAGATCTCTAACTCCCAAATTTTAATCAAAAGTGTCTGCTATTGAAGAGAAGCAAGATCTACAAACTCTTACTATTGTTCAACTTCATGGTATTCTGACTTCTTTTGAAATGATAAAAGGAGGTCCATCTGAAGTCAAAGAAGCTATCTTTAGAGCTATTGCAAAATGAAAAGAAATAGAAGAAAAAGAAGAATTAGGGTACGTTTCAGAAGAAGATGAGATAAACTTTGTAAAGAAGCTACAACTTGGCACTAAAAGATTCAGGGGTATGCTTCCTTTTAAATTTTTTTCTTATGGAAGAGTTGTTCATTATGCTAATAAGTGTCCTCATGAAGAAAAACATGAAAAATGAAAGGAAGTGGAAAAATCAAATAAGAATCGGTTTATCAATAGAAAAATTTATAATACTCATGAAGATAGTGATGGACTATCAAATAGTGAATAAGGAGAATCTGATGAAGATGTTAGACTACTCATGGCTTTTGAAAAATATTCTAGTGAGGCTAAAGATACCTTTATGGATGCACTAGAAGAAAATGATTTTCTTGAAGAAATTAATCAGCTAAAAATATGTTTGGAAGAAAACAAAATTTCCATAGATACTCTAAAGAATCAGCTTATAGAAAAGGAGAAGTACAATGAGAAACTAGAATGTGAAATAGTAAGTCTAAGAAAGGAAATTGTAAAAGAGAAAACTTTAAATCTTATATTTCCTAAAGGAACTGAAACCGTAGATGAAATTATCAAGGTTCAACGGTCTCCTTTTGTAAAGAAAGGTCTTGGATATATCAGAGAATCCTCTTATTATTTAGCTCCAATCTATCTGAATGCAACTAAAGCTAGCCTACAACATTCTATCACTCAGCAAGAAAAAAAAGAAACTTCACAGGTAAAGCATGACCACTTCAATACAAAGAACAATAGCAGAAATATCAAACAAAGAAACACAAATCTGCAGGTAAACACAAATAGAAGATTTTATGATCGCAGAAATTTCTTCTTTAATGGGCAATGTTTCTCATGTCATAATTTTTGTCATAAAGTTGTTCAATGTGTTGCATACAAAACTATCATGACCATAGAATCAGGAAATAAAATAAATGAGACTGGAATAAAGTAGAATACTTATAACAAATTTTCTCCTCTTCAAAATTAAATTGAATGTGCTTATTGCAATAACTTTGGTCATGGATAATCTGAACGCAGGAGAAAACTCCAACCAAAAGAGCATGTACCTTCAAATTCCAAGGTATGGAGAAAGAAGGACTTACATGTTGAGAATAGTGGCATAGCCTTATTTGCAGAAGGGGAAGAAATCAATGGTACATTGATAGTGGATGCTCAAAACAAATGATAGGTGATAGAAATAAACTCCTCACATACTTTTCTCTAGAAAGAGAAAATAATGTTACCTTTGGAAATGATACTCATGTTGTCATTAAAGGAAAGGGTTACATTTTTCTAAAAGAAAAGGTAAAAGCTAACAATTTTATGTATGTGGATGGATTAAAACATAACTTGTTAAGTGTGAGTCAAATGTGTGATCAAGGAAATGAAGTTGTCTTTAGTTCAAAATAATGTGTGGTACGTGAACTTGACACAAGAAAAACAGTAATAAAAGAAACTAGAACACCAAGCAATATGTATGTATTGAAAGGTTGCAAAGAACAATGTTACTTGGGTAATTCTTTAGAAAATTGGTTATGGCATGAAATATTGGGACATTTGAGTTTCTCTCAAATCAGCAAATCTAGCAGACTCAAAGCAGTTCGTGATCTTCCCCATATTACTCTGCCTGAATGTACCATATGAAAATCTTACCAATTTGGTAAGCAAACCAGAGTATAGTTAAATTCCAAAGAAGGATAAACAAGTAAGCCTCTTGAACTCATACATACTGAATTATGTGGACTTATGAGGAAAAATTCACCCCATGGAGAACAATACTATATTCTATTTATTGATGACTTCTATAGAATGTGTTAGATTGGGTTACTAGAATACAAAGATCAAGAATTTTGAAAATTTCAAATCTTCAAAGCTCTGGTTGAAAATGAATTAGATCTAAAAATTAAATGTCTTAGATCTGACTATGGAGGGGAATATATATCAGATGAATTCTTTGATTTCTGTGATCAACATGGCATAAAAAGAGAGTTTTCTGTAGCTGGAACCCCACAACAAAATGGTGTGGCAGAAATAATGAATAGAACAGTGAAATAGATGGCTCGTGCTATGCTTGATGATTCTGTAACACCTAATACCTTTTGGGGAGCAGCAACACATACCGCAGTGAATATTATTAACAAGTCTCATGTCCGTGTGAACAGTGATAAAACTCCTTATGAGCTCTGGTATGGTAATCTTCCAACTGTAAAGAATTTTAGAGTTTTTGGAAACAAATTATTTATCAAGAACAATGATGAAAAAATTGGTAAATTTGAACGAAGAGCAGATGAAGGAATAGTTCTTGGCTAGTCTTCAAGAATTAAAGCATATAAATGTTACAATAAAAGACTTAGGAATATTGTTGAATGTATTGATGTTGTAATTGATGATTCTCTCTCAAAAAGGGAAATACCAATAAAAAATGAAGATGAAGGTGATGGATATCTTCCTGCATCAAATAAAATAGTATAGAAGGTGAACCTAATGAATCACCAGAAGAAGATCTATCTGAAAAGGCTCCATCCAGGTATGTTCAAAAGAATCATCCAGAATCTAAAATTTTGGGAGAAAATGGATCAGGTGTCCAAGCAAGAAGAACTCTTGTAGGATCTCCTATCTATCTAGCATTTCTATCCACTATTGAACCACAGAATGTCAATCAAGCTAGCAAATATGAATATTGGATTCAAGCCATGAATGAAGAACTTGATCAGATTGAAACGAATCATACTTGGGAATTAGTTCCAAGACCTCATGATAAAAATGTTATTGGAATAAAATGGATATTTAAAAACAAGCAAAATGAAAATGGAGATGTTATTAGAAATAAAGCTAGAATTTTTTGTAAAGGGTATGCTCAACAAGAAGGTATAGACTTTGAAGAAACATTTTCTCTTGTAGCTAGACTTGAAGTGATAAGAATGTTTCTTGCCTTTTCAATCTTTCAACAATTCAAATTTTATCAAATGGGTGTTAAATCTGCTTTCCTCAATGGTGATCTAGAAGAAGAAGTTTATATAGAACAACCAGAATGATTCATTTTGGGAGATGATGAAAAAATTGTTTGCAAAATTAAAAAAAGCTTTATATGGTCTCAAACAAGCTCCAAGGGCATGGTATTATCATCTTGACAAATATCTTCATTAGCAAGGTTTTTCAAAGGGATCTGCTGATAGAAACTTATACACAAAAATTGAAAATGATAAACTATTGATTATAGTTGTATATGCTGATGACATCATTTTTGGGGGTAATGAAGAGTCCATGTGTCAGAAATTTGCTTCTGTTATGCAGCAAGAATTTGAAATGTTTTTACTTGGGGAACTAACATTTTTTCTTAGCTTACAAGTGTAGCAAGCAACAACTGGCATATTTTTATCACAAGAAAAATATCTTAAGCAAATTCTGAAGAAGTATGGGATGGAAGACTGCAAACATGTAAGTACACCAATGGTAACTGGTGTAACCTCAATTCTCATGATGATTCTCCCATGGTGAATCAACCAGAATACAGATCCATGATTGGAATTCTTCTTTATCTAACCAAGACAAGACCTGACATTATGCATGTTGTTGGGATTGTTGGACGATATCAAGCTAATCCAAAAGAGTCACACGTTCAGGCTATAAAAAGAATATTCAAATATCTACAAGGGACTCAAGGCTTTGTTATATGGTATCCAAAGAATTCTTATCTCACTCTTCATTCTTACACAGATGCGGATTGGGATAGAAATTTTGAAGATCGAAAAAGCACTAGTGGTGGTGCATTATATATGAGGCCCCGATTGGTACCTTGGTTCAACAAGAAACAAAGCTCTATTGCTTCACCTAGAATAGTAGAAAAATATATGGCTTCTGTGTCCTGTTGTACATAAATACTTTTGATGATGCATACTTTACAAGACATTCAAATCAAATTTTCACCTCCCATCTCCATTTTTTGTGATAATACAAGTGCCATTAGTATCTCAAATAATCCTATTATCCATTCCAAGACCAAGCACAATCCTATCAAGTACCACTTTCTACGTGAACAAGTGCTTGAAAAAAAGGTTAAATTGGAGTATGTTCCCTCCAAAGAACAAGTTGATGATATATTTATAAACAACATAGGTAATATATGCATAAAAATTCATGAAATTCCTTACACGAAAATTAATATAATTAACTTTCCTCTTTTCCAAGAATCTGAAAATGTAGGCAAAGACATTTCACTTCCAAATCCCATACAATGATGCACGCAATTAATATTTTTCTTTCAAGAATTAATATAGAAATATATTTGAATAATTTCAATATAATTGATATTATTACAGTACACATATTATTATTAAGAGTCTATAGGAATCATCCTAATATATCCAAGGAAATTAATAATATAAGTTTCTCTCATAATTTACTGGAAATATTTTGTTTAATGAAATAACTTATTTTCTTTCTATTTTCATAAGAAAAGCTAACGTACATTATTTTCGTGAAAAATATCTTGATTTCTTTAACCTTTTTGTGTGTAAACTTCACACATTTTTTCTTTACAATAAATCTAATGAAAAAGTTATTCCTTCTGTACATGCAAGTTCTTATTTCTAAACTGAGAAAATCTAACACAATAAATTTTATTTCGATGCAGATAAGTGTTTCTTTGTCAAGAAAACTTGGTAAGATAATTATTAACTATGTGTATTAAGCATGCATTATTTTTTCAAAAAAACTAATAAAAGAAAAATATAACATTCTTTTTTAGAAGCTTGGCTACTTGTCCTTTTATGAAAATGATTCTCATTTAATATTTTTCATGAAATAACACATAGTTGTCTATAGTTCTATATGCAATATTCTTTTCTTTATAACCCATCTTTATCCATAAAAAAAAAAAGATAAAAAAATATTTTAAGACAAAAATGAGGTTGACTTAACTTCTGTTGGCAATATGTTGCAATATGTTGTCCTTGATGGAAACCTACTTGATGAATTCGTTCTTGATGGAAAACTACTTGATGATTTTCGTTTTGATAAGAAGCCTATGTGTTAAAGATGTAAAAATGATGTTTCTACAGGTCAGTTTATATGTGACAGAGAAAGGAATTCCAGTAATTGCCACAGAAATGAAACAGGAAATATTTCTCTATTTATATGCTACTTTTGTGAAGGAAACCTACGTATGGATGCAATTTATACACTAATTTTGTGAAGGAAACTCGCGTATACATTTAGAATTAGTATATACACAGTTTTTATGAAGATAAGTTGCGTATACACGCGAATACAAACAATCCAAGTCGTGTATGCCTTTTGTGCTCTAAAATTATGATACCAAGGGGTATTACCATGGTATTAGCCCACAGTATTGAGCAATGTATTGTCTATTTGTTTCCATCCAAGAATACCATTAGTAGTTTTGTGGTTTTGACTCATGGTATTGGTAAAGGCTAAATCTATATAAGCAGAAGAAGATCATATTGCAAAGGGTGCATGAGTAAGGGTTGTGACTGAATAATTTACTCTAAGGGATATCTGAATGAGATGAACTCTGTTCTAATTGATAGATCTAAATCTATGATGCACCCATGGATAAAATGATGGTTCAGGATCTCTAGATATAAAATGACTATGCTCTTGTTTGATCCATTGAAGAGATGATTAGATCTATGACATGAAGCAAGTTTTTAGAAGTCAAGTGAAGAAATCTGGGTAAGTTTTATGGGTTTGATTCATTCTGCAAAGTTTATATTTATATATATATATATATATATGCTAGTTCTTCTCATTAAAAATGCGTATATACACGATTTTGATTCAAAAAAGGCACGCATGGAAGTTAGGGTTTTCTAAAGCTTATTGAAGAGGATTTTTTGTTATTCCTGATATTTTTCTATTGTCTGTCAATGAATTTTTCTTTTAGATCTGGATTGTTTGAATACTATATATGCTACTAAGTTGATTATGTGCAAATTGGGTTAATGAGAGAATAAAAATGGTTGATGGTGATGAACTGATGAAGGGTTCTGCATCTCTAAATATATCTGACTGAAAACCTCAGATCTGAATCTGAGACTGATCTATTTTTGAAAAAAATGATTCACAGAGCTATATGTAGGTTGGTGTGAAGGAAATCATGTATACACGTGGGTTAAGTGAAGCGAAGTAGCGTATGCATTATAGGTTCTTGGAATACCTAATCCTACATGGGTAGCTGTGGAATGCGAAAAGTCACAATGGAGTCCAAGTGACCTTGGAATATGAAACCAAGAGTCACACCATTGTACTATAAATGTACATCATGTATAATGGAAAAATAAGAAAGCCTCATGCTTATCCTTTATTATGTGTTCAGTCTCTTATGTGTGTGTTTTTTTTCCTCATACACCATGTGTGTATTTAACATGGTGTTTAACATGGTATCAGAGCTAATACATTCATAACAAGCTCAACCTTGAGTGAGCCATTTGTGTTTATGGCCTGTGCATATCTACAAAGATTCTTAGCATTTTTGCAGCATTTAGAGAGTTTATGTAGCAGAAATTTTGCCACATTCAGAAAGGTGTTTTGAAGAAGAGCAGCATTGATTTTGAAGAAGAGCGGCACTGTGCATTCTGTAGGTTTTCTCACTGCACATTATTCTGCAATTTATGTTGCCTACTTTTAAATTTCTACACAAGTTTTAGAGAGCTTCTGGAAAAATTGATTAAAGTGGGTTTCTAAAAGAAAAATTTATGGGTTTTTCATTGAAAAATTTCTGCAAATCTATGGGTTTTTCTGTTGAAATTTCCTGAAAAAAATTCTCCATTTTTTCCAAATCTGTTGTGTTTTACTGCTCTCGTTGTTTTAAGAAGAAAAATATTATTTTTTCAAGCCTTTCGGCCCTCCTCTCTACTGTAATTTTTTTATTAAAATAAAAATAAAAAATAAAAATAAAATTCTGGAACTCTCCCGTATCAACCTTTCGGCCCTGCACTCCCTACGCTCTCTACCCTGCACTCCGTACACCCTCCTTACTCCCCACGGCATATTCGTCCCCCCTCCTAACTTATGTTTCCCTCTCACACTGCTCTACCCGCCCAGCAATACCTCACCACTCCATTCGGCCGCTCGCCCTCCTCTCGCTACCTACGCCCCTCCCCCTCACTGTAATACCACAACCCACCCCTCACACCTACCGTCCCACCCCCTCGCTGCACTGCACCCTCACCTCACCACTCAACCCACCGCTCCACCTTGCTGCCCCCTCTCAATGCTCAGCACTCTACGCGGCCCTCCCTACGCGGCTCCTTACCTCGCCGCTCCCCCTATCCCTCTACCCCGTCCCCCCTCTCACTCCTACGTGGCCCCATTTCTCACCTCCTAACAACACCCCCACCCACTCACAAAATAAGTCGACCCACCCCCTTTTCCACACCCCCTCACTCCCCTCGGCCTTCACGGCCTCCCCACCTCCCTGCCACTCCTGGTCCCCTCTACGCTCTTCCTCTCCATGGCCCTCACCTGCGGCCTATTATCACAACCCACCCCCGTCACCCTATGCATACACTCCCCCTCCCACACGTCCACCTCTCCAATGCCATACCACAGCACCCCCTCACTACGCACCCGCTCTCCTAGGCCTCTCGGCCTCCCCCTCCCACGCGTAATGCGTTGCCCCTTTTAAAATTTAAAATTTAGTTTAATTTTTTTTTTATTTCAGATTAAATTTCCCTCCCGCCCCCTCTCCCCCGCCCCCTTAACTTATTTTTTAATTTATTAAATCCATTCCATCCTAGTTTAATTTTTTCAAAATTGCCTTAGTTTCCCCTCCCCTTTAAATTCGTTTTATTTTTTAATTTAATTAAAAAAATAAAAAATAATAATAATAATAATAATAATAAATAAATAAATAAATTCCCTCCCATTTACAGTTAATATCCCACCCATAAATTCCCTTCCCATTATTACAATACCTCCCAAATTTTTTTAATTAATCCCAAATAATTAATTAATTAAAAAAAAAAAAACAGCAGAGAGAGAAGAAGAAAGGAAGTAAACATCAGAGAAAGAGGAAGAGAAAATGAACAGCAGGAAATGAAGAAAATGGCATATGAGGAAATGATAAATACATAGTGAAAAGAGAAGTTTTGCATTGTGATTTGTGGCATTGATAGAAGGGTGATGTTCTGCAAGATATTTACATGTAAAGACGAGTTGTTATTGGTGTAAAACAACTCTTTTGAAGAAGAAAAATCAGCTTCCTCAAAGGCTTCTTGCACAAGTGTTTTTGTTGCACATTCATACAAACATTTTTGCAGAAATATTGTATTGAACTGACATTGTATTGCTTCTTCATTCATAGTTGCAATCAGTATTTGAGTTGAAAAATTGTTGATGTAAGTCATTTTTGCTTGCCGATTAGACATCCAAGTCTATACCTTGAAGAGTAGATTTGTGTACTTTGAGATTTCCATCTTGAGTCATTTGTATTTGTTTGAAAGAAAGTTGAATCACATTGTAAACGGGTGCATTTTCGGTTGAAGCCGACACCCTTTATTTTTGAGCCTAAATTGTTGAAAAATGGCTAAAATCAACGAGGCATTATAGTTGTTGAATAACCTCATTCATTCCAATGTTGATGATATGATAAAAATGAGCAAAAATGCTCTTTGTAACATTCAAATTTTTTTGCAAGATGCACAAGAAAAGATTGAGTTTTTGCAGTTGGAATCTCAACTCCAACAAGATTAACTTCAACAAAAGAGTCACCATTCTGAACCTGTTTCTGTTCAGAATATTGTGAAGGACTCTCATCAGAAGAAAGAAGATAAATTTCCAGTTGATTCACATTCAGTAGATGCAGCAGTTCAACCTGCACTTCTCAAGCCCATCATCAGACCTTGGGAAGAGCTTGTCCACAACAAGCACAGAACTGGTCTTAGAGATGACAAGGATGTGTCCTTTCATATTCCAGACTACACCAAGCCCATCATATTTCAGAGTGTCGGATTCCTGTATGACAGTTCACCTACAGCTGTTCCAGATCCTACTCCACAACAACAACAACAAATTGTAAAATGCCAACACTATGATCGAGTTGGCCATATGAAATATCATTATTTTGATCTTCATCCATGCAAGCATTGTGGTTGGCACACCCATTCTTTAGACAGATGCTTCAGAAACAAGCCTCCTACAAGAAAAAATATTCATCTTGGATGGATCACTTCCTGGAAATGGGCATCAACAACCAAGAAGATGTTTAAATCACATGTCAGAACATGTTCACAAGTATTGAGTAAAATTGCAGTTGATTTTTCGCCATCATATCACCGTGTCCCTGACAGGGGGGGAAATGGTGGTCATATACAAGCTTCAACATCAAATCAAGCGAGCCTGAGCCACAATCTCTCATTCCATGTTCAGAGTTGTAGCCAGAGACACAACAATTCAAGCGAACCTGAGCCACAATTCGTCATTCCAGATTCAGAGATGTAGCCAGAGACATGGATGCCCATGAGCATGCCTTTGGTTGGTGGAAAACCTTAAACCATCATCTTTGGTTGGTGGACAACCTTAAACCATCACAGGTTGTAGACCTCCCTTCTTTTAGGTTGAAGGTCTCCCTTTCATTTATGAGGGACACTTGCTCTAGCAGAAGCCTTCAACTTCTAGCCAGGTTTGGTTGAGTTCCAAGAAATGCTTCAAGCATTCCAGATTTATTGGTCATCCTTAAACCATCACAGGTACTAGACCTGCCTTCTTTTAGGTTGAAGGTCTCCCTTTTTTATGAGGGACAATTCCTCTAGCAGAAGCTTTCAGCTTCTTGCCAGTTTTGGAAGAGTTCTGGGAACTGCAACAAGTTTTGCATTCCAGTGTTGGTGGTCATCCTTAAACCACCTCTTTTTTCCAACATTTGAGAGAGTTGATTCAGCTCAAGTGCTGCCATGCATGCTTTGCAGATTTGTATTAAAAATCTCTTCTTGGACTCACACATACCCCTTCGGATTAAGGGGGGATGTTGGAACACCTAATCCTACATGGGTAGGTGTGGAATGCGAAAAGTCACAATGGAGTCCAAGTGACCTTGGAATATGAAACCAAGAGTCACACCATTGTACTATAAATGTACATCATGTATAATGGAAAAATAAGAAAGCCTCACGCTTATCCTTCATTGTGTGTTGAGTCTCTTTTGTGTGTGTTTATTTTCCTCATACACCATGTGTGTCTTTAACATGGTGTTTAACATAAGTTTATGAATGTTCAAGGTTGAGTTTGTATCTGCATATTTATTCTGAAATCTGGGTTATTTCTGAGTTATGGTTACGGTGGTCTCATTGTTCTGATTGAAGTATTGGGTAAAGTATATACTTGTTGATGTTTATGAAGAGTTGCGCTATTGTTGTTTGCTCTAGTATGAAAATTGATGAAACGTGGTCTGCAATAGTTTTGAGGGTTGAAGAATTCAGTATGGAAGTATAAGCTTCTTGCCAGTAAAAGCCAGTGTTCTGATCTGGGGGTTGAAGCTACCTTCCAGTAGTGGTTGGTAAACGAGGTTAGGTGGTTGTAGCTCCCTTCTAGTAGTAGCTCAAAAACAAGAGAAGGTTGTACCCTTCTACAGGTAGATGCTTACGTTCTGATATGAGTCTGCATTAGTACAATATTGTAAACAATTTTCCATATATCAAATATTGAAGAAATAGACGACAACAGTAGTTGTTTTCTCCCGAATTAGGTTTCCAACATAAATATTGGCGTTCATGTGTGTTTCTCTTGTGTGATGATTTACAATGTTGTTACTGCAGATAACTATTGATTATCTAATAGATGCTTTACTGGAAAACTAACTTAAAGATTGTTCCTGAAAATTTTTTAATTTGAAAAACTATATCAGTATACGCTAGTTTCTTTTATTATATGCACGTGTATACGCGAGTTGGGTTCATCAAATCTGTTTATGGAATTCTATAACTAAAAATTCTAAAATATTTCAATAAACAAATATTGATTCCTTCTTCTTTCCAAAAATTGGTATCAAAGAAGTTTTTTCTGAAGAAGCTTAATCGCTAGAAGAAAGATCAGCTAATATGAGCAATCAAGATGGGACAACATCTATCAGGCCTCCTATCTTCAATGGAAGCAATTTGATCTTCTAGAAGACAAGGACAACACCTGTTACACTTAAATTTGTCACCATGACATTTTAGTACCCCCTTAGAAGTCTACAACATCAAAGTTCCTAAAATCAAGCCTTGAAATTGAGAGAAAAGCTCATAAAAGTCATAAAACACTTGTACCACAACTTTTTTTTATAAAGCATGCGGAGCTAAACACAATTTTTCTTCATTAAGGGTGCAGACTCGTGTAAAAGGTAAAATGAAGGCAGAAAGTAACATTTAGAAGCCCATCAGTCAAATCTGGAAGCTTCTAGAAGCAATTATTTGGTCAAAGGTTCGCTCCTGTCATGTATCTTCATTCATCCATTATGGGAGCCTACCCCTTGGTTTATGTAGCTCAATCCATTCAAAAGAGCATTCTATCCCTTCTTATGTGGAGCTGTAACCTCATCTCTTTTCCTATAAATTGAAGCCATAGTGCAGCTTCAAAATGAGTTAGTGAGTTAGGGAGTTAGTGAGTTAAGGAGTTAGTGAGTCAGACTTTGAGAATTTTTAGGGAGAAATGTTGCATAAACTCAGACTCTCTTAACTGATAATTTTTTGGGAATGATTACACACCCACGTGAATTTTAGCTGAGAGAGTGAAAACTTGTCAGAGTAAAATAAATGTCTGTTCCGAGCCCCAGGAAGGCCTGTACGAAATCAAGGTGGACACGGTTGTAAGGTTCTTTCTTCATCAAAGATAATACGAATGAATGACGTTTTCTCAATGATTTCTTTAATTAAGTAGCTTGTTTATCATGTTTTATTAATGAGTTATTTAATTAATTAGCTTATTTATTGAATTCCTTGATCATCTTGATAGATATATGATTCATGACTTAGTTTATCCTATGCAGGTGCTATTGATTTTTTATATATTTGTGATTGCATATCTTTGAAGACTACTCTTTCAAGCAACTGGAAAGAAGATCATTACAAATAGCACTGGATTATAGGGAGGTCTTCAAAACCCTTGTTGTAGCTAACTCTAAATCAAATATTATCTATAGAAAATAGATTTTGTTTGTTTGTTTTTTTCTAGTTGTCCGTAGGACACTTGAAAGGTCTGTCTTGTATGCAAAAACGACTTATCCATCCAACAAAATGGCGACTTCGTTGGGGAATGGATTTTGAACTTTGATTTCTTTTATTTTTGACTTGTGAATTTATTTTTTCTGATTTTGATTAATTTATACTGTCTTGGGTAGTTTATCCCTGTAGAATCCCTGAAAATGTTTTAAAGATTTTTATTTTTCTCTTAGTTTTCTAGTATCCACACTTTTATTTTAGAAACATTGCGGGCATCTCTGCTCTTTTCTTGTATAAACAGTGCGGGACTGCACCTGTTTACACTGAAACTTGTGGATCCTGTGAAAATTTTTAGAAAACCTTAAAATTCTCTTTTCTAGATTAGTTTGTTAAATTCTCAGTGTATACCCAGACTTGTATTTTCTGTCAGAAATCTTTGGTTGAGAGTTTGTTTCAGTATTTCTAAGTTTTGAATGATCTTCTGAAAGATCTGCATGTTATAGCGATTTTTTCTTTGTCTCTATCCCACTCAATGATTAGAAGCCTTGGTATACCTTTAGATCACTGGTATTTCCTTTCTTTCTTGCTGAGTTTGACTTTATAGCAAGAATTATTTTATGAGATTTAGATCACATTTTCTCGTTTGCAAATCTTTAAAAAACTTTTCTTGATAAGTTTGGAATTTCAATTAAAAAACCATAATTGAATTTTTTTTTTGAGTTCTTGCTGATCTACTAAAATAATTTATTATTTAGATAACAAGCTAAGAAAAACATCCTCAAAATATTTAAAGTTTTAATTTAGATTTAGTCTTTAGAATTTTTAGATCTCAAAATTAGTGTTTTTTAGTTTTGAGTGTTATTTCTAGAAAATTGTATTTTTCTTTCGCAGAAAATTTTGTTTGTAGTTTCGATCTTGAATGATAAAGAAATTTCTTATTGAGAAATTGATCATTTTGAGTTCTGATGAAATTAGATTTATTTTCATTTATTCTTGTTTGAAGTAAATAATCGTTTTAAAAAAAATTGCATTTCTCAACTCTTTCTTTTAGATAGAATTCATTGAAAGGAAATGAATTGTTTCTCGTATAAAATGCATTTTTAGTGTTTTTTGAGTCGGGTCACTACATATCATCACTTTCACTTTCGCACCTATTTTCCTAAGAAACAACCTATTAAAATCAACGCTTAAATTAAAATCAATCTAGTAATTTTTATATTTTTAGGGCTCTTTCCACAATCTAGCTTAGGATTAGTGATTTGGAATAGGTTGTAGTTAAATTTCCAAAGAAACTAAAACAAATAAGTAGTCGATATTGCTGTAGGAAAATTCCAATAGTAGCATGTATGCTCTGGGAAGCTCCTCCTGAAGGAGTCAAGCAGGAGATCATATCCGAACTAGTGAGGTAATCAATCCTTCCTCATTGGGAATGATAGAAGATATACACGTATTAACAATGGTAAACCTCATATTGACCATTTTCGAGGAGCCTAGGGTCACTTTTCGGTAAAAATTTTATTATGTTAAGGAGCCTTAAAGGGTATTTTTCTTTGTTACTCTACCCTTGCATGTGTATTAGATCATAGACTATTCCCCCAGGTATATTTGTTCCTGCTGGTGACCTTAGTGGCCATAAACATTAGGATTCTTTTCCGAGGTGACGGTGGAGGGAAGATCCCATTGTACCTGGAGCAGACGCTCACTAGACTCACTTGGACTCTCTGAAGGGTTCTCTTCACTCGAGATGGAATAGTGGAGAAACTTGCACCGGTCTGTTTCATTAAGAAGGTTTTCGAGGTAATTGTTCCAACTGCCATTTCTGCATTAAAATTTTACGATGTTGGATTTCATCACCAACTAGTGTTTTTAGTGCGAGAATCTATTTTTTGTGTGTGGTTTGACTCCTAGATTTGATAGCGCGTGTTCATTTCTTTGTTTGTCCTTTTAGAGACCATGGGTGTGAATTGTGAATTTTAATTGTTAGGTGTGAATTGTGAATTGTTAATTTTAGTTTTAAATTGTTAATAAAATTCACTGAAGTTGAATCTAATGGCAATTGTTCCAGATTTTACCAACCAAGGAACCCCTCTTAACGAGAATCCTATTAATTTTCCTTGCTTTGGAAATGTTGGTCCTCCTTATATGGCTACATTTTCATTACCTGGATTTACAATAGGTTTACCGATATGATTATTTTCAACTTCGTTGGTCCCGAATACTCAAATTGTTCCACCTCAACAGAATTCACCATCTCAACATCACCAACCTTATGTTGACCCTTTACCTTCTTCGCCCAATATTTATTCCTCCCTTTCTTCCTCTTCGCTTGGTAAAATCCTTAGCGCTAGTAACCATGTGGCTAAGAAGAAGAAGAAAGGGAAGAAGAAGAAGAAACAAGATAAGAAAGAAGTCAACCAACCAACCATATATGTATGTGTTAGTAGTGTTGAGGAAACCTCCAACATGCATCGTAAACACAAATTCCCTTGCAATCTTTGTAAGGGTGACCACTTCCTTATCAATTGTCTTGGTATTCCTAAGGTATTGGAAGAATGGTCAGAACATTCTCATCAACCTATCATTGATCCATCAACCAGTGATACTTAGGTTCCTGGGAAAAAGGGTAAAGTTAGATTTCCTTATAAGTTATGAAAAGGGAGTCATCAAACTCACATTTTCCCTCACATGGATGAAGCCTAAAAATTGTTGGAAACCTTACTGTTCCACAACAGGGACTTCCAACTGGTTACCATAAACTTTCTCCCAACCTACCATCAACTTACGAAGTGATTGATCTAATTACAATTACAGTCAATCCCACTCTCCCATTGGAGTGTGAAACTCATATCACTCAGGATGATGATCCTTTTGTTGATCAAGTGGTCGACTCAATTTCACATTCGGTCGATCCCATTCTCCCTGTAGAGAGTGAAATTCATACCGATTAGGTTCTTCTTGTTACATCAGATTCTTCTACGCTGGGGGGCATTTCACCTGTTCCTATAGAACCCCCTCCAAGTACTGAGGTATTTTCCTTTGACTAGAATAGACTGACAGAACCTCATCTTCCTTCTTCCATCCCTTTTCAAATCATTTTGAAGGCTTGTGGTAAGAATGTACGCTGCACACATGTAGATGAACGTGCTTTTGTTAGTATTTTATCCTCAACTACTTGGAAAGCTTTGGGTTCCCCTCAGCTTGTGCCTGTTACGCAGAATCTGAAAGATTTTAATAGAACTATTAGTGAACCTTTAGGGATCCTTCCTAATTTTTTTATTACTTTGGAAGGTAAAACTATCTGTATTGATCTTATGGTAGTTCGAGGCCCCTTGGATATCAATTTACTCCTTGGGTGAGACTATGTCTATGCAATAAAAGTTGTTGTATCAACACTCTTTCGCATGATGTCTTTCCCTCACAATGGAAACATTGTGACTGTTGACCAAACTTCATTCACTATTCTTGATTCGACTACCAAAAATATAACACCCATAAATGTTCCTTATACTAAAGTGGTATCTACCCCGCCACGGGTTAATTATGTGGAAACCAGTCCCATGTTTTCAGTTACCGATGCAAGCGAGCCTCTAATTGTTTGCTCGACTTCCTTTGACTTAGATCCGGTAATTGACATGGAAGACTATATGGGATTATTTGAATGAGATTTTCTTATCCCTTTTGATTCCCTTGACATGTGTTCCTTTCAGAGAACTGTTCTTCCATCTGATGAAGACCTCTTGGAAGCCATCATCGAGATGCATCCCTTGACATGTGTTTCTTCTATTTCGAAGCCATGATCAACAAGTCTGGTGAGGAGAGTTCCTTTTACTGTGTCAAACTCACTAAAAAGTGAAACAGAGATATGAGGAGAGTTCCTTTTACTGTGTCAAACTTGTTAAAAAATGAAAAAATTCTGATGAGGATATTTCATTTTACTGTGTCAACCTCGTTAAAAAATGAATCAGTTGGTCAGAGGATATTTCCTGTTACTGAATCAACCTTGCTAAAAAATGAATCAGGTATGAGGACAGTTCTTTTGTTGTGTCAACCTCATTAAAAAATCAATTAGTAGGTTATGTAGGTAGATTGTAGAGAGTAGATATGAGGAAAGTTCCTTTTACTGTGTCAACCTCGTTAAAAAATGAATAATTTGGTCAGAGGATAGTTCCTGTTACTGAGCCAACCTCGTTAAAAAATGAATGAGGTATGAGGATATTTCTTTTCCTTTGTCAACCTCATTAAAAAATGAACCAGTAGGTTATGTAGGTAGATCGTAGAGATTAGATATGAGGACAGTTCTTTTACTATGTCAACCTCATTAAAAAATGAAACAGACCCATGAGGATAGTTCTTTTCCTGTGTCAACCTCATTAAAAAATGAATCAGTAGGTTATGTAGGTAGATTAGAAATTGTAGTTTATGAGGATAGTTCCTTTAACTGTGTCAAACTCATTAAAAAAAAAACAGGTCACCATGAGGATGGTTCTTTTCCTGTGTCAACCTCGTTAAAAAATGAAACAAATCCTCTCCTAGTCAATTCGAGTCTTTCATCTGATCTCGTAAATGAACCATCATTCAATCCAGCTATTAATAACTAGTAGTCTACTTAGTTGAATGCAATGAAGCTTGGGGGGCATATTCTCTGGCAAGTTACACTTGGGGGGCATTCAAACTTATCTCAAGCATGATTTTTCCTTTGTTTCAATCTTGTGTAAAAATGAAACAAACCCTTTCTCAAGCACGTTTTCCTACGTTTCAAGCTTGTCTAAAAATGAAACCACTTTCAAGCATGATTTTTCCTTTGTTTCAAGCTTGTGTAAAAATGAAACAAACCTTTTTCAAGCATAGCTTTCTTTGTTTCAAGCTTGTGTGAAAATGAAAAAAACCTATCTAAAGCATATTTTTTCTCTGTTTCAAGCTTTTGTAAAAATGAAACTTATCTTGAGTCGATTTCGGTTATTATTTTTAAGACTCATTAAACTCATGAAAATCTCGAGATTATTTTTCTATCTTTCATTCTTGTAAAAAACATGAAAATGCCGAGTTCTTTCCATCTTTTCCTGCTCGTTAATTAAATTTAAAGTCGTCCATATGAGTACATTTTTATCACTTTTTCGGACTTGTTAAAATTTACAGAAAAAGAAAAACTACTGAGTATACTTTTATCACTTTTTCGGACTCTTGAAAATTACAAAAAAAATGAAACCTTGGAGTTCTCTTTTAAGCCCTTTTCAGACTCTCTAAAGATGAAAATATTGCCAAGTACTTGACTATTGAAACTCATTAAAGGAAATGAACAGTCGTCCCTTCAATATAAGTTTACCCCTTTTTCGGAGTGAAATGGACTATTTACGAAAAAGGTATACGTTCACTAATCATGGTCAATAGAGTTCTCTCCCACATTATTTTATCATTTTTTGTGCCTAAGAGACTAACATTATGAAAAAGTACACCCATGGATTTTTCTTAAGTTTTTTCTTTTGACTCCCTAAAAATGAAGAACACTGAGTTTCTCCTATACTAGTCTTGTTAAATTTTAACAGTAAAGGACCTGTCGATTACAAACAGGAACGGACCACTCCTTCTTAGGGTTCAATTTTAAACTAATTTGGATGCATGCAAAGGATGAGCTTATAAACAAGAACATTTTATTCTCCTCAAGCTTGTCAATAATAAAGAGGTACTTGCTAGAAATGGTGGGGGAAAAAGAGAGAAAGCGAATCCATTTGTTACTAGAAATGGTGGGGGGAAAAGAGAGAAAACGAATCCATTTTTTACACTTTGATTTAAAAGCAATAAACCACTCTTAAACATGACACTTTTTGTCACACTTCTTCCTGGATTGGGAAAATCCTTTGCCTATCAATTAATCAAACCACATTGAAGGTCTTTAGCTGGTTTCTAGGTATTAGCTTAGGGAAATTTTTACCAAACCATATGCAGTGTCGTTATGTGTTCAAGAGGACAGTAAAAAAAACCGTTCATCTGCAAACATTTGTCTCCATCCCAGAGTCATTCCTTGCAAAAAAATTCTTCAAAACTTGATCTATGGTTTCGTGTCGTGAGCTTGCTTACAAAATATCACTTTCTATCAATGACAACTCATCATCTAAGAAGTTGATCTAGAATCCATCAGTACCTTGGAATCTGCATGTCTTAATGGAAATTTTCTCGCCTTCAACGATAGGTTGCATCATTGACCTTCGATCGAACGATTCCGTGAAATGTTTGACTTCAGATCACTTATTCACATTTCATGGATTGTACTGAGTACTTTGAGATCCATTGTCATTATTGGTGGTTTCTCTAACACTTGTTAACAGTTCACATCATTGACTGGTAATCAAGTGGGTTCTACCATGTTCAACTTCAACATATTTACTCACATGGATAGGATTGTACTAGTTCGGGAAGTAGAAATCAAGACACTGGATCTAGTTTCCACAATCCAGACTGCGAGGAGTTTTATTATTCATTATGCAGTAGAATATTCATTACATATGGCTGCGTCCATGCTGTGTCTACAATATTGATGTAATATTAAAATCATTTCTGTATCAGAACAAGTTTAGTTTGTTTTTGATCTGAGTCTGGGAATGCCTACATCAATGATGATATATATATGTTTTTAATTGAATATTTTTACAGGATTCTGACTGGGGTGTCCACAAGCTAATCCTTGAAATTATAAACCACATCACTCTTCGAATGCTCTCAGACTTCTCACTTTACGGGGAAATTTGTTACACTTAATTTTTCACAATGACGTTTTAGTACTCCCTTAGAAGTCTACAACATCAAAGTTCCTAAAATCAAGCCTTGAAAATGAGAGAAAAGCTCATAAAAGTCTTAAAAAAACTTGTACCACACTTTCTCTTAACATTGCCTATGGTGTTGCACATTTTTCTTCTAAGGCATGCGGAACTAAACACACTTTTTCTTCATTAAGGGTGCGGACCCATATAAAAGGTAAAATGAAGGCAAAAATTAACATTTAGAAGCCCAACAGTCAAATATGGAAGCTTCTAGAAGTAATTATCCGGTCGAAGGTTCGCTCCTATCATGTATGTTCATTCCTCCATTATGGGAACCTACCCCTTCGTTTATGGAGCTCAATCCCTTCAAAAGAGCATTCTATCCCCTCTTATGTGGAGTTGTAACCTCCTCTCTTTTCCTATAAATTGAAGCCATAGTGGAGCTTCAAAAGGAGTTAGTGAGTTAGGGAGTTAGCGATTTAGTTAGTTAAGGAGTTAGTGAGTTAGACTTTGAGAATTTTTCAGGAGAAATGATGTATAAACTCAGACTCTCTTAACTGATCATTATGTGGGAATGATTACAGACCCATGTGCATTTTAGCTGAGAGAGTGCAAATCTTGTCAGAGTAAAAGAAACGCCTGTTCCGGACCCCAGGAAGGCCTGTACGACATCAAGGCAGACACGGTTGTAAGGCTCTTTCTTCATCAAAGATAATACGAATGAATACTATTTTCTCAATGAATTCTTTAATTAAGTAGCTTTTTTATCATGTTTTATTAATGATTTATTTAATTAATTAGCTTATTTCTTGAATTCCTTGATCATCTTGATAGATATATGATTCGTGAATTAGTTTATCCTATGCAGGTGCTATTGATTTTTTCCATGTTTGTGGTTCCAGATCTTTGAAGGCAACTCTTTCAAGCAACTGGAAAGAATATCATTTCAAATAGCGCTAGATTACAGGTAGGTCTTCAAAACCCCTGTTGTAACTAATTCTGAATCAAATATTATCTAGAGAAAATAGTTTTTGTTTGTCTGTTTGTTGCTAGTTTTTTGTAGGACACTTGGGACGTCTGTCTTGTCCACAAGAATGACTTATCCATCCAAAAATATCCTATCTTCAGTCTTTTGGAGCAGATGTATGGGCTATAATTGAAGGAGGTTATCAATATCCAACACCCATTCCAACAGATGCAGCACATGATGGAATATTTCTTGGCTACTATTCAAGAAGTAAAGCATATAAATGTTACAATAAAAGAATTAGGAATATTTTTGAATGTGTTGATGTTGTAACTGATGAGTCTCTCTCAAAAAGGGAAATACAAATAAAAAATGAATATGAAGGTGATGAATATCTTCCCTCATCAAGTAACAGTAATATAGAAGGTGAACCCAATGAAACACTAGAAGAAGATCTATCTGAAAAGGCTCCATCCAGGTATGTTCAAAATAATCATCTACAATCTCAAATTTTGGGAGAAAAGTGATGAGGTGTACAAAGAAGAATAACTCTTGTAGGATTTCCTAGTTATCAAGCATTTCTATCCACTATTGAACCACATAATTTCAATCAAGCTAGCAAAGATTAATGTTGGATTCATGCCATGAATGAAGAACTTGATCAGATTGAAAATAATCATACTTGGGAATTGGTTCCAAGACCTCATGATAAAAATGTTATTGGAACAAAATATATATTTAAAAACAAGTTAAATGAAAATGGAGATGTTATTAGAAACAAAGCTAGACTTGTTTGTAAAGGGTATGCTCAACAAGAAGGTATAGACTTTGAAGAAACATTTGCTCCTGTAGCTACACTTGAAGCCATAAGAATGTTTCTTGCCTTTTCAAGCTTTCAACAATTCAAAGTTTACAAAATGGATGTTAAATCTACTTTCCTCAATGGTGATCTAGAAGAAGAAGTTTATATAGAACAACCAGAAGGATCCATTTTGGGAAATGATGAAAAACTTGTTTAAAAACTTAACAAAGCTTTATATGGTCTCAAAAAAGCTTGGGCATGGTACTATTGATGCAGGAGAATCAAAGCTAAATTTCAATTAATCATTTGTGTGATTTAGGGGGTGAGATATTTTAATTATTTATTTAATTATTTGGCTCATTTTAAATAAATTAAGAGAGAAAATATAAATGTGAGGATTTGTGTAAATATTACTTTAATAAATTAAGGATATGAGTGGAGTTGAATTAGGTAGATAATCTAGGGATAAGGAATTCCATAAAAGTGACTTAGTTGAGCCTAAAAAAGGGATAAATTTAACTTAGATTTTAGTTGAGATTTGCGTGGAGGAATTTATGGAGTGGAATAAATTCATATTTATGTATAAATAAAATGGTTGTGTGAGGAAGAAAAACAAGTGAGGAAGTGAGAAATACAGAGAGACTGAGGAATGGTTTGAGAGCTTTTTGTAAAGGGCCTAGACCCGAAAGCCTAGACCCGAAAGGCTATCCACTGTAATATTTGGCCAAGGAATTTATTGTATTATTTTATATCAGCATGTTTTTTTGTTGTTGTATGTCTCTCTTTCCCTTTATGTATATTTTGAGCTGTATCAAGTGTGTTTTAATGTGAATAATTAGATGATATTTTTCATGACGAAGGATTCACACGTGTTTTTATATGTTAGGATCTGATTTAATCCAATATCCTAGCATCATTTGGTATTCAAGCCTGAGAGAGCATGAGAGCATTGTATATTTGGAAAATTGATCATTGTGATGCATCTTATGCATGCATGGAGGAGATCCGATTGGAGCGCAATGAATTATTGGATGATCAAGTGCATTGATAATGTTTGGTTAATATTCAGCACCATTTCTCAGTTGCTGTAATTAATAATGGTTGTTATGTGAAGGTGTGGAGAATGTTGAGTGGACAAGATGCATGAATTTTTTTGAGGGCTAACGTTCCAAGTTGAAATTTCTATATTTATTTATTGTTTCTCTACTGTCTGCTGAAAATCGATTTGATGTGAAGAATAAAAAATTATTTGAGCCCATCCTCAGGCTGGAGCTGGAGCTGTGCAACGTTGGAGCACCAAACCTGCATAAATATGTTCTAAAACTTGTGTGAGGACATGTGTAGCTCATTTAGAAGTCTTACTAAATGGATGGTCCGTTCAAGAGGCCGAACATGGTTAGACACAGATGTTGGAGCACATTAAAAATTGTAATTTTGATGTTCAGTGGTCACCAAAGATACCTAGAATTTTATCAACATCTTCTTTTGATGGGAGCTGTTTGGTGGAGGCTGATTTTGGTGGAGCTATAGTACGTGGAGGATCCTTAGCTCTCTTGAAGGCCTGAAGTGGTTGGAGAGACATGTTGGTGTAAGTTTTGGCTTTGGCGGAAAGCTTGTTGTATTTCGGCCAGTATAGTGGCTTAGGCTGCCGATTATAGTCAATCTGAGGTCTTTATACAAAATTTAGTTACCGAGGGCAACCTGGTTATTCGATCGAAAAAAATTGAGGCCGCAATAGTAGATGGTGAAATAGCATCATTACGGGCTTTCTGTTACAGAAAAGTCGAAGAGTCTTAGTCGGACGAAGAGAAAGAAACATGGAACTTCTTCAGAGTCATGTTTGAAGATGGAGGTATGGATAGGACAACGACTACTATATTGGTGTTGAATTGCCTACAAATCTCTTGATAATCCAAATTTATATATTATAATGACACACTCTGTTTTTGGGTTATATTTAGACTATGGTTTTGTTCATCAATGTGTGAATTCTGTTACAAATAACAGTACATTCATTCTTTTCCATATACTAACTGTGTCTCAGAAACCTTGTATTATTTGGGACGTGATTTAATCGACACAGTGGAAGGAAAATAAGGAAAGAGGGGTGGATATATAACTTGTCGAACCAACATAATCCGTCAACTTATAAAGTCGGGATTGTGTACGCATTTTTGATAATTCATTTTTTAGAATGGATCGAGGCTACATAAAACAAAATGTGACTTTCAGTTCAAAATATCGTAGAGAGAAGTCTCTTAAAAGTGGAATACGTGAGTCGTTGGCAGAGTGAAAAAATGTAGTTTTGAAGACCAGCTAATGGGTTGCACACAAGTTTTAGAGTGGTAAGTGGTAAGTCCTGGAATGAATGCGATATCAGTCAAGGTATGACACGTTTCAATGTAAACCATTCATTTCGCATGACTTTGAAAAATTAAAAGTCATGCATCTTTGTTATGCGATAGTCGTCGGATGGAGAACCAGAGTGCAATGACCATCCAGTATTTGAAAGGTAAGTCTTAAATGATTGACATTTGAGATTAAACTGTGTAAAGGTAAGTTGTGGGGCCCAGATATATTAGTATTTGGTGTCGTAAATAAAGTATGGAATCTGTTAGTTGACAACGTGGTCCAAGGTTAATTATGTTGACACTTTGGGACATTTGTCCAAAGTCTGTTTCGTTTATTCAAAACTGGATAAAGTGATGGTTATCATATAAGATGGAGTTATCATGGTTTATAACCATAATTTCATGAAAAGTTAAAGATTTTTCATGGGGTATTAAAATGATGGGTAATTTGGGTTTTCAAACCAAAGTCAAATTGTCAAAGTGGGGTTTTTATTAAGGTTAACAAGACAATTGAGATATGCATGTAGATTGCAGTTTTGAATTTTATATAAAGGATGTGGGTAAAGGTAGCTTTGGCTGCATCATTTGGTATCATTATGCATAATGTGGATTCTTCATAGTTTTGGTTAAGTCATTTTGGACAAAAACTTGTAGTTGGAAAAAGGAGAATTATTATTATTTGTGATTGAAAACATAATTGCTGGATGTTGTAAAATATTTTTTTTAACATCATGTGGTGGAATTTAAGAAGGAATTATTCAAGATGGACACAATGTACGAGTTCTACAATATTCATAAAAGAGGTTGAAAATATGTTCTCTGTACAAAGGTGAAGAGATGAGAATTGATGTTGTATGGTGCATGAAAGTGCAGGAAAATGTTTCCACTAAAATGATGAGTTTATGGGCGTGCGAGTATTTACAGTGACGAAGGCGAAACAGAAGAGTGGAATCTAGAGAATTGAGATTGCAAAGAGAAGGTTTTTTAATAACCTTAACAGGAGCATAAGGTATGATACATCATTTCGAGAAGATACCGTTGAATGTTGGAAATTGGATGCTTTATTTATTTTCACCATAAAATAAATCTTTGGAAAGTGAAATGCATTTCAAGTTAAAGAGCTCAGTATCATGTGAAATGATAATTGGAAATTGATGATTTTTCATAATAATGAAGTATGAGAGAGAATGAAGATGTTACATCCTAAAATTGTATTAGGGGTGTATGTTTGTTGGAAGATTGTATAACTTGAATTAAGTCAAAATATCCATTATCATAATTATTGGGTCGAGCATTGAAATCAAAACAGATGTTAGGGTCAAATGAAAGTTTGGATAGCTTGAGTTAAGATTGAGTATTTTTTCGAAGATGAAGAGTTGATTTAAAGTTTGAAGTGAAAGAGTCGTAAGCTAAGTCAAAGGTCTGAATGTAATTGGGTGCATGATTGGCAGAGTCCGATGCCCAAAGAATTGGTCATTGTAATGCATGAGTTACCAAAGTGTTTTTTGTAGCAAAGTGAAGCAAGAGAGTTGTCAGAGATTGATTCCAAGATAGAGAACCGAAAGAGGTCAATCACATGAAGAGAACTTGTATTGTTGAATGGCAAGTGTGAGGACTTGCTGAAAAGAAGATTGAATGAAATCCACACGTGAACAGATGATATTCACAAAGGAGGAGATGATGATTGTTGATATTCATTCCCGAATATCTAATGAATACCACAGCAAAAGGAATAAGAAGGAAAATGCCAAGGTAAGTGGCATATGTGAGTAGTTGACTGATGAAGAGTATGAGTGGGAGAAGGTTGAGATAATGGTTCACCTTGAATTGCTAATGGAATTTTTGCAGGAAAATGTGAAAGACTAGACACATGGTTGGACCATGAGAAAGAAGATAAAGTGGCATAGGCTACATGCAAAGAGGGAAAAGAAGGTAAAAATATAGTTAATGGAAGAGCTGAGGAAGCTCGAGTAGATGATAAGTGTTCAAATGGGGTGTGAATAACTTAGAGCGGCTAATTTAAAAATGGATGTTTCTGTTTTTGGCCTAGAACAAGGTGAAATTATAGGTGAAGAGATCAATGAGGAAGATCTCATGAACTATTGGGATAGTTCAGAATAATTTGAAGATGTGTTTTTGAGAGAAGAAAATGAGGCTATGAAGCCTTGTATTTTTAAATATCACTGTTTATGTATGTTTGCAGGATGTGCAAGAGATGGTGAGTAGTCTGATGGAACTATCATAAAGATGAATGAAATTCTTGAGGGGAAGTGTGATGGAGAATAAATTTCAGAGGAGGAAGGTACTAATTTGTTGTAGCAAGAAGAAATCATAAATGAATTCTTCTTTGGGGTAAGACATCCAGTTGAAGCTATTATGGAGCAAGAGCATAATGGAAATGCTGAAGAAATATTCCGAGGTAAACAAATGTATTTGCTTAATGAAATTTCTAACGAAATTTTGTAGTGTGATAAGACAGAAACCAGAATAACTCAGGAAGATTTCCAGAAGAAGATGAATCTAGGAATGAAGGTTGTTATGATGTGCTGAAAATATTTCACATGGAAATCGAATTCTTCGAATGGTGTCTTAAGGAACATGAAGGAGAAGTAAATCTTGCAGAATCTGATCCAGAAGAGATTACAGTTACTATGCATGATAGGGATGAAATATTTTTAACATTTATAGAGTTTAATGAATGTTATAACTTTTCAGATGATAATGTAACTCTAGGTAGAGAAAATGACATTAACAGATATGATGTCGACCTCAGAGAAATTGAGCAAAATTTATTTGGCATTGAGATGGAAGATCAAAAGTAGTGAGAAAATTATGTCCATAGAGACATAAAGGAGACAGAAATATTGATCCAGCAGGATAAAGATGAAAGAAGCCAACAATTCAAAACAGGATCTATTGAAATCCAGAAAGTCGATGATGGGATATTGGTGCTTGAAGCATCAAAAGAGACTGAAAGGTATTATCTTTTTAAAACTAACAGTTTTTTGGTGAATGCAGCAACAAAAGTGGACAAGAAATTTGTTGCTTTAAAAGAAATCAATGAATATAGTTGCGGTCAAGAAGAAATTTTTTATTATTTTCCATTGCAGAAAGTTGAGTGTTCAGCTTAGCTGGAGATGAAAGAATTCAACAAAGAGGAGTTACTCCAAGGAATTGGGAAAAGAAAGTGTTGTAGAAGCCAATGGAATCCGATCGACAAAGTGAGTGATGAGTTACCAAATCGAGTTGATACTTTGAAGGACCAGCGAAAGAACAGAGTTTGGAATCCTACAGGGAGAAAGTCATTCGGACTTCTGGCTGTCGCATTGTTACAGAAAAGTGACAGACCTCATATACATGAGTCTATGGAAAATTATCTACATGCGGAGTCTAATGCAGGAGCATCAAAGCTAAATTTCCATTAGTCATTTTTGTGATTTAGGGGGTGAGATTTTTTAATTGTTTATTTAATTATTTTTCTCATTTTTAATAAATTAACAGAGAAAATATAAATGTGAGGATTTTTTTAAATATTCCTTCAATAAATTAAGGATATGAGTGGAGTTGAATTAGGTAGATAATCTAGGGATTAGGAATTCCATAAACGAGACTTAGTTGAGCCTAAAAAAGAGATAAATCTAATTTATATTTTAGTTGAGATTTGTGTGGAGGAATGTATTGAGTGGAATAAAATAATTATGTATAAATAAGAGGCTTGTGTGAGGAAGAAAAACAAGTGAGGATGTGAGAAATACAAAGAGAGTGAGGAATGGGTTGAGAGCTTGTTGTAAAGGGCCAAGAGCTGAAAGGCTATCCACTGTAATATTTGGCCAAGGAATTTCTTGTATTATTGTATATCAGCATGTTTTTTTTGTTGTATGACTCTCTTTCTCTTTATGTATATTTTGAGATGTATCAAGTGTATTTTAATGTGAAGAAATATATGATATTTGTAATGACGAACGATGCACACATGTTTTTATATGCTAGGATCTAATTTAACCCAGTATCCTGGCATCAACTATCATCTTGACGAATATCTTCATCAACAATTTTTTTCAAAGGGATCCGCTGATAGCAACTTATACACAAAAATTGAAAATGATAAAATATTGATAGTAGTTGTATATGTTGATGACATGATTTTTGGGAGTGATGAAGAGTCCATGAGTTAGGAATTTTCTTCTGTTATGCAACAAGAATTTGAAATGTCTTTACTTGGGGAACTAAAAATTTTTCTTGGCTTACAAGTGCAACAACCAATAGATGGCATATTTTTATTACAAGCAAAATATCTTAAGAAAATAATGAAGAAGTATGGGATGGAAGACTGCAAACATGTAAGTACACCAATGGTAACTGGGTGTAACTTTAGTTCTCATGATGATTCTCCCATGGTGAATCAACCAGAATACAGATCGATGATTGGAAGTCTACTTTATCTAACCGGGACAAGACCTGACATTATGCATGCAGTTGGGATTGTTGGACGATTCCAAGATAATCCAAAATAGTCAAAACTTCAGGCTGTAAAAAGAATATTCAAATATCTACAAGGGACCCAAAACTTTGGTCTATGGTATCCAAAGAATGTTGATCTTAGTCTTCATGCTTACACAGATGCGGATTGGGTTGGAAGTGCTGAAGATCGAAAAATCACTAGTGGTGGTGCATTCTATATGGGGCCCCGATTGGTATCTTCGTTCAGCAAGAAACAAAGCTCTATTGGCTTATCTATAGCAGAAGCAGAATATGTTGCTATCGTGTCATGTCTCTCACAACTGCTTTGGATGATGCAAACTTTACAAGACATTCAAATCAAATTTTCATCTCCCATCTCCATTTTGTGTGATAATATAAGTGCCATTAGTATCAGAAAGAATCCTGTTATGCATTCCAAGACCAAGCACATTCCTATCAAGTACCACTTCCTACGTGAACAAGTGCTTGAACAAAAGGTTAAATTGGAGTATGTTCCCTCCAAAGAACAAGTTGCTGATATATTTATAAACAACATGGGTAATATATGCATACAAATTCATGAAAGTCATTCCAAGAAAATTAATCTAATTAACTTTCCTCTTTTCCAAGAATCTAAAAATGCAGTAAAAGACATTTCACTTCCAAATCCAATACAATGATGCACACAATTAATATTTTATTTTCAAGAATTAATATAGAAATATATTTGAATAATTTCAATATAATTGATATTATTAGAGTACACATATTCTTATTAAGAGTCTATAGGAATCATCCTAATATATCCAAGGAAATTAATAATGTAAGTTTCTCTCATAGTTTACTGGCAATATTTTCTTTAATGAAATGAATTATTTTCTTTCTCTTTTCATCAGAAAATATAACATACATTATTTTCCTGAAAAATATCTTGATTTATTTAACCTTTTTGTGTGTAAACTTCACGTGTTTTTTCTTTCCAAGAAATCTAATGACAAATTTATTCCTTCTGTGCATGCAAGTGCATATTTCTTTTCTGAGAAAATATAACACAATAAATTTTATTTTATTAACTCTGTGTATTAAGCATGTATTATTTTTTCAAGAAGACTATTAAAATAACAATCTAACATTATTTTCGAGAATCTTGGCTACTTTTCCTTTTATGAACATGATTCTCATTTAATATTTTTCATGAAATAACACATGGTTCTATATAGTTCTATATGAAATATTGTTTTCTTTATAACCCAGCTTTATCTATAAAAAAAAGACGAAAAAATATTTTAAGACAACAATGAGGTTGCCTTAATTTATGTTGCCAATATGTTGCAATATGTTGTCCTTGATGGAAACCTACTTAATGAAGTTGTTCTTGATGGAAACTTACTTGATGAGTTTCCTTTTGATAAGCCACCTATGTGTTAAATATTTAAAAATGATGTTTCTACAGGTCAATTTAGATGTGACAGAGAAAGGAATTCTAGTAAGTGCCACAGAAATAAAAGAGGAAATATTTCTCTATGTACACACTACATTTGTGAAGCGAACCCGCATCTGGATGCAATGTATACACTAATTTTGTGAATGAAATCCGCGTATACATTCAGAATAAGTATATACGTAGTTTTTATGAACAAAAGTTGTGTATACACGCGGATACGAACGATCCAAGTCGCGAATGCCTTTTGGGCTCTAAAATTATGATACTAAGGGGAATTACCATTGTATTAGCCCACAATATTGAGAGATGTGTTTTATATTTGATTCCGTCAAAGAATACCATTAGAAATTGTGTGGTTTTGACTCATGGTATTGGTAAAGGATAAATATATATAAGGAGAAGAAGATCATATTGCAGAGGGTGCATGAGTAAGGGTTGTGATTGAATAATTTTCTCTAAGGGATATCTACATGGGATAAAATTTGTTTTAATTGATACATATATCTATGATGCACCCATGGATACAATGATGGTTTAGGATCTACAGATTTGAAATGACTATGCTCTTGTGTGATCCATTGAAGAGATGATTAGATCTATGACCTGGAGCAAGTTTGCTAAAGTCAAGTGAAGAAATATGGGTAATTTTTATGGATATGATTCATTATGAAAATTTTATATTTACAGATCTATATGCTAGTTTGTCTCAGTAAATTCATGTATATACGTAGGTTCTCTTCAGAAAACGTGTGTATGGAATTTAGGGTTTTCTGAAGCTTATTACAGTGGCTTTTCTGTTATTCCTGCTATTTGTCTGTTGTCTGTCAATGGAGTCTTCTTGTCGATCTAGGTTGTTTAAATACTGTATATGCTACTAATTTGATTATGTAAAAATATGGTTAATGAGAGAATAGACATGGTTGATGGTGAGGAACCGATGAAGGGTTCCGCATCTCTAAAGATATCTGACTAAAAACCTCAGATCTGAATCTGAGATTGATCGCTTTCTGAAAAGTAGTATTCACAGAGCTATACACAGGCTGGTGTGAAGGAAAGTGTGTATACACATGAGTTGATTGAAGTGAAGTAGCGTATGCATTTTAAGTTTATGAATGCTTAGGGTTGAGTTTCTATCTGCATATTTATTTTGAAGTCTGGGTTATTTCCGAGTTCTGGCTACAGTGGTCTCACTGTTCTGATTGAAGTATTGGGTAAATTTTATGGTTGTTGATATTTATGAAGAGTTGTTTTGATGCTATTTGATCTAGTATGAAAATTTATGAAACATGGTCTGCAGTAGTTTTGAGGGTTGAAGCCTTCAGTATGGAAGTAGAAGCTTCCTCCCAGTAAAAGCTGATGTTCTGATCAGGGGGTTGAAGCTCCCTTCCAGTAGTGGTTTATAAAAGAGGTTAGGGGGTTGTAGCTCCCTTCCAGTAGCATATGGAAAACGAGAGAAGGTTGTACCCTTCTGCAGGTAGATGCCTGTGTACTGATGTGAGTCTGCATCAGTACAATATTGTAAAAAAATTTCCATACAATAAATATTGAAGACAGATACGACAGTAGCAGTGGTTTTCTCCCGAATTGGGTTTCCACCTTAAATATTGGTGTTCGTGTATGTTTCTCTTATGTGATGATTTATACTATTGTTACTACACACAACTACTGATTATCTAACAGATGCCTGACTGGAAAACTAACTTAAATATTGTTCCTAAAAATTTTTTAGTCTACAAAATTATATCAGTATACGTTAGTTTCTTTTATTATATGTGCATATATACGTGAGTTGGGTTCATCAGAGCCACGTATGGAATTTTTTAAAGAAAAAGTTAAAATCTTCTAAAGAAGATCAAATATCATTCACCCCCCCCCCCTTCTCAATGTTTTTCCCAAAAATTTCTAGTAAAATAAATCATGTAATTTCACATGATTAATATAGTCATGAAATCCTTTAAGAATTCAATGCACTAAATACTTATCTTTTATTGACGATTCTTTCCTTTCTTTTCATAGCTTCCGCCTGTATATATAATTATTTGATGGAAATATCTCTGCAAATTCATTTTCAATTTTTCTCCTCGATATAATGTTTTTTCTTCCTTCGTGAAACTTCACTTTCGTTCCCCTTTTCTCAATATAACTTCATTACATTCAGTTTTAAGAGCATTAAAAGTATGTTGTAACGTAAATTATTTTGGTAGTTACAACCAAGTCCACCTTAACTAAATTTGATTGAAAATGTTAGTCATATATTACAGTAATAATGCATCTGTTTTATCAGCTTCCCGCTCTGTGTTATTACCCAGTTGCCTCTGCTGTAAGCATCCAGATGAGAGAAGGCAGGGTGATCTACATCTGCATTTTTGGCAGAAGCATTATTGATCTGCTTTCTATCTAGAGTGACTCCAAAAGAAACAGCAAGAAGGACTCCCCTTATGATACCTTGCAACGCCAAAAGAAGGATCTGATCGTTGACCTGGAGGGATCTCACGCCAACGGCACTGTCGACAATCTCAGCGCTTATTATTTTGATGCCCTCTCCACAGCTCCAATCGATCATGACAGCAAGGAGTCCAGAAATCTGCAGAGGGGTATATTCATTCTCTGTCACAATGCTTACTGTCTCAGGAGGAATTCTACGCTCTGCGCTCTCAGCCAGAGTAACTCTGTAACTGCACAATGCCACTGTTTTGGAGCCTCATAATAAAATTTAACCTTTTTTGTCTAAAAAAATAAAAATAAAAATAATGCATCTGTTTTATAAATATATTAATTTAAAAGAGTTGCTATTGTAGGGATATTACAAAGTCCCCCCTTAAAGTGAACAATGTCCATAGTGTTGATCTCTCACTAGGACTTTAAATTTTACTAATGATATAAAAATAGAGACCACCCAAAAAATGATCCTTTCCCTTTTAAAATGAAGCATTTCATTCCAAGAAATACCAATAAGAAAAAAAAATAATGTTATTCCATAAGAAAAGTCAATATTCATAAGCAGTTATAAGTGCAAAAATATGAAAATTCTACTTTCCATCACTTGGTCATTATTCAAATTCATAGAAGCAAAACATAATATCTATACCAAATTACCTTTACTTATCAATTAATCTTGGAGGTCATGTACAATTTTACAGAAGTGCTCCAATGGTGTTACAATCCATCATCACTCCATGGAAAGCACCCTGTAATGTACAACTAACAAATCCAACATAATAAAATTAGCCACAAGATTTTCAGTCAAATAAAATACTTTTAATGGTAATTCAATTATGAAATATCGGTTGATATTATAACCGTTGTACTTCCACAAGTAACCAGAGAGAACCAAACCTCTGACCATAAATATGATAAATCACTACACAACCACATGCATACTTGTCTTAACTCTCACTAGAGACATCCACACAATACTTATAAAAGTACTCAGAGAGCATATATATCTATAATCATCGAAATGATCAATAAATCCACCAAGTTCATATTGTGTTAGCGCTTGCTAAGACATTCAAAATATTAGTAATACAATAAAAGAAATTATGCTTCCTCATTTCCTTGCACTAGGCTCATTTCCTCTCAAGATGTACATAAAATATTTACACAATCATATAGAAAATTAATTTTAATACAAAACAACTAGTTATTTAACCTCTGCCGCTATGAAAATCACAATGGGAAAAATAATTTTCCTCCCAACCAATGGCAACTCGTCTCCAGGACCATATCGAGTCATTTTCACATCTAGATAGTTTTATGACAGAGACCATACCTAGTTGAGTCTAGAATTCGACTGGTCAACCATCTCAATAATTTCAGTGACCACACAAAGTACAATACAATATTCCTCTTGGCAACATCATGTCTATTCCTCTGACAACGTCCCATCTATGAATAATTTTTGGCCTCCTCCAAAAATATTCAAATCAATGAAGTTTCCTTAGTATTTTTCCCCTCTTACCATATTTTCCAACTCTTTTTCCTTATTGATATCATCTTATTTCCGAGGAAAGGAAATTTGGGCACGCAAGCACCATCAACCTCTCTAGGTACGAAATTTCCATCAATCGAAGGCCTCTGGGCCTTTCACAAGTGTCCACAATTGTTTTGGAATGTAAAATTCTCTTTTAGAACTCTTTCCCACAACAATTTACATAAATAACCATATGCACACTCTCATTAAAGAAAATTAGACATTTATGTACATCATGCATTCATACTTGACCTTCAACATGGGTCCCCAATATCTAGATTGGTAAGAAATATAACCAACATACAGGTGGTATAACTTTCTATTTTCCAAATAAAAAAATCATGGAATATTATAACATTATAGTTTATCATTGACAATTGAAATTCACATTGCAATGTCTTACTTTCAAAGGTGTTCATGTTTCCATTAAGCTACTCTTGTTTAATCCCATCAACAACGTTAGTCATAAATACGAATTTTTTAAAATAATATTCAATTTCAAAAACATTTTAGTTTCATGCATACAACATTCTGATGCATAAAATTATATACAAGTATTCATTAGTGTGTAAATGTTAATAAAAGTTAGGGTAACAATAGCGATACATGAAGTAACTACCATAATCACTTGTTTACAACTTGTATTCATCTTAAATAAAATCCAATTCATGCATATAAGTTTTAATAGTTATTCATGAAACACTAACTAATCATTGCTACCAACCATTTTAATACAATCATGACAATCCTCAATCAACAACTAGATATTAGTGTAAGGTCTCACTACTCGACTCATTATTTATATTTAACATCTAAAGGGGTTCTTGCAATTTTATTTTAAGATACTCTGTCATCCTCTTCAAGGACATCCCCCATATTTTACAGTCATGCATTTACTCATTATAAGTAGTGCATTGTTATTTTAGTCATGTTCATTAAATGTATGATTAATACTTTCATATCTTCAAAGGCTGGTAGTTTATTCTAAGATTCCTTAGTCCGTGTTCAATATTTTTCATAGGTGTAATATATTTTTTATCATTATTTATCCTCATCGATACTCAAATGTCATGAACACAATTTTACAATAGACTTTATTACATGCTACTCTCAATTCAGTTATAAACATGAATCACATGTGTCATGTCAAAAGTAGTAAACTGCATATATATATATATATATATATATATATATATATATATATATATATATATATATATATATATATATATATATATAGAGAGAGAGAGAGAGAGAGAGAGAGAGAGAGAGAGACTCATACATGAGCTTATGGCCATTAGTAGCATACCTCGATTTCTTTTCGGCTTAACAATTCGCAAATGTGCCAATGCTGCAACTTTAAGCTCTGATACCGCTTGTAATATCCCCTAGTAACCTCGTATGAAAATGTATGGAGTTAGAATTTTTTTACAAAATTTACTCATGGGTAACTATCCAAATTACTATTCCATATTACTCACTAACCACTAGATATAATCTGCATCGTTACATAGAGTAACTTTAGTAGAGGAATAGTAAGTAACATACCCATTAATAACTACTATTGTAACATATTGACATAAACTTTTTGATGTAACCATGCATCATATTCATGATTTATTTAGCTAGATTTGTTAATCACGCACTCGATATTATAAACATCTAACGATTCAAGGAATCCACAACATAAAAGTAGCACAACATACAACCATATCATTATACAATGATACACCCTCAAAACCTTGTAGAGTGGAAACCAGAAAATGTTTAAAATTATTATTAAATGCTCATGAGGGTCTTCATGCCTCACTTAATGGCTTATAAGGGAGTCTGTTGGAACGAGGCTACCTAACCTGCATTTTGTATAATTTTGTAATTTTTGGTCCTTCGTAGGGGTTTTGGTGTGGGTAAAAGCCCCTAATTTTTTGTAATGGGTTAAAGGGTAGCTCTAGGGTACCCAACCACTGTTTGCGGACTGTAGGATAACGAAGGCTACGATATTATACATAGATATATAGTTGGGTCTAGTATGTAAGTAAGTCGATATATTGATGCTACATGTGAATTGTTAAGATATTTTTAGGTTGTTTTGAGTAAGGACTCCTGCTAGCTGTGTGTGCGGAGATCCTCAGTCCTGTTGTGTGCGAACCCCGCTAGGCTATGTGCGCGGACTGTCTTTCGGTTGTAAGTGGATTTCTGATGCTAATGAATGTGGAATATATTTGAAGTACCTTTGTGCTATCTGGATTAATTGTGTTTACTATTGAAGCACATATTTGATATTGATTTAAGCTACAAATGTATCTGTGATTGGGAATTGGCTGTGATTATAATGTTTGTGATGGTATTTGCTAATGCGCAGATGGATGTGAATCTATTGATTAGATCTATTATTAATAATATGTTTTCTATGGTTATGTGCTGATTATACTATTAAAAGAGCTACGAATAGACTCATTCTGTGCAAACCTACTAAGCTGCAACACAGATTTTCCTTAAATTACCTACTCTCTCCTAGGGTGTGGAAACTTGGTTCCAACACCCTCCCATACTACTTCAAGTGAGACCTTGGCCTGCGCAAGTAGGTCATTTCCGAAAGGGCTAGTAGTATACAGGTTTGCTAGCAAACCTTAACCTCTGAACCTAGGTCAGGACCCCTCAATCAACCAAATCCTTCCGTTGTCGGGACTGGGAGTGTTTTGAGAGAGAGAACGGGTAATGACACGAGGTCATTGGAGACTTGAGAGGTTGGAAATTGAAGACTGGTTTGAAAGATAGATTCAGGAATTTTCTGTAAAGGAGAATCGCAGCACGAAGCTGACAGCTGAGAAGTGGAAGAAAAAGTAAATCTTCACCGAAGTCTATAAAATTTTCTTTGTAACCTTTGTGCACGAGCTTCAAGAGTGGTTAGCAAGGCTCGTAGAATTCCAGATGTGTTGGAAGGATGATTAGGTTATGCAATGGACACCATAATTGATTCAACAGCTAGAGAGGACTGACAATACAATCACTTGTACAATATATCACTGGGTGGATAGCATGCTGGGAGGATTTGTGACAAAATTCACAGTTGATCAGTTTGTATCCTGTTCTGAGATAGAGCGAAGATTATTCAAAGGTTTCCGGGGTAATTTATTGAAAACATTTCCATTTTTAATCAAAATATTACTATGCGAAAAGGGTGTTATGTGCAACCACACCTAATGAATGATCCATGATCGGAGCGCGAGTACAACACAAAGTTAGAAGTACTACCAAACCAACCGAGAAGAGAATAGATCCATCTACAGTCCATTAAGGGAGTCGGTTGCACACGCAGGAAATACTCCTCTAGCTACACCACCTTAGAGTCAGCATAAGGGTAAAGACTCACCCACACCTCCACCACCACCAGAAGGAGATATGGCCACACACATGAAGTTACCCACCTTCAAGGGTGTAGGAAATGAAGATATGGACCAATTTTGGTTTGTAGTAGAATCAGTATGGACTGCGCAGAATGTGGGCATCGATGCTGTAAAGAGAGCGCAACTATCACTTGCCTTTGAAGGAAGGGCCTTGGACTACTATATGGGGTATGTAGACTAGCATGCGGTTCCATCTAATTAGGAGATTAATAAAGCTTTAAAAAAAAATATCGGAAGCCTAAGTCCTACTCACAACTATTAACTGACCTAAAAAAATTTAACAGGGACCCATTGAGAATGTATGGGAATTTGTTCAGTGGTTAAATAAGGTTATCAAAGATGGATAATTTCAATATGATGATAGGAAACACAAGGAATGTTTTATCGCTATGTTGCTACCTCACCTGCGTAGACCTATGGTTCATCAGGCCATTAAGACGCAAGAGAAATCCTTGGAGATTTATATGAAATTGGAAGCTACACCAAGAGACGATGCCTAGTTTGGGGTGAAACAGATCTAGGGATAGATAGAGGCAATGCACCTTTAAATCCAGAATCTACGGAAAGAGAGAGGAAAGGAAGCTAGCCCAGAAATATGGTGCATAAGATGTAGGTTGTCCGGCCACACCAAGGATCAATGTCCTTTGTTAGCGGACTACATGCAGGCTAAGAGGCCCAACCCATTGTGTCCTAAGGAGGTTACGGCACCAAGTGGTCTGACGTTATGGTGCGATGACTGTCACGTAGCTGGACTACATGATACCAACCACTGCCCCCATCTTGGTGCGTATGTTCCAAAATTAAAGCAACAATAGTTCTGATTCTTCTCATATATGGGACATGACGAACATAACTCTCAAACCTATGACTTAATTATAGACTAGGGAAACCTATATAGGGTAGAGGGTCACCCTTCTTCACCACTATCTCCCTCAAGTAGAGGAGGCTCCCCAAAAAGAGGCAGGGGAAGGGGAAGGGACTGAGGCACACGTTGAGGAAGAGGGTAACTAACATGTTACAACTGTGGAGAAATAGGGCACTTTCTAATGGACTGTCTGAACCCTGCATGACAATCTTACCGGTATTGTCGACAAGTGGAACATGTGATTGAAGAATGTCCAGTCCTGATAGAGAAAATGTAGGAAAAGAAGTACACACCTACGAAGAATGTGCAGAGGGTTAAGGCAGAACAATTTGATGAAGGACCAAGTATTAATTTCATAATGTGCAACGACATGGCTACTGGAGGAGATGAAGAGAAGGATGTGACTGAACCCCTTATCTGGAATGCTGCTATCAAACAAGGAAGCTTGGACCAATAGAAAGAGAAAAAAACCTTTGTTGCAGCCAACAACGACTTTTCCAAGTATGTGGCATCTAGCTCCAGTGCTCCAACAAACCTAAGAATGGATGATGAAGTGAAGCCATTCCTACAAGAATGTATGAAGCTTATACACAACCGGAAGGTGGTAGAAAATATCCAGATACTGATAGACAACTACGAGGAAAGAACTAACCCTCCTACAGAGGATAGGGATGTTCACAAGTTGTACAAGCACAAGAAGCACACTGGGTGGGAGATGCGGCTAACAGCGTAGATAGGCGACTACGAAATGGATCAAGTCATCTTGGATCTCGGATCAGATGTAAACGCACTACCTAAGAAAACTTGGCAGCGAATGGGAGAGCCTAAGATGGAATGGTATACTATACAACGACACATGGCTAACCAAAAAAAGATCTTACCATTAGGGAGGTTGTCAAATATTATGGTAGATATCGCAGGAGTTAAGGTACGTGCCGACTTTGAGGTAATTCAGATTGTGGAAGATGAAGACCCTTATCTTGTGCTCCTAGGACTGGATTGGGTGATAGACATGGGAGGCATTATCAACCTAAAGAAAAGGAGCATGGTCTTTGAGACTGAGGGTATGAGTGTGATAGTGCCACTAGACCCTACATAAGGAGAATGATATACAGAACTAGAGAGCGAAGAAGAGAATGTGGATTGCATTTACAAATTAACTACTCGAGATGAGGATTGGATCAATCCTATAGCTAATGGTGGGCTTTGTTGGGAGAAGCACAACGAATGCCTCTCTGAATCATATGGGGAGATAGAAAATTGGTAGAATAGGTTACATGATGTATCTGTGCTGTGATGTATCAGAATCACGAAGAGCTTTCGAGTATCTCCTCAGAGGTAAGAGAACTGCCCTACTTTGATGGTTCTGGTAGTATTAGGGATTTTTTTACGAAAATTTCAAATAGAATTGCCAAGGGAGAGAAGGATGTGGGAACTTAACCTAGCCACGTGTACAACCCCTACGAGGTGGTGGTAAACTCATAATGGAACGTTCTAGGATTGGGAGGAGTGTCGCGAGATGATGGTCCTGTAGTTTGAACCCCTAGTTCACCTACACATAAAGACTTTCCTTGGCCCAGGAAAATCGCGGGAGAATCTTTCCGCATGGATGGAGGAAGGGCGGGAAAGAACTACGAATGAATAGGTTCACCTATTCATTCATGCCTTGGGACCAATCCCCACCACATGTTATTTAGATACAAAACTACTCCAGTGCACCTGCCACTGGGAAACCCTGAAGGACGAGTTTTTAGGGACGTTCAAGTTGATAGGTGGGATGGAGGCACTCGACAAAGCCCTACAAGATATAGATGCCTTAGTATTCTATGACTCATGCCCTTATGCAGCATATGGGGCACCCACATGGGAAACACAGATGCAGGATATTGTCAACTAATGTACTATGTGAGTGGAGGAATGTCATGAAGGCCCGTGAAATATCTCTATGCTAAAGTCAGAGGGAGAGCACGCAGTTGGTGGACCCCCACTGCAGACTATGGATGTGACTAAGAATCTTAAGCTGCGAGAAGTCAAAATTGGAATGAAGGAGCAACCTAAGCTAGCTAAAATTGGGGACTAATGGGATGATGATATTTTTGGAGGAGTCACAGAACTCCTCACCGAATACCAAGACCTATTTCCTATGAAATTCTCAGAACTGAAAGGGATTAGAGGGGACCTAGGGGTCATGCGCATCACTTTAAAACTAGATGTGTGACCTGTTAAGTAGTTCCCTTATCAATTGAACCCCAAGTATAAGCAGAAATTCAGGGAAGAAATTTACAAAATGATAGCCGTAGGTATCATTGAAATAGTCGAACAGTCAGATTGGGTAAGTCCTATGGTGGTTCAACAGAAAAGGACTGAAGGATAAATACAAATTTGTCTTGACCTGTGCAAATTTATTGATGCCTGCGTACATGATCCCTTTCATACGCCCTTCTCAAATGAAATCCTTGATAGCATGTGAGGGAAGGAAACGTACTCGTTCACGAATGGGTTCTCGGGCTACCATCAGATCAAGATCGTATTTGAAGATCACAACAAAACTACGTTTTCCACTAAATGGGGATCTTTCCAGTACACTATCATGCCATTTGGGTTGAAGAATGCCCCTGCCATATTTTCGCGATTAGTGGTCGCAGTATTCAAGGAGTTCATTCACAATTTTTTGGAAGTATATTTTGATGACTGGACTGTATTTGGGTTGGTAAAAAAGCACGTCTCAAACTTGCACCTGATGTTGGAGGCCTGTAGAAAGCACCAGATTTCCCTGAACATCAAGAAGTCTATATTTTGCGTACCCTTCAGGATCTTGCTAGGACACATAGTTTTTCGATAAGGATTGATGGTTGACCCCACCAAGGTCACAGTTATAATCAACTTGGCAGTCCCTACAACTGAGAAATAGTTGCACTCTATACTCGAACATACAGGCTATTACAGGAAGTTCATTCAAGGGTATGCGCTGATCACAACACCCGTGGAAAAGTTGGTAAAGAAGGACGTTTTGTTTTTTTGGGATGAGGAGTGTCAAAAGAGCTTCGAACTACTCAAGGAGAAGATGGCCTCTACACCTATCCTCATATTCCCTGACTGGGTGAAGGTTTTCCATGTTCATGTAGATGCGTCAGGGATTTCCCTGGGAGATTTTCTTACATAGCATGGGGAAGGAGACATCGACCATCTAGTTGCATTTTCAATATAAAACTCTCTAGTGCAGAGCGCAAATACTCCAATACTCAACGTGATGGGTTTTCTGTGGTATACGCCCTGCAGAAATACCGACATTACCTGCTAGGAGGGAATTTAAAGATGTTTACAGATCACTCGGCTTTGAAGTACTTAGTGAATAAGCATGTGTTAGGGGAAAATATTTTCCGATGGCTGCTGCTATTTCAAGAATATGACTTTGAGATCATTGTAAAGCCAGGGAAAGTAAATGTCGGGCCAGACCACTTATCCCGAATTGAAAGTGGTGAAGAGACGACCAAACTAGAAGAAGGAGTGCCCAATGCGCAGCTGTTTTCTATTAAGGTAGTTGATGCGCACTTCAACGACATCATTCACTTTTTAACTATGGGAATGGCACCTGTAGAGTATTCGATACAATAGAAGAAAGAACTGGTAACCCACTCAATGGATTTTACCATAATAGCCAACCATCTGTATAAGACGGGAGCTGATGAGGTGCTGGGAAGGTACGTTTTGGAGCATGAAAGGCATGCCATCTTATAAAAATCCCACAGGGGCGTAGCAGTAGCCGACTACACAGGGAAAGCAATAGTGCAAAAGGTCTTGAGAGCTGGGCTATGGTGGCCCACACTGCATAGCGACTCTCATGATTATTGCAAAGCCTGTGATACATACGAAAGGACAGGGAGGTCGTAGCATAGAGAAGGAATGCCCCTGCAACTGCAGATGTCCCTACAAGTGTTTGGAAAATGGGGAATTGACTTCGTTGGGCCCATCAACCCACTAGGGAAGAAGATAGGTGCATGCTACATCATCACTTCGACTAATTATGTAACTAGATGGGCCGAAGAAAAATCTGTGTAGGATTGCACTGCAGATACCACGGCACACTTCAGTTTTGAATATATTCTAACCAGGTTGGGCTGTCCAAAGATCCTGATGAGAGAAAGAGGTATGCATTTTGTTAATGAAACAATACAAGCCTTGACTGAAGAATTTCGGATCCACCACGTGAAAGGCACCCCGTATCATCCATAGAATAATGGAGCTAAAGAAGCTTTTCATAAAATCTTAGAACATGCGTTGACCAAGGTCTTTAATGTCAATTGCAATGATTGGGACATATGCATCCCATCATTCCTTTGGGCCTATCGAACCACCTGCAAGAAACTGACTGCGAAAAAACCATTTGGGATGGTTTATGGAAAGGGGGCCATTATGGCCATGGAGTATATGGTTCCTAGCTTGCGCATCATAGCCTTTATGAACATGGCGGAGCCAGATATCATGGAGGAGCGATTAGCGCAGCTCATGGCCTTGGAGGAAGATTGTTTCATTGCTAACTTCCATTAGCAAGCCCAGAATGCCCAAGAAAAAGCCTGGCATGACAGACATATTCGACGAAAGATGTTTTAAGAGAGAGAATTGGTCCTGCTCTATGATAGCCAGTTTGCGAAGCACCTGGGGAAGTTCCATTAGCACTGGCTAGGTCCCTATATGGTAAAGGAAATTACTGATGGCGGAGTTGTCCGGATAGCCACGCTACTTGGTGATATGGTACAAGGATATGTCAATGGCAGCTGGCTCAAACCGTATCGAACCAAATGACTATATGGTCAGCGTAGCTGTATTTGGTGGCATACGTGTAGGGCGAAAGAAAACTGCAGACCAATCTCTTATTTGCGTAGAGATTACTCGTAGGTCTAGAAGCCGAGGGTAGTGCACTGGGAGAGCAGGGGTTGATCACAGCCTCAAAAGATGTGATCGGAGCATAGGGCTATGCTGGGAGCGTAGGAGGTGTGCTAGCAGTGTGGGGGTAATATACATCTACAAAAACTAGCCGTTGGAATTGTAAAATTTGGTAAAAATAAATTTTACCTCAAGCACTACGCTAGAAGGAGGAAGAGTTTGAACAAGTTGAAGCTACTATGTCCACTTTGGTTCCAGCTCAGCGCCTGGCATGACTGCATACCAGCCACAAATTTTGGGATGAAATTAAAGAGCTCTGTCACAAAAATGAGGATCTGAGTGACCAACTTAAGCCATGGTCTAATGAAGCCCTCAAGCTCTCTCAAGAAGTGGATGTTGCAGTCAAACAACTGAGCCATACATTGGAAAGTGTCATGGCTTCTATAGAAGGTCCAACTTCGCAAAATTTAGTGGATATTGCTCAAAATGTTGCTGCACAGAGTGAAGGATTGTTTCCCCCACTGGTTGATGCGATCAAGCAGTTGCAGGTGAAGATGGAAACCCCACAACCGTAGTGACTCAGGACGAGTCATAAGATTGTGTTGGGGGCCTGTTGGAACGGGGTTCACTAACTTGTGTTTTGAATAATTTTTTAATAATCAGTCCTGCGTAGGGGTTTTTTGGTGGGTTAAAGCCCCTAATGGTTTTTAATGGGTTAAAGGGTAGCTCTAGGGTCCGCAAACCAGGGTTTGTGGACGATAGGATAACGAAGACTACGATATTATAAATTGATAGATAGTTGGGTCTAGTACATAAGTAGGTTGATAGATTTATGCTACGTGGTTAAGATCTGTCTGGGTTGTTTTGGGTAAGAACTCTTGCTGGCTGTGTGCATGGAGATCCTCAGTCTTGTTGTGTGTGGTCCCCGCTAGGCTGTGTGCGCGGGCTGTGTTTGGGTTGTAAGTGGATTTCTAATGCTAATGAATGCGGAATATATTTGAAGTACTTTTGTTCTATCCGGACTAATTGTGTTTACTGTTGAAGCACATATGTGATATTGATTTAAGATGTGAATGTATCTGTGATTGGAAATTGGCTTCAATTATAATGTTCTATGATGGTATTTGCTAATGGAAACGTGGATGTGAATGTATTGACTAGATCTGTTAGTAATAATAGCTTTTCTATCATTATGTGTTGAATATATTGTTAAAAGAGCTGCGAATAGACTTATTATGTGGGAATCTACTAAGTTGCAACACAGATTTTCCCTAAATTACCTACTCTCTCCCAGGGTGTGGAAACCTATTTCCAGCACCCTCCCATACTACTTCGAGTGAGACCTTGGCCTGCGGAAGTAGGTCATTGCTGAGGGGGGCAGTAGTATAGGGGTTTTTGGCAAACCTTAACCTTCGAACTTGGGTCAAGACCCCTCAAGCCAACAGAGTCAATCCCTTAACCATTATCATAAAATATTACAAGGAAAGTTCAATTAAATACAAAATATATAGGCTAAATCTATTACAATCATCATGATATTGTTTACCCACAAATCTTCAATTTGTATATTTTTTTGGTCTCATTGTTCCTTCAGTGGACCATCATGTAGCTCACACTCATCTGCATGAAATATTAATTCTTTACCTACCACCATGCTAAACACCATTCTATCATTTCCACAAGTCACCATCATTTGGCATATATTGATATCATGATTACATAAATTATTAATCAAACAATCCATAAATATATAATAGTGATTCTTAAACATATATTCATGTACATTCATGAACTGCAACAAAAATATCGTGACATGCTTCCTTTAACAACACTACATATGTGCTAGGTATAATCATCTAACCATCAAAGCACTTCTATAAGATAAATACCATATTAAAAAATATTTACATTATAAAAGAACATGCTCTTACAACATAAAACACTACAACTATCCTAGCATTCCTTTAAAGGAAAGTCACACATCAATTATCATCTTCATGAATACAAATTACAAAAACATATCAAGATAAATAGCCCTTCAACTATTACTTTTACTACATGAAAATACATAAAGAAAACTAACACAAAAAATGTTGTTCCTATGCATGCAAATGAAAATACTTTCCAAAAGAATCTTCCCAAAATAATTCTTCACACAATAGAGCATGAAAAAACATGTTTCCATTAAAAGGAAATATGCCATAATAGGGCATGCAAAACATGTTTTCTTTCCCATAAAACTAATTCAATAAAGCATACAAATACATGTCTTATTTTCCAAATATTATACCAACATTACTCATATATATATTCCAAGGATACCAACACATTACTATGGTCTTTGTGAATGTAATTCATCCTCTTTCCCAAAGAATATTTTTCCAATGTAGGTTAACAGATCATGCTATCATTTCCCACATACAAATTTATATTCTTTCAAATCAATTCCAATACAAATATTGCATGCATGTACATGATCTTATTCCAAAATATACTAACTTAATAGCTACGATAGCATAAAAGTAATCACATATAATTTTTTCTCAAGAAATATAGCTCAATTGTTCTTTTATCCATATGAAGAACATATCTCTACAGCCCAATGACTATTCTTTGTGCATGCAAGATTTTATCATAATATCCCTTATTTAACGTACACAAGGCACATTTATTTCTCTACGATTTTTCTATCATTAACTATTATTCTCACGTAAATATATACATACTTATTTTTCAAAAAGAAGTTAAAATAAGCTCATTCTTCTATCTTTCTACATGCAAGTTTCTCATGCTTCTCTTTTGAACAAGTTACAATAGATAACCATCTTTTATGCATAAAAAAAACAACAGTAGCAATTTTAACTTAACTTTTATGCACATAAAAAAAGAAACTAACATATTATTTTCTTTATATACACGTAAAAAAAATACCTTCTATATCATGATTAATACCCTTTTGTGCATGCAACATGTGTATTTTTTTAACACAATGACCCTTACATCACTTCACATAATATTTTCAAAAAACAAGCATGTGTTCTTGATCTTATATGAACAAGATTCATATGTATATTTTAAGAAAACATTTTTTTTTTTTCATCAATTCATGCACAAAAGTCCTATGCAAGTATTATCAAAGTATTTATTAATTCAAGTATTTGTACTCTTTGAATAAACAACATGGGTAATATATGCATACAAATTCATGAAAACCATTCTAGGAAAATTAGTCTAATTAATTTTTCTCTTTTCCATGAATCTGATAATGTATGCAAAGAAATTTCTCTTCAAAATCTAATATAGTGAATCAGTGATGGATGCAATTAATATTTTCTTTTCAAGGTTTAAGATAGAAATTTATTTGAAGAATTCAATATAATTGATCCTATTACTATGAACATATTCCTATTAAGAGTCTATAGGAATCATGTTAATATCTCCAAGGAAATTAATAGTCTAATATTATCTCATAATTATTTTATTTTCACTAGTTAACATCGAAATGTATTTGAGGAATTTAATATAATGATATTGTTAAGGTGCACATATTTCTATTAACAGTCTATAGCAATAATGTTAATATCTCAAAGGAAATTAATGCTCTAATTTTATCTGTAATTTCTTGGAAATATTTTCTTTAATGAAATAACTTATTTTCTGTCTCTTTTCAAAAGAGAGGTTAACATACATTCTTTTCACAAAAAATATCATGATTTCTTTGATCTTTTTTCTAGCGGATTCACTTTTATTTTATTTTCAAGAAATCTAATAGCAAAGTTGTTCCATGCAAGTGTATATTTCTTTTCTGAGAAAATATAACACAGTAACATTCTTTTCATACAAAAAAAGTGTTTCTTTCTCATAAAAAATTGATAAAATAATTATTACCTCTGTGTATTAAGCATGTATTCTTTCTTCAAAATAACTAATGAAAGAAATATCAGACACTTTTTTCAAGAAGGGTGGCTACTTGTCTTTTTATTCACGTGAATCTTGTTTAATCTTTTTCATGAACTAATACATAGTTCTCTATATTTCTATATGAAAGATTTTGTGTTTTCTAACCCATTTTTATGCATTAAAAAAACAATAAAATATTTTAAGGCAACAACTAGATTAGCTTGAATTATAGTCAAATAAATCATGCAAATTCACATGATTAATATAGCCATGCAATCTAAGAATTCAATGCACAGAACACTTATCTTTTTTTGAATATCTTTTGTTGAAGAATGTTTCCTTTGTTTTCATTTTCTAATAGTATCTCTAAGAATTCATTTGCATGTTTTCTCTTCCCTACAATATTGATTCCCTCAGTGAAACATTCAGTTTTACTAGTGTTAAAAGTGAATTATGACTAATTCTTGATATTGCCCAAGACAATTTGAGTATTTTAAACCATCCCAAGGTAAAGACCAAAAATGTTAGGGAACATACTAAGTAATTCGTTTTGGTAATTTCAACTAGGTCTATCTTAACTAAACCTTAATGAAAATGTTAATCATATATTATAATAATAATACTATAGGGATATGAAAATACGGATCCATCTTAATATGAAAGAACACAGTCATCATTAGAGTTCTTAATATGAAAGAACACAGTCGTCATTAGAATTTTTTAAAGGGAAGTGATAAGAGACATGGTATTGAAATATACCAAAAGTAACTTCCGCTTAAACAACTATAGTTCATTAATGTTGTATTTTTTTATAATAAGCTAGCTAGTGTTGGTGTGTACTCAGCATTAATTAGCTAGTTTTTCTTTAACATTAATTAGTTTTACTTAAATTTAGTGCTTGGATCTGGTCTACATAGTTTTAGTTATTTAACTTAACTTTACTGTTTACAAGTGGTAATGGTATAAGTATACATTAACATAACATAAAACACATTTAGCTCTAGTTAGATTTAGTGATTACATACAAATAAACGAAACTTAGTTTCTTTATATTAATTATCTCTTCAATACTAATGTATTTTCTCTCCCAATATTTTTTTTTAATTCCTATAAATTTATGCAATTATTCTTAAGCCTTTTCAATAGTCTAATAATCTTTTCAATACTCTAATAATTTTAGAGTAATAATATAGCGAAAAAGAGATTTGACTTTGCATAATTTCAGCCATCGAGTGAACCATAATACTGATCGATGATATAGCTTATGCAGCTATTAAGGAATTTGATATACATTAGTAGGAAAGATTCACGAATTAGTAAATCAGCCACCTAATTGGGAAGTGAATTGCTAGAGCACGCCGTAATGGCCAAGTCATGGAGTTCGGTGTCCTTTAAGTTGTGCAATTGCTAATTTCATCAGCCACCTATTGTATTAAATCTATATCTTCCATATAAAATTTATTATTACAAAAAAAGAAATTTGAAACGCTATTCTTAAATAATTTCTTTTTTTTTTTTTCAGAAGGAAAAAAATGCTATTCTTAAATAATTTTTTTTTTTCAAACGCTATTCTTAAATACCCTTTCGGCCCGATAACCACTATAAACTTGTATGTGAAGACCAACTCCGTAACTGATCAATGAAATGATCAACGCTATTAACTTGTATGTGGATGCTGCAATGTTAATTTGATTTCCCACAACATAATTGATCTCATAAACGCTCCCAGCATAGGAATTTTGCCCTGCACAACAATTTTATAGCCCTGTGGGCAAAGGTTTGGAAGGACTGTCCACACCCTGTTGGGAAAGAAAAGGTTAGACATCAGCACACGCTTTAGCCAACGACTCGAAGCAAGAAAAGGATCCTTACTTTAAAGTCTACAATTGGGATTTTTTTTGGTATATTTTCGATTAAATCTGTATAATATTTTTTTTTCAGTGATTGGTTAACATTTTGTGTATTTTTGAACTATTTGTATAATTTAATATATTAATCGATCTGTTATAAGTTCTTGAGAACTTACAATATTTTTGAAGAAAAAAAGTGAAAACACATGTTAAATTTGTTGGAATTTTATTCCCAACTACTGTCATGAATGAGAAGCGGCAATAGCTCACAATTCTATCAATTTTGTGTAGAGAAAGACAAACAGCAGATCCAAGAAGCTGGAGGTGTCTTCACGCAATCCACACAAAGATAAAAAAAGAGTACCCGAGCCTTAAACTTTACGTTTAATTCCATCTACCAGATTGACTTACCTTTCGCCCACAGTGCGCAATCGCAAGTTTTTAGCCTAAACTTTTAAGCCTTCTCCACCACCTATATTATTCCACCGCCAATTCCATATTCAGCGGGATGCACATATAACCCAAACGCATTGAAAAACCTATAAACCCTTCGTATTTCTGCAAAACCTTTGTTTCGTGCATTTCGCACTTACCAACATTTAAGCCGCTCGCAAAGCACATTTCGCTTTGTTTTCCACTTACCTTTCCACAGCCGCAAGTTAAGTTACTTGATGTGCGATGCAATCGTGCTACAACACATCGCGTTCGCAATCGTTTATGTTTTCCCAAAAAATGCCACAACATATGTTGTTTGTTTTGCGATGCGATCGTGCCATTGCACATCGCGCCTGCAACCTTTTATATTTATTCGTGTTCACGCCAGATATAATTTAAGCTCGCCAATCTACGATGAGGAGCCGGATGAGATAAGGACTCAGAGCTGAAATACATAAAGTCTAAAGTCAAGCCTTTTGAAGATTTGAACGCGTCTTCACGTGTTTTTGTGTATAAGTAGAATACGGCCTGCGTGCCTATTAAATGTAGAAATGGGTCTTTTGATAACCTAAGGATGATTGGTTGTTGAATTCCTATTTGGAAATTGAATCGCATTGATTAGAATTAGGTTTTGAAGCTTCGGTCCTTTGTATAAGAAATGTAATTTCAATTTTTTTCAGATATAGAGGGTTCAATAGAAAAAAAGAATTTCATTTCTCTCATGTGTATGAAACTACTTGTGTGTATGATTGTTTGTATTTTCCGCATTAATTTGTTGTAGTGTCTGTGTTGTGGGGGAAATGCATTTCCTCTGTCTAATTGTATTAAGAAATTCCAACATGGTATCAAAGTTGTTCTAGGCTCTCAGTGAAAGACGCACGAGCTCGCTCTTCACTGCAGAATTTGTAAGATTGGTTTGAGAAGCAGATTTCTCTAGTAGCGAGAATGCTTTTGTTTTAAAGAGCCAAGAATGTTGTTTGTTAACACAGTCACGATGGCAGCAGCAGGCACAAGCCTGACAAATCCCCAAATACCACAATTTAATGGGAAGAATTATGATTATTGGGCCATTACAATGAGAGCCCTGTTTGCTTTACAAGATATATGGGAGCTAGTGGAACAATGTTTCTAAGAACCAGTAGACGCAGCAGTGTTGGCTAGTTTGGCAGCAACAGAAAGGGACTTATTGAGATATAATAAGAAGAAGGACTCCATAGCCCTCTTCCATCTCTACCAAGCAGTACACGAGATTATTTTCCCAATTATTGCAGCAGCAACAAAGTCCAAGGATGCATGGGATATTCTCAAAACAGCGTGTCAAGGCATGGAGAAAGTGAAGACAACAAAACTAAAAATGCTAAGGAAAGACTTTGAAACTCTCTGTATGAAAGAGTCTGATAACATAGAGTCATTATTCACTCATGTGATTGGATTGGTTACCCAAATAATGTCTCATAGAGAGACACTTGACGAAAGAAGAATACTGAAGAAAATATTGAGAAGTTTACCCTCAATATTTTTGAAACTTTCTGTATGAAAGAGTCTGATAACATAGACTCATTCTTCACTCATGTGATTGGATTGGTTACCCAGATAATGTCTCATGGAGATACACTTGAGGAAGGAGGAATAGTGGAGAAAATATTGAGAATTTTACCCTTAAGATTTAATTCCATAGTAGTGGCAATATAAGAGACAAAGGATCTCTCTCGATTTTCAGTGGATGAGCTTTGTGCATCCCTGATGTCTCATGAAAACTGACTGAATAGAATAAAAAACTCCTCGTTAGAGCATGCTTTCAAGGCATAGATGTCTTTTGGAAAAGGTAGAGGTCAAGGAAGATTGATATACTGAGGAAAAGGAAGAAGCCCACATACAAGTGGAAGAAACAACTCTGCAAGCACAAGTGGAAGGGGCAACAACCAGAATCAAAGCGAAGGCTCAAGCCAGAGTCAAGCATAAGAACAAAGCTATGATAAATCTCAAGTCCAATGTCATTATTGTAAAAAGTATGGGCATTATGCCAAGGAATGTAGAAATAAACAAAATGACATGAATAATAGGAAAAATGTTAATTTTGCAAAAAAATATAAGAACCAGAGTAATGTGCTTTCAACATGTAATGTAGCACAAGAAATATAAGAAGATGTATAGTTCTTAGACTCAAGTTGTAGTAATCACATGACTGGAAACATAGCAATGTTTTCCAATCTGGATGAAAATGTGAAGTGTGAAGTGACAACGGCGACTGAAATCGAAGTCTCTATCATGGGAAAAGGAAGACTTGAATACTCACAAGGAAGGGAGAAAAGAAACTTTTGGCATATGTCTATTATGTACCTAGCCTAAAATGTAACCTTCTAAGCATTGGACAACTCGTGAACAAGCACTACAATGTGTTTTTTAAGAATAATGTGTGTACTATCATGGACATACCTCCAAGTAAGAGGGTCATTGCAGAAATGCATATGAAAAATATTAGGATGTTTCGTCTCAAGATTAAAACAGACTTGAAGGAAGGAGGTGTGGTAGCAGTAGTCAGACAAGAGGTTTTTCAAGAAGAAGTGAAAGACGAAAACTAGTTATGGTACTTAAGATTTGGACATCTCAATTTTGGAGGTTTGAACCTCTTGCATAGAAAAGGGATGGTAAAAGGAGTACCACTCATTGAGAAAATTGATAGCCTATGTGAAGGCTGCATCTTGGTCAGAAAACACAAACAATCCTTCCCAACAGGGAAGAGTATAAGGGAAAAGGCACCCTTAGAGATTGTCCACTCAGATTTGTGTGGACCAATGAAAACGTCATCTTTAGCTGGCAGCCAATATTTCTTAACATTTATAGATGATTACACTAGAAAGACATGGGTGTACTTCTTGAAAAAGAAGATTGAAGTCTTCGAACATTTATACCCCTTCAAAGCTCTTGTTGAGAGCCGAGTGGGCACAACATCAAAGTGCTGAGAACTGACAGAGGTGGAGAATATATCTCCAAATATTTCTTACGTTTTTGTAGAGAGAATGGAATACACAAGCAGGTTACCACAAGATATACACCACAAAAAAATGGTGTTCCAGAAAGGAAAAATAGGACCATCATGGATATGGTTAGAAGTATGTTGAAGCCAAAAAATTTGCCAAATGAGTATTGGGCTAAAGCTGTAAATTGTGTAGCGTATATTTTGAATAGATGTCCAACCAAAGTTGTTATGAACAAAGTTTCAAAAGAGGAATGGAATGGAAAAAAGCGGTTTGTCACTCACATGAAAGTATTTGGACTTGTGGCTTATGCACATGTCCCGGATAAATTAAGGAAGAAGTTGGACAGAAAGGGGGAGAAATGTACTTTTTTTGGATACAATGATGAGTCCAAGGCATACAAACTCTGTAATACATCCACCAAGAAATTTATAATCAATAGATATGTGCAATTTATTGAAGAAGAAGCTCGAGATGGAATCTTAGAGAAAACAGTGAACGTGAAGACATGTGTGTCTCACCAAGAGAAAGAGGAATGCACATCAAAAAATAATTCCTCCATGATGGCTCCTCCTCCACCCACACAAGCTAAAAAAACCGCACCACAAGAAAGCAATAGAACAACCTCGAGAAATAAAGGAAGTGCTTCTCGAAGCACACCATGGGGATCAGAAACTCCCTCGAGTTCAAGTGGAACTCCAAGCACAGCAAGAAAACCAAGATTCAGAAATTTGAGTGAAATTTATGAGTAAGAAGCTGATAATAATAATTGTCTGAAATCTTTATTTTCTTTGTTTTGTCATGTTGATGACCCAATTCATTTTGAAGATGCAGTAAAATAATAAAAATGGATTGAAGCAATGAATGAAGAGATTGGTGCAATATAAAAGAATGACACATGGGAGTTAGTGGATCTCCCACAAGGTAAAGTAGTCATTGAAGTAAAATGGGTCTACAAAACCAAAAGAAATGTTGAAGGCAAGATAGGAAGGCATAAAGCAAGACTTGTTGTGAAAGGCTACAAGTAGAAACAATGAAGAGATTATGAGGAAACCTTTTCACCAGTTTCAAGGATGGAAACAATGCGAACATTGTTGTCCATTGCAGCACAACAAAAATGGAATGTCTACCAAATGGATGTGAAAGAAATATTTCTGAATGGAATGTTGAAAGGGGAGGTATATGTTGAACAACCTCCATGCTATGAAATTGAAGGCCAAGAGCACAAAGTACGCAAGTTGAAAAAAACTCTTTATGGGCTGAAACAAGCACCAAGAGCATGGTACAATAGAATTGATGCTTACCTGACAGATAATGGGTTCAAAAAATGTGATGGTGAAACCACATTCTACATTAAAGAAAATCATGGTAAGGTCCTTATCATTGTTTTATATGTAGATGATTTAATTTTCACATGCAATGAAATCTTTCTCATTGTTGATTTTAAAGTAGTCATGAAGAGTGAATTTGAAATGAATGGTTTGGGTTTATTGAGATACTTATTGGGCATAGAAGTAAAGAAAAATGAAAAGGGAATTTTTATTTCACAAGTAAAATATGTAGTAGAAGTTTTGAGGAGGTTTACATGCATCGCAACAAAGCAACAGTAACTCCAACTGTCATGGGGTTAAAGTTAATCAAAGAATATTTCTTAAGAATGCCGATCTGACATTATATAAGAGCATAGTTTGCAGTCTAACGTATTTTAATGAAACTAGGCATGATATTATATATGATGTAAGTTTAATTTCCAGATTCATGGAAACAACAAAGGAAACTCATTGGCAAGAAGCCAAGATAATTCTAAGTTATGTGAATGGAACAAAGGAATATGGTGTGTTATACTGCTCAACTAATAATTTTAAGTTTATTGATTACAGTCACAGTGATTGGGATGGAAGTTTAGATGATATAAAGAGCACATCTGGGTATGTGTTTCATTTGGGATCGTGATGCATTTCATGAGCTTCCAAGAAGCAACCAATAGTTGCTTTATCAACAACAAAATTAGAATATGTGGCAGCAACAGCAACAACCTGTCAAGATATTTTGATGAGAAGGATGGTGAGATATTTATGTCATGATAAATACAAGGGAACCACATTTTATTGTGATAATAGCTCAACAATAGCATTGTTAAAGAATTATGTTTTCCACAAGAGAACAAAGCATATTGATGAAAAATATCATTTTATAAGAGAATTGGTTAATAATAGTGAGATTTTTTTTGCAGTATTGCAGGACAGAGGAAATTTTTTTTGATATCCTCACAAAGCCATTAGCACAAAAGAGTTTTGAGTATCTCAAAAAGTGTATGGGAATGACTGATGGCGGTAGTTGTGATTAAGGGTGAGTGTTGAAATTTTACTCCCAACCACCGCCATGAATTAGAAGTGGCTACAACCCACAATTCCATCAATTTTGTGTAGAGAAGGACAAACAACATATCCTAGAAGATGGAGGCATCTTCGTGCAATCCACGCAAAGATAAAAGTAGGGTACCTGAGCCTTAAACTCTGCGTTTAATTCCATCTATCGAATTGACTTACCTTTTTCCCACACTGTGCAATCGCAAGTTTTAGCCTTAACTTTTAAGATTAATCCAACTATCTTATTCTACCGCCAATGCCATATCCAATGGAAACCACATATAACCCAACTACATTGCAAAACCTGTAAACCCTTCATATTTTCGCAAAACCTTTTGTTTCGTGCATTTCACACTTACCAACATTTAAGCTGGCCATAGAGCACATTTCGCTTTATTTACCACTTACCTTTCCGCAACCACAAGTTAAGTTACATGACATGCGATGCGATTGTGCTACCACACATCTCATCCGCAACCATTTATGTTTTGCCAAAAAATGTCACAGCATATGTTGTTTTTTTTCATCGTGCCATCGCACATCCCGCCGACAACATTTTATGTTTATCCGTGTTCTTTCCAGATAAAATTAAGCTCGTCGATGTGTGATTAGCGATGAGGAACTTGATGTGATGAGGACTCAGGTCCGAAATACATAACGTCTAAATTTTGACCTTTTGAATATTTGAACGCATCTTCACGTGTTTTTATGTATAAGCAGAATACGGCCTACGTGCCGATTAAATGCAGAAATGAGTCTTTTGACAGCCTAAGGATGATTGGTTGCTGAATATCTATTCGGCAATTGAATCACATTGATTAGAATTAGGTTTTCAGGTTTCAACCATTTGTACAAGAAATATAATTTCAATTTTTTTGAGATATAGAGAGTTGAATACAAAAAATAATTTAATTCCTCTCTTGTGTATAATGCTAACTATGTATATGATTGTTTGTATTTTCCGCATTAATTTGTTATAGTCTCTGTGTTGTGGGGGAAACACATTTCTTCTATTTAATTGTATTAAAAAATTCCAACAAAATTGTACAATATGTTATAATCTCAAATAATGTTTCAAATTGATGTGAAAGTCTTATACATCTCCAGACAATACGAAGAGGACCTATAGCAATAGCAATCACCATAAAAGAAAAACTTATAATGTTTACACAATGGCTAATCTAAATGCTAAAAATAAATAAAAACACAATTAAAAAATTGTTATTTTTAGTTGTGATAAAGAAAAAGGGGAGTTGTCTATTTCTTGGAGTTTGAGTTGCCCCCTAATTTTTTGAGATAAAATCTTGGTTTCTGTTTTTTAAAATAGAACTTATATTTTATAGAGTTTACTTATCAAGTTTATGATTTCAATGAACTAATCCTTGATTTTAGAAAAAATAGACTAAAAAAATTTCACAATAAAAACTTCCAAAAATTCTCACTAAAAAAATCTCAAATAAAACAATTTTTAAATTTAAAAAAAAAAAAAAATGCCATAAAAAATAATAACTATTTAAATTCTCATTTCATTTTTTTCTTTCTTAACTATCGATTTTTTAAAATTTCAATAAAAGAATTCCAACAGAAATTAGAAAAAAAAAACAAAGAAACTTAAGACCAAAAATTGTTTCTTAAAATTCCTATCAAAAAATTTCCCAACAAAATTCATTTACGTAATAAAAGCAATGTAAAATACATCCCATCAAAAATTGTTTATTCAAATTTACATTTAAAAAACCTCCAAAACAAATTGTTTAATCAAACTCACATTTAAAAGAAACAGTACAAAACATTAAATAGTGAAAGAACTCCGAAAAGATAAAACCCTAGGGTAGAGAGCTTGCAACCAGAGCCACCACGATGTCCAATCTGCATAAACTGTGGAGGGCCTGTTATTCTCGGAGAGATATCCCTTCAAAAAAAGCGGGTTTTCAATAACTGCCTGATCTTGATGAGAAAGCAAGGCCCAACTATTCAAACCAGAAAAAATAAAAGCTTCGGCAAGAAAACTAGCCAACCATTGACAGCACGGAAGTCCAATCTGCATAAACTGTGGGGAACCTGCTATACTCGGGAAGATATCCGTAGACGGCTAGCATCTGCGCATTATCAAAGGGCAGAAACTACGAGGACAGATGGAAAATGTTAGTTTGTCAAAACCTGTGGATGGAACGACAGGTTTAGGGAGGAGCTTTGGAGAAATGTTGGGCATACCTTCTTTTTCAATTGAAATTGAAATAAATATTCTGGAGTAGGTTTTAGATATACATAGCTTTGTTTGGGATTAGATTACAAGGTATGTGTAACTAAACTTATTCACTACTCGTTAGACCACATCCAACTCTCTCATATTTATAGTACTTTCTTATTAGTTTTGGAAAATATATATTAAAACTCTATATAAAGGATGTGTAAATTTATTAGTGAGTGTTTTTATTTGACATATTTCTCTTAAAAGAAAAATAAAAATAAATAAATTATGTTTTTAATAAAAAAATTCAATTTAAATAATGAAAAATTACACATTATATTTTGTATTTTAAAAAAATTATACCTCAAAAAATTTAATCTCTAAATTCTAGTTCATGTTACATTCCTACTTAAATAGATCTATACTAATCATAATCCATAATCCAAATTTTTCTTTCATCTAAACCATTTTCTTGATTCATCTTGCCAGTTGCACAATGTCTTCTTAGGAAATAAATCTTGAAGTTGAATTAAATTGTTTATAATGTGACAAAGAAAATCCATTAGTCCAAATCTACCATCGAAATAAAAATGCCAACCAACCAGCCATTTTAATTTCAATATCCAACCAAAATATTTTGGCTCCAATATTTTTAAGAAATTTGATCTTTTCCAGCTGCACTTCCCAGAAGATAATGTTTCTGTTTCCAGAGAGCAAGTGGTGTGGTTCGCGCTGTACAGCGAACACTCCTGAACTCTGGGACTCTGTGGGGAATGCAACTAGACACCTAGAAATCGCCATTGCAGTTTGAACTCATATTTTCTTTAAGATATAAGTGAATTTTATCTTTCATCTAAAATTATTCAATAATGGCATGATACAGACACGATATTGGCGAATTTTATCTTTCATCTAAAAGTATTCAATAATGGCATGATAGAGACACCAATCGAAAATTTTTGGTGAGGTAGTGGATAGTTTGTAAACTCTCTGTACCTAGACAATGGCTGACCGCCACATCAAATTGGCAGTTTCATAACTCTGGTGGGAGGTTCACGAGACCGGTAAGAAACAAATTTGGAAAATATGAGACTCCCCAGACATGGAGGTGGAAACAATTTCATCATCTTTTTTTTTTTGAATTTACGGTAATGGGTAATTGGTGAGAATTTTTTGAGCAAGGCCCAGGATCAAATTCAACTAGCTGTCACTATAAACCTAGGGTAGGTGTAACAGGTTGCAAGCCTCACACCATAGCAATTGACTTATGCCTCAACAAGAGCCCAGAAGTCCATTATGGGGTCGCCTACTCTTTTAGCCAAGACACTAGAAGCGTATGTCTCCACTAAGATTTGATCCTTAGTAGATCTGGTAAAAGTCTAGTGCCTTTCGCCATTTGACCTCCGCTTTCTTAAAACAATCAAAAAGTAGGCTGTCAAGGCCTCCACTTCAATAAGAGCTCAATAGAAACCATGTTTTCCTTTTCCAAATTTCTGTGCTGACTCAAAGAAACCAGCATTTCCGTCTCTAAATTTCTGTCCTGATTAGTGTGTTGAAGCACCGGGCCTCTCTTTCTTGGATTAGATGCTCCTTGTATGGGCCAAACTGTTTCGTGCGAAGAAAATTGGTTCAAAGCACAGCTTGAATTGTTCGAGGATAATGAATCAGTGCCTAGAAAAACGACAATGACTAGTGGAACGAGTTCATGGAATTCAGGAACACTGTAGCTCTGACAAAAATTCCCATATTTTGGAAATGTCATGGAATTTCCAATGTTTTGGAAAAACTAAGAGGTTTAGTTCTCATTTAGGTTCACAATCTAACATCGTGGAGAGCGGCTGAAAGTGTAGGTGACACCGTAGATATCACCAATATTCCCATATTTTGGAAAAAAAAAAACTAAGAGATTTAGTTTTCATTTAGGTTCACAATCTAATATCATGGAGAGGGGTTGAAAGTGTAAGTTAATGGAGAAACTTACATTGTAACATGCATTTAATGGTTGGGCCTTCATGGATGAAATATGTATGTTGATACATGGCACTTAGATCCATTTAAATGGGCTTGCAAACGTAATGAGAGTCTTATAAAAGGAGAATACTCGAAAAGTGCTAAGCGAAAAGTCACTTGCCATTTACAAAAGCAACGGAGTTTTTTCATTGTGCTATATTTTGATAAAGATTGTAAATGCGAATAACACATAATAAACTCGACTTTTAACAATGGAGTGAATACTATATTCACATTATTAAGTAATAGTTAAATAAGATTACATATGTGATGTCAATAATAAATAATTGAGCTAGTAGAACTTAACTAGAAATTTACTAATCAAACTAAAGTGGAACTAAATAGGACACATACCATAAAAACATGGGATATGGAGATTTATTGTCTTAACATGCTTTCTTAATCTCAATTATTACTAATATTTAAAATAAAATGTTTGCTCGTTTTAATCTCAACTAGGCTTAAAAAAAATGGATTTGAATCTTAATCTCAATTATTACTAATATTTAAAATAAAATGTTTGCTCGTCTCAATCTCAACTAGGCTTAAAAAAAATGGATTTGAATCTTTATCATGACGTAGGTTGAATTTCTTTTTCTTTTCTTTGAGATCCTCTATCTTTTGAATTGCTTCAACTTTGTCCTTTTGTTCTTGGTTTCAAATTCCAGTTTCATGTTGATTTGTTTCTTCTACATCTTCAAAAATATGTTTGTATGTGGGCGACTACTACATGCCATCTTCTATATTGTTCTATTCATCATCAACATTTTGTCGCAACATAAGTCCATAATATAATTGTATCTCTTCATGACTCCAATACATGAAATTTTCAATAATATTTTTTGTTTTCTACATCTTCCATGTTTTCTTCAACATTAATTGATGCAACTTCTATGCAAACTTCATCGAAATATGGTGTTGCAGGCCATGCTGCAAGGAATTTAAGTTTTCTTGAAATGTTGTTTCTTCTTCATGGTTACTACCAACATTTCTTCCTTGTTGCTACTAATGTGTGCACACTTGAAATGCAAGTTAATATTATATGAAAAAAAGAAATAGTTACACACTCATTATGTTCGTTGTGCTATGCAATGAGATCTTTCTCCTATTTATCTTCCTTTTATGTCTTTCTTTCTTCCTATTCTTTAATAACTTTTGTTGTTGCAAACACGTTGTCTTCCACTAGGATTCCAGACACAATTGGGCTACTCTCACCAAATAATATCATATAAATTAGAAGTTTATTTTGAATCATGTGAAAACACTCATCACTAGATAACTATATTTCATCAAAGTTAACATCAATAATTTTAATTGTTGCACTCACCATACCACTAGTTGCTCGAATGGAAGCTTCACTCTCATCAACAAGCTATATTGTTGGATTTAAAAAATTAGTGTCTTCCTGTGGCTAAGCATAGTTTGATTCACAAGCATCTGTGCGATCTTTCTCTGTTGGTGGTAATAGACCATCATCATTTTGGAGAGGCATAAAACACGGAGAATAAAATTAAAAGTAGCAATGGAGTGAACAATGCATTCACATTACTTAGTAGTAGTTAAATAAGATTACGTAGTAAAAATCAGCAATAAATAATTGAATTACAACTCAACTAACCAAACTAAACTAGAACTGACTATGACGCCTGTGAGACATACATGGTACACAGAGATTAACTATTTTAACACCCCATCCTAATCTAAATTGTTATAAAAAATTAAACTATGATGCCTATTGGTTGGAGCCTCAGCTAGGATCACAAAAAAAATGACTCAAAAACATTGATATGAGCTAGGTTGAATTCATTCTTATTTTTATTTACTTTTACATCTTGTAGCCTATAAATTGTTTTAGCCTTTGTATTTTTGTTGTAGCCTTCAAATTTGGGTTTCCTCATTTGTTGGTGCAATTCTTCCATATTTCCATGCAATTCCTCTACTTCTTCAAAAATATACTTATATGTGGATTGCTACTACATGTCATCTACTATGGTGTGCTCTTCATCATCAATATTTCGCTATAACATAAGTTCATAATAGAATTTTATCTCCTTGGGACTCCAATACATGAAAATTTCAATAAAATTTTCATTTTCTACAATGCCCATGTTGTCTTCAAAATTCATTGCTCCAACTTCTATGGAGACTTCATCCAAACATGGTGTTGCAAGCCATGCTTCAAGGAACCTAAATTATTCTTCAAAAATTGTCCCTTATTTGTTACTTCTTCTTCGTTGTCGCTAACATCTACACACTCAAAATCAATGTTAATCTTCTATGAAAAGATAAAATCAGAACCATATTGGTTCTATTCATTATGGCCTGCAATGAAAGTTTTCTCCTCTTATGCTTCTTTGTCTGCCTTTCTCACTTTGACTTATTGTCTAACATTTGTTGTTGCAAACAAGTTGTCCTCCGATTTCATTCTAAATACAAGTGGGATAATCTCACCAAATAATATCATATCATTGAAATGTTTTTGTTGCATCAAGTGGAACCACTCATCACTAGGTAATGGTTCTTCATTAAAGTTAATGCCAAAAAATTTAATTGATGGATCCACCATACCACTATCTGCTCGAATGAGGCCTTCACTGTCATCATCAAGCTCTATTTTTGGATTCATTAAATTATCATACACTTGTGGTTGAGCATTGTGTAGTTGAAAATAATTTGTATGTTTTTTATATGTTGTTGGTAGCACACCATCATCATTGTTGTTGTCGTCCACTTTCAAGTGGGATTCACCATACTTTTCGTATTTCTGTGGATTTTTTTCTTTAATTCCACCTCCCTTTTCATCTTCAACTTGAATACTCCCCTTTATGCCCAAACGCTTCTCAAGGGTATCACAAGCCTCCTTCATTGTCTTTGAATCTACAATGAGGGGAGGAATGTCGCATCTATGCATTCCTTTATGCATTTTAATGTGAAGGAATTATTTTTGTTTTTGTCTTCCAACTTTTTCAAATAAATATAAAACAAATATTGTTGTTGCTTTGAATTTTTCAGCCTCTCACCTTTGCCCAATTGTTGAGCATTGATTGACTGCGACTCAAAAAAGAAATCTATGTGTAAACATAATGCCTTGTTTTTTGTCAGCTCTAAATCTAACAAAAATGTAACTCCTCTTATGGATCATTACTCCAAAGCATTATGCTCCTCTAGATTCCACTCAATGTTTGTTTTTTCCCATGTATAAAAGACTTCTTAAAAAAATGTTTTAAATAAAATTACCAATGGAATAAATTCCAACGTCAATAGTGATCAATTTTTTTTCTTTTCTTAAATATACTTTCAAAAAACAAACTTGAATGTCTTTAAACAAAACTTTTCCTTTTGAAAAGAAATTTCAAATATGAGTAATGGCCTTCTCTAAATATGACCTTTTGAAAATCACATAAGACCTCTTAAAAACTTTTGAAATTAATTCACCGAAGTGCAACTCTTAAATGAATTACCTTTTTTAAATAAAATACGAAGCCATTTTTTTAATAAAAAGTAATGACCTTTTCTTATAAAAACTAGAATTTTTTTTAACAAAAGTGAATGTTTCAAATGAAGAAAGGAGGGACCTTTCAAGTGATTCATAGTCTTGATTCGTATTTTTACCAGTCAACTGGTGATCTGTTTCGGCCTCACAAAAATGACAGTACCTTTTTTTAATTCACTTCCATAATGAACATTTCATCACTATGAGGTTTCATTATCCAAGCGATAAGTGTAGTGATATAAAGCGGCTTCTGTGCTTTAGGGATGTGTTAGTAACACCCCTCACGAAAAAAATTTATAAACGAAATGAATTTCTCTTTGAATGCAACACATAAATTATAAACGAAATGAATTTATCGTTGAATGCAACACATAAATACTAATTCTTATTGCCTTCTTCTTAGAGGTGGCTTCTTCAAATCACAAAGACTTATCACGAGTTAATAAAAGATAATATTGCTTTGTTTTTGAGTTAAATGCAATAATGTGTTTCGATATAGCTTTGATGGATAGCTATTCTTCTTTCCCTTCAACGGCTTGGCAAAGACATGCCGCTTTGCATGAGTGGCCTTCTTCACAACAAGCTTATTTCTTCTCTTCCTTGATCTCTTGATATCTGCACTACAAATTTTCAAATGTTATCCTCAATGAGTCTTACGAAATCTCTAATACCACGAAAAAGATTGCAAAGGCTGAAAAAAACATAGAATAATTCAAAATTAACAATGTAACAAACACTATATTCACATTACCCAATAACAATTAAATAATATTACATAGAGGACATCGAAAATAAATAACTAAAGTAGAACTAAAATAGAAGTCAATTGACCAAACTGAATTGAACTAACAATGACATCTAGAATACAAACATGGGACAAGGATATTAGTTATCTTAACACCGGCTCCTAATACTGTTACAAAAATCCAAAGTAAGATGCTTGTTGGTGTGACTCTCATCTAGGCTTACAAAAAATGACTCAAAAACTTTGACATGAGCTAGGATGGTTTTTTTTTTTTTTTTTCTTTTCATTCAGATTATGTAGCCTTTGAATTGCTTTAGCCGTGTCTTCTTGTTGTTGGATTCAAATTTTAGTTTCTTCATTTGTTGGCAGAGCCCTTCCATCTTTCCATGCATGTCTTCTACTTCTTAAAAAATCTTCTTATATGTGGAATATTGTCACATGTCATCTTCTATATTATGTTCTTCATCGTCAATATTTTGTTGCAACATAAGTCCATAATAGAGTTTTATCTCCTCAAAACTCTAATACATGAAAATATAATTAAAATTTCCTATTTATACAACCACCATGTTGTCTTCAACATTCTTTTTTGTAACTTCTATGTAGGCTTCATTAAAACAAGGTTTTGCAAGCCATGCTTCAAGGAAATTTAGTTCTTTTTCAAATTTTGTTTCTTCTTCAGGTTTGTTCCTCACATATGTGCACTCAAAATCAAAGTTATGTTTAAACGAAAAGATAAAATATTCAGAACAATATGTGTTCTATTCATTATACTCTATAATGAGAGATTTCACCTCTTGTGCCAAAGAAGTGTTTTCGAGTGTAATTCTAGATATAAGTAATATAAACTCACCAAATAATATCATATCAATGAGATGTTTCTGTTGCCTCATATGCGACCAATCATCACAAGCTAACTATTCTTCATCAAAGTTAACATCAACCATTTTAGTTGCTAAATTCAACATACTACTAGTTTCTCCAATGGAAACTTCATCGTCATCAAAAAGATATATTGATGGATTAAATAAATTATCATCCAATTGTGGCTAAGCATAGTGAGGTTCACAATCATTTGTGTGATTTTTCTCTACTACTGGTAACACACCATCGTCATTGTCATTTTCATCCACTTTCAATTGTGTTTCACCAAACTCTTGATATTTTTGTAGATATATTTTTATAGATTCACCTCTATTTTCATATTCAACTTAATTACTCCCCTTCACCAAAAAAAAAAAACCTCGGTATGTGAAACCTCTCTTCAATCTTTGTCCTTGCATGAGAGGGTGAGGTTTAATAAGACTCCTTAAGAGAATCATTTGAAAAATTTAACGAAAGATATCAAGAGCTTGAGGAGGAGAATGAAGAAGCCAATTACGAAGAAGTTCGCTCCTACCAAGAAGAATACTGCTGCCAAACCATTGCAGGGAAAGATGAATCATTATATTTGAAAGCCAAGGTGAGACGGATTACTACATTCAACTCAATGAGAAAGTTGATTTATTTTTATTTTTATTTTTATTTTATTCATGAGAAGCCCCCGTTGTTCGAAGAAATTGTTGCCGCAAAGAAGGAAAGAAGGATCATTATTTGTGTGTTGATTTAATAGAGAGTCATTTGTTTTTAATAAAAATATTTTCATGACCGACAATACTAACACATTTATGAACTACAAAAGTTGCATTATATCACTACACTTATCACTTTTCAGCTAACGCAGTGTCATACTTGTGAAAGGTATCCAATAGAAGTGAATTAAAAAAAAATATTGACATTTTCGTAACGCTGATGGAGTTCCCCGTCAAAATATGAATCACAACTACAAATTTTTTGAAAGTTCCCTCCTTTATTTGTTTACAACATTCCTTTCTATTCAAAAAGGGCCTTGTTTTAATTAAAAAAGGTCATTTACTTTTATTAAAAAAAGGGCTTCGTACAGTAAATAAAAAGGTAAATAAAAAGGTCATTCTCTTAACAGCTCCACTTGGTGAACTCGTTTCAAAAGTTTTTAAGAGGGCTTATGTGATTTGATTTTCAAAAGGGCTTATTTAGAAAAAAAATCCATTTATCGTATTTGAAAGTTCTTTTAAAAAGTGACATTTTTTAAACACATTCAAGGTTTTTTTTTTTTTAATTCTATTCAAGAAAAGGATAGCGTTGTTCATTGTTGATATTGGGCCTTATTCTGTTGGTAATTTTATTTAATTTTTTTTTTTAAGAATTCTTCTATACATGAACAAAAATATCATGTTGAGTGGAATCTACACGAGAATATTGTTTGGAGAAAATTGATCTGTAAGAGGGGCCGCATTACTGTCAAAGCCAAAGTTCATAGCAGACAAGTCGCTATGTATCCAAGTTTATTTCCTTCTTGAGTTTCAGTTAGCCAACACTTTAACAAACTAGACAACCAATCGGTTTTAAAGTGTAAATTATGTGTACCATTGTATAATTTGTGGATGTTTCCTGAAAAAATATCAGTGTTTTAACATGCAAATTATGTGTACTCGTGTATAATTTTGTGTCCAATTTTTATTGTAAATGTCTTTGTATACAAACTATGAATAACAAGTGGTATCAGAGTAGAGTTATTTGAGTTATGTTGATTCTCGTATGGCCATGAGGGTCATGAAGAAATAGTATGAATAAAAGAAAAAGGGCTACCGCGGTGTAGAGGGATTGAAAGCAAATTCCAACGATTTCATAGCTTTGAAGGTTCAAGTTCCTTTCTTAAAGGTGAAGGCCACACAAGAGCCACGTTTTCATAGTCACCGGATTAAATGACAAATGTAGTTTGATCGAGAAGGCGCTCACGCGAATATAAAGCGGAATCTATCCACCTTTAATCACGTTTTCTCGGCTCTTTGTTACAAACAACAACCATAGAAATAGACAGGTCCATGGAATTCCACAGAGGACACCACTGACTCGTGCCGCTCATGCGCAGAAAAAACCCATAGCGACGAGAGAAAACCCTAATATTCAATCAATGTAGTTTCTTGAAAATGAAATTTACTATTAGCTCTAATTTGCTCGTGGAGGAGCCTGCAACAGAACACAAGTTTCAGATGTTGCGACTCGAAAAGAAAAAAAAATGGTGAATGATGACATTGTGAGAAGCTATCTCCCAAATTGGGTACACGAAAATTTTCCTTAATTCTATAAATGTTTTCTTAAACTATGTAAAGAAATATATTCTAGAATGTAGAGACGCCCTATTTTTGAATCAAACCCTAGTAAAAAAAAAATTGTGCAGATTCATTTATATACATGTGTGGTAGAATCATATTTGATAAAATCAAGTTGGAAAGTGAAAATTTTGAATTGAAAATTCTTTTGAAAAAAAATTTTGAAATATGGAAATTAAAAAAATGAGATATATTAGTAAAATAAGTATTTCATAAGGCATTAACTTGAAGGAGTAAGAAGTCTATAATGACCGATTATGAATGGGAGGAGTTGGATGTCAAATCCCGCAATATAATTTTGGTGTGTCTTACTAATGACGTTTTCTTTAACATCGTCGGGGAAGTGAAAACAACAAGCTTTTGGAATAATATGGAAAGTCTACATGACAAAATTCTTGATGAGCTTAATAAACTTAGAGAGAAAGTGGTACAACTTGAAGATGAGAGAACGCACAAAATTTGTAGATCACCTAACTATGTTTAATACTTTTTTTTCTCGTTAAATAATATAGATTTCAAGAATTGATGGCGAAGATAAGGAAGATACATTGTTCTTTTTACAATCAAAATCATGGGACAATTTTGTAATATTTGACATCTAAGAGCAACGAAAATCTTGAATTTTATGTTGTTGTTGGAGATCTATTGTCTAAAGAAGTGAGGAGTGAATCAAATGTTGAAACCTCAATGCTAAAAGTAATGGTGACCAAAGGTTGGTCGAAACAAAAAGGAGATAAATCAAGAGGTTCATGTATGTAAAAATGTAAAGGAAAGAAGAGTATAATCATATGTTTTTTTTGCAACAAATTATAGCATCTTAAGAAAGATTGTCGGGAAAGAGAGAAATCTAATGAATTTTTTACAAAGTGGGAAATCCAATCGAATCGAGTTTAGGTATGATCGATGAAATACTATAAATTTGTAATGTTCCTAAATATTATAAATATTGTTTATTATATTTTGATGCATCTCATCATATGTGTTATATAAAATTTGGTTCTAAAAATATAAATTTGTGGATGGTGGATTTCCCCTTATTGTTGGAAACTAGGACAATACTGAGATGGTGGGGATGAATAAGTATTGTATAAATTTTACCAATCTAAAAAGTTTCATTCACTTTGTACAATAACATTAGGTCTTCATATATTACTTTCAGTAATCAGTTAAATAATAAATAATATCATTAATCACAATGGAACATACAAACGAACAACAAATTCTTCAAAAAATCTATTCAATTTATTCACAAGGAAAGCTTATACACCTTTTTGTTACATTTCTATGGCTAAAACCATCAGGAAGGTACAACTCCTAAATTTATCAGCTACAATTGAATGGAGCTACAACCCGAAATATTTACCAGCAACTACTGGAAGGAGCACCAAACCCTAATCTGCAAGCTACAACTTGCTTGACACTCATTGATTCACCTTTAATCAATTTTGTTACTAGAACCATGAATTCTAACTCTCTTAAAAATAAATAAATAAATCTCTTAATCACTAATACCTTTAGTAATCTCTCATTACTGAGAACACCCACAGCTTCACCTCAACTTAGTCATAAGAACTCCCAAACCTCTTTTCTCAAGATTTCTTATAAATATTTTGGATTGGCATTTTTGGCCTCTTTTCTTTTCTTGTATTCTTCCATGAATCCTTATTTTTTCCATTTTCTTGTTTATTTTAGTGTTCTAAAGTTGTTCTCTAAGTTCTCGAACATCAAGCAACCTTGTAAACAAGTTAAACTAATTTTTTCCGCTTATTTTAGGTAATGTCACCTTTTAACATTTTTTACGAGGCTTTTTGATTTTTATCTGCAATTAACTTTGGCTTAACTGTTAAATGTGTCACTAAAATATCATTTCTTAAACATTATCGACCTGGTTTGTCACTAGCCTAACGTGTTGCCAGAATATTTTCCAACTCATTCATCCATTCATGTGCCCCAATGCACTTTACTATAGGCTCAAAGGCCTTTTAATATACTTCCACTTTCTAAACCAAATTCGCGGCCCTTTCAATTTTAAAACAAAATTGCTACAAAATATTCTAAAATTCAGCTTAGCTCCTTATGTTTTGGCGCCTTTTTTATTTTTCCACAAACTAACGAGGTGTTTTGACCACTTCCTCAAACCTTCACGAACTTAAACATTTTTTTCTTATTTATACCTATAAGAGCTTATTTCCCTATGTAAAGCTTTGCACCCTTGGTATTCTGCTGCATATGACTTAGTATTGGGGCTAATATGATAGCTCTTTATCCTAACACTTTCTTTCTGCCTCCATTGTAATTTTATGGGTTGGTTCACGAGGGTTTAGTTGTCTTGCAACGTCCTCCCGACACATTTCTCATTGGCTACCACCATGTCAAAAGCCACTGTCAACCCGTTGTATATTTCCTAACACTTCCTTTTTTAGCACCATTAAAAATATTTGAGCTTCCCCTTATTGCCTAATTTGTCCCTTCCCATATGTAACTGTAACCAGGAGCCAATAAAAATCCTCCCAGGCTTCGTCAGCTCTGACATTGCCAGCATCATCTCACACCTAGTTAGCCAATTAACCTATTCTACACTGCTCCAAAACTTTTCAAAAACTGACCACCGAAATGGCGTCATCTTGATGTCACCTATATCAGTTTTCATGGAATGATTGGTCCATCTGTCACTCAAAAATGTGCCCTTAGGGTGCCGAAAAACACTGAAAATATCTACCATGTATCATGCTCTAGTTGGGTGTGTTGATGTTATCATCCTTCATCATCTTGGGCTAGTAATATGCTATCAATTGTCTATTTCCAAAGATGAGAGAGAAGGATCACACAGTCTTTTTTTTCAATGATTTTATTTATAAAAAAATTTATACTCCCGACTTTATTTCTTTCATTCTACATAAATTTCCTTCAGGTCGACTCTCTTCTGCACTTTTATTTCTTTTCCTTTTAGGGTAAATTTTCCTTTGGGCTTGCAGTTTGAGGTGTTAATGTGGGTTCCCATTACTCAATTATATTTCAATGACTTCTTTTTGTTGCATTGTTTCAGGGCCACATATTCTCGTTCATCTTATCCTGCACCGATGCTTAAGCACACCTTATGGTATTTTTTGGGATACACTCTCTAGGCTTCATCCACCGTGCTTGTGTTGGAATGAGGGGTCCACCTTATGTTGAATGAGGGTGCTCCCTACTACCTCATTTTTCAATACATGTATGCTCGGTGCTTTCAATGGATGCTCCTCCATATTTACCATTGTGTTTGGCTACTCTGGAATTTTTTTCTTCACTCTAGAAGGGTCTCCAAGCCATCTATCTTTGCTAAAATTTAACTTAGGGTGATACAAATTTGACTTGCACTATCTCTCAAAACAGGAGGCCATTTTCAGACTTCTACATATGACTAGAATTTTTTTCCTATCTATTTCCATTTAGGTTGGTTTCATTTGCATTTGACATTATGTGCTACTCGAGAAATGGCTCCAAATTCTCTACACCATTCTCATCCATGCTGATCCTTCATTCTTTATCTTATGTTTGGAAATTGATCTCCTAAGTTATTTTTTGTATTATGTTGACACTTTTTCGATATGTTTTAATCAATGAGAACATATTTCAAACGTGCTCCCCCTTTTTCATTGATGGAAAAATCAAAATCAAACAAAACATCATTAGAAAAACATTTCAACTTTACTTGTCTCCTTTGAGTGTCGCTCCCCCTAAGATGCACTTCTCGTATCCTTAGCTCTTTATGTTATAGTGGCATTGTTTTTTTTTTTTTTTGTTCGATCATTAACACCTCCACTTCACAACCTACCTATCCATTTACTTCTTTTTTTTTATCAACATGTATATATCCCGCTTTGTCATCAATGGAAAAGGCACCGACATGCTCCACCTATCACCATACTCCCCATTTCAATAATATTTCTCTACCATGTTCATCATGTGGACCTCCTAGCTTCATCGTGATATGCTAGAAGTATACTAGTTTCCTTTATTCCTCTTGAAGGAAGAGCTACTGGAGGGAGGAAAAATCAACAACTCCCAATATTTGCCTTAAATACTCAAATTGTTCACTAAGAAGTGGTTTGGTGAAAATATCATCCACTTTCTCTTTTGTAGTGACATAAAATAAATTCAAAATATGATTAGAAACTTGCTCTCTCAAGAAATTATACTTTGTTGGAATATTCTTTGTCTTCGAGTGGAAAAATCATTCCTTTGACATGATTATTGCACTTGTGTTGTCACAAATAATTTGAATAGGTTGATCATAGAAAACTTGTTTATCCTGCAAAGTATGCTTCATCCAAAATAGTTGATTGCAATAAGAGGTTATTGTAATGTACTCTAATTTAGTTGTAGAGAAGGAAATGGAATCTTGCTTCTTGGTCAACCATGAAACTAGGAATTCTACAACAATGAAAGAACCACCACTTGTGCTCTTTCAATCATCTACATAACCTTCCTAGTTAGCATCACAATAAAATTTTAATACAATATATTCACCTCTGGGGTACCATATTCCATAGTCTATTGTTTCTCTCAGATATCTAAGAATCCTCTTGGTTTCTACTAGATGACTTTATATTATATTTTCTTGAAATATTTCAACAATATCAACAAACTGCATGATGTTTGGTTTTTAAGAAGTCAAATATAAGATGATACCAACGATGGATCTATATAAGGTCTCGTCCACTACTAGCGTTTCATCAGACTTTCTAACCTTGCATCCTGCCACCATTGTTGTGCTGACTAAGGAGAATTCTTCAATGCCAAATTTCTTTAGCACTTCTTTCAGATAATTTTGTTGAGGGATAAAAATTCCTTAATGGGTCTGTGAAATGTGGAAACCAAGGAAATAGAAAATCTCTCCAAGAATTGGCATCTCAAACTAAACCATCATATCATCTACAAATTCACTTGTTGGAAAATCCGAATCACTAGAAAAAATAGTGTCATTAACATATACAAACACCACTATAATTTTTCCTTCTTTTGAATTGACATAGAAATTGTTTTGATTTTCATATCTTTTGAGTCACAATTGAGTTGGTAGTTATCTAGCTTGGAATACCATGCCCAAGGGGCTTACTTAAGACCACACAAGGGCTTTTCGAATCTGCAAACATAATCTTGTTTCTCTGTAAGTTAAAAAAAATTTGGTTGCTCTCTATACACTTACTCCTGTAGTTCACCATTGAGAAAAGTATATTTGACATCCATTTGATAGATTGTGAATCTCTTAAAGAAATCAAAGGCCAAAAAAATTGTTATTTTCTTTAATTTAGTAACACGAAATTTTTTTTCTTCAAAATTCAGTCTTCCTATTTGAGCATAGCCTTTGCATACTAATATAGTTTTCTTTCTTACCACTTCTCCATGATCATTCAATTTATTTCTAAAAACCCACTTTGTATCAATGATATTCCTCTTTGCAGGTCTTGGAACAACTTCCCAACTTTGATTTTTCTCTATTTGGTCTATTTCTTCTTTCATTTCTTTTAATCAACGTTGATCTTGAGGGGCTTGAACAACATCCTTTGGTTCCTCCATGGATAGTAAGGAAAAATGCACTTGCACAGGGGGATTTAGCATCTTACTTCTTGTATGCACACTAGTATTTAATTCTCCAACAATATGATCATTTGGGTGGTGTTTTTGTAGATACCTTAAGGATATTTCACTTGAGGACTTTAGGGTTCTTCAACATCCTTTTCTTCTATAGGTGGCTCATTATACTCCTCTCCAATAATGATTAGTTCATTAGCACTACATTTTAATGGTTTTTTCTCTTCATGCTCAAAGTATTCATCCACCTTGACATAAACATAGTCAACGATCCTCTTGGTGTTATTGTTATAACATCTATACCCTCTTTTATGGGAATATCCAAGAAAAATACCTTCATATGATCTTGCATCGAACTTGCCTAGCTTCTCATCATTTCACTTTATATAACATTTGTTGCAAAAATATCGTAAGGGCTTAACCATTGCATGTCTGCTCTAACAAATCTCATAGAGAGTTTTGTCACATTTTGACCTAATATGAGCTTTTTTTAGGATAACCACTATTGTATGAATATCTTTTGCCCAAAATCTATGTTTTTCATTCCTTTGGTCCATCCTGGATCTAGATAATTTTTCACCGATATATTTTCTCTTTCTTCTACGCCATTTTTGTAGAGAGTTTTTAGTATTGTAAAATACCTTTTGATGCCAATATTCTTGCAAAATCCATCAAATTATTTTGAGGTGAACTCACCTCCATTGTCAAGCCTTATGTTTTTTATTTTTCAATGAGTTTCATTCTTAGACATGGCTTTGAACTCTTTAAATTTATCAAAATATTCACATTTCTCTTTAAGGGAGGAAACCCACATCATCATGTTGAAATCATCAATTATTAGCATAAAATATAATTTTCCTATTGGTGACCACATTTTGGATGGTCCACGCACATCCATGTCCACCAACTACAAGGTCTTTGACAATGAGTTTTCCTTTTCCTTGAATGAAACACAAGTTTTGTTTCCTAATTGGTAGGATTTTCAAATTGTATTTTTTGGTTTTGAAAGCCTAGGTAAATCCTTGAGAGTTTTTTTCTTGCTCAATTTGACTATCTAATCAAAGATAAAATATTGAAGTTTTCAATTACACAACCCTGTTCTATCAGTCATTGACAAGAAGTGACCCTCTATCTTCTCTTTGAGCACATAAACATTATTATATGTTTTCATAGCTTCAACAATTATGTATTCTCTTCATGTACATTTTATTTGAAAATTTTTGGCTTTAAACATCACATCATAAACTTGATCACCCATCTAAGATACACTAAAAATACAAGGAAAAGAACCTCTAGCAGATATTTTTGAGGAACTCGTTATAAAAATAGCCCAGATATCCATTTCTAGTGGAGGTCTCTATAGAAGGTTGGTGGGTGGAGGTTTTTTCGATGTTTTTTTCCCGGTGCGTTTCTCATAATAAAGTGCACCAGTGTGTTTAACTCACAATGCATCAGTGCGTACTAAAAATTGGCACATCGAGACACTGTGTTCTCCGTAAAAACCCACCCAGTGCATCTCATTACTATAGCACACTACTACGCTACTCAGAGACACGATGAGTGCGTCATAAATACCTGCACTCAAAAATAAATAAGTTTGGTTTGCTACGCAAAAAACACCCAGCGAATGTAACAAACCCGCGTAGAAAAACAATGTTAAATAAAAAAATATTACTGGTCGAAAAAACCACATTATCACTTCTTCAGTGCTCCAGAGCTCTCAAGAAATGATATGAATTTCTCTTTCATGAGGCACCCTGCCACTGGTGCTTGTATTGCATGCACCGCTGCCTTCCATTACCCACCTTGTGGAGATAAAATTTTGGAAAACTATGGGAAAATTTGGTTTCTAAAATTCTTCAACAAATATGCCTCCTCGATGCCCAAATGTACACGTATTTTTATTTTTTCTCAATAACTAAAAATTTTCGTGGATTAAATTTGTAAAAAATCTTAAAATTTACTGTTAAAAAAAAAAAAGTGCGCTGCTCTCAAGCCATTCGACTCACACCATTTGCGGCATTTCTTATAAATTTACAGGCCACACCATGAATAGTGCTAATGGAAACCACACCGAGTTCTATTGCAATACCGAAAACACACACCATGTTTTTTTTTTAACCTAACATGGTGGTGCAATTGTTTAAATGATTGCATTGTTGACTATGTAGCAGTGTCGGGAGGGCAACGCGTTGACCAAACTATTTGCCCCAGGGCAGAAATTTTGGTCAGCACACTGCCCTCCTGACATCAGTACATAGTCAATGGTGTGATCAAACCATTGACCATAGTTTGGTTAGTGCACCTCCCTCTAGACACTGGCACATAGTCAAGGGTGTGGTCATTTAAACGACTGCACCATTGACCGTGAATTATTCTTGGGTGGTGCATTAACTTAACTATTTTCCCTCGGGTGGAAAGTTTCTTCAATGTACCGTAGAAGAAATTACATTTCATGTTTTTCAATGCGTGAAAAAATTCCCTACGCAACGAGTATGATGCGAGATAAAAACTGACGCACCGGTACTGGTGCATGAATTTTTTTTTGGGCACACCGACTGTTTTTTTTCATATATATATATATATATATATATATATATATATATATATATAGATTTCACATTTAATGAAAAAAATGTATTTAATATGTGAATCATTCAACGAAGTCAATGGAGAGAATGAAGGGAACATAAAGAACATATGCAGGACCAATATAACATGGTTTTCCTATGGGAGCAATGAGAGAGGGAGAGAACTGTGTACCCTCGACCTATTACAGCAGCCACCTACTTGCTCCTAATGGAAGTAGGCCTCCTTAAGTTCTGTGAAGTGGATACATGCCTGAAGGTCGTAATGGGTTATTGGGATAGCTCATCTTCAGGTGGAATGTCCACCAATAGCCTTTTTGGGTCTGTCCTGGCCAGTGGTACGCACCCACAAAGGAGGAAATATATTTTATTACTATCCTATCTAGGAGAGGGCAGGATTTTTCCCAGTTCCTAGAGGCCCCCGTCTGCTATGCAGCAGGGAGTCATTTGGTATACTCCCAGAGATACATTAGCGACGATATACTTTCTCGTGCATATTTTTAAGTGTGCAGTGGTTAGTTACATATTGCATCATTTGGTGCAGAGGAGGTGGGGTGCCTCTTACTACTGTTGACGACCATTTCACACCATACCAGTGATGGGCAATGCATTAGTTGCCCACATTTATTTTATGTTCATTATTTATTGAAAGCACCACAACTTGTGATACGGTATGCGATATTTTTGTGGCAGTATTCTGCAACATTAGAAATATTTCATTCTCAGCCACATGGGAGGTTGAACTTCCCTTTAGCTACAGAGTTATTTTGTTTAAATTTTGAGAGTTTTCCAGATACGAGGCCTACTTTTTTTCGGGAGCCTCGTAGACCGATGTTGCATGTACGGATGGATATGTGGGCGTAGATGATGTCTAAGGGAGGCAAGTATGGCTTTTCAACCAGGATATCTCATGATGCACTATATTTGATATCTTGTGTTGATGATCAATCCTTTGTTATGGTGTCATGTTCGTATGCTGGCTTGGATTGGCGAGGGTGTGCCAACCTCCTATTCACACAAAATGACCCTCCGGATGCAAGAGGTAATATTACTATTTTCTTTAAATTAATATAGTTTCATTTTACTGTCTTAATTAATTAATTAGAATTATGAAATTTATTTTAACAAGTTATTTAACTTGTTTTATTAAATTGCTTAATTAAATATTCTAGTTATTGTTGTGTAATTATATATATTCTATAGATATTGGGTCATTTGTTGGCGATGAGGTTACACTTCCACCAAATGATCCAGGTGTAGATCGTGTTGACAAGGATATGAGAGAGGCAAAGGATCAGGCCAGTGACAGACCCAGTCCGAATCAGGCGCAGATACCAGTGGATGTGAGGTGTGGGCCTGACACCGAATTTAGGATGGAGTTGGGCGGCCAACTCTGTCTACTCCTAGTTGAGGAGGCAGTCAGGTCGGTTACTATTAGAGAGATACATGTTGATGGTAGGCCGACACAGATATGGAGATTCATGCCCCATGATATGTTGATCCTCATGTGGCATATCATTGGAGCTACTAGAAAACTTGCGCGAGCGAGGAGGGTTAGGCGTGGTGGAGATGCAGTACGATAGAGCAGGGCATAATCTGATGATCGTGATCATGAGGGGAGTGATCATCATTCTATTACTCCACCTCCTCCTCCACCTCCTGTAAAATATGATCATGATGATACACCTACAACATCTAGTCATGATCATGAGCACGCATCGTCTAAGCAGTCTGCACCATCTCCACAGACACGTCGTAGTCCTAAGGAGGCATATGATCCTGAGGAGGGCATAAGTCCATATGAGGAGGTAGGTCCATCGACTGAGCAAGCTGCCACACCATTCACTGAGCAGGTCGCAACACCATCCACTGAGCAGGTTGGACCATACATGATTCATCATGAGCAGGAAGTTCCCCATGAGCAAGCACCTCCAGATCAGAAAGCACGTGATCATCATCTATTTGAGCATGTCAAGGCTGCACCATCGATTGAGAAGTCCTAGACTAGTACTAATATTGATGTACCATGATATATTTTACATTTATATGCAGTTATGTTACAGTTGTATATTTTTGACATTACACACACACACACATATATATGGTCCATGTATTTTATGTTCATGTTGCAGATGTACTTAATTTACATGTTAGATTTAATCATGATGTGTATATTGTTAGGTCATGTAAGATGTGTTCATTTAATGTGCAACTTGCAGATAGATGTGTATGTGATACAAGTTATTTGACATTACATGTATATTTGATGTTTGTATTGTGATGATGTTACACAATGCTCATGTTTTGTTAGATGATCATGATCACGTTGATTAGATGATGTTAGAAAATTTGAATGTGTTTATGAGTTTAATATGATGTTTGTATGATGGTTATCATGATCGTGATGTTTATTTTTAATATTAAATCATTATATTTATTAAATATTATGTCGTGATTGTAATTGAAATTTTAATTTTAATTGTATGTCAAATTGTAAAATTGTTATTGTAATTGTAATTGTATGTATTGTCATCATTCAATTTAATTAAGGCTTTTAAATTTTTAAATTTGTAAAATTGAAATTTATTGTCAATTTTGAATCATAGCTACTGTAAGTAAAATGTATACCGTAAATATTTTTAAATTACCATAATTTTAAAATTGTAAAACTGTAAATTTGTATCAATATAAATAATTGTAAAATAATAAATCTAGAATAATATGTTTTTTTTGTAACATAATAAAGTTTAGAAAATAATGAAACTAAATTGATGTACTTGAGAGTTATCATTATTTTACTATGATCTTACATACCAAAAATAATAGTATACATTTTAAAGATATCATTCACACACATTTAAAGAAATCAAGTAGTTGTATTATTTTAGGAATTGACATTATAAAAAAATAGAACTTTATATAGTACAACAATGTTTTCGAGATCAACATAATTGAAAATTATCAAGTGAAATTATTTTAAAATTAACACAATGAAAATTACCAATCTTTTCAAAATACATATTATAATGTTTCGAAAGAAATATTCTTACTTATAAGGTAATTATCTCATCTTCTTTATAAAAACCTATTGTAAGAAGTATAAATTATGAAATAACACATGTACCATATCACTCTCGATTTTTAATGATCACCCTCATTATCTTCCAACTCACTTGGCATGATAACGCTATTGTTCTCAAAAATGTGTTTTGATATAGGGTCATTTCTCAAAATGAACCACCAATCCCTATCCAACACATCTAGGTAAAAAAATATAGGGTTACAGTGTTTGAGGAAAAAGTAAGGCTCCTTAGCTTCATCCCACATCTTTCTAGAGTTGATACATATCAGCCTACTATCGCGATCTTATTTTACATTATTACGATCAAAGGTGTTCCACCACTTGCACCTAAGAATAACACATTGGAAAGAAGAGAAATCCACTTAAATGATCTCTTATATCTTCCTGACGTAACCTAATGTCTCTCGTAAAAGGTTTTGATCATGGTGGTTAGATCGAATAGATTGATTGAACTTGACTTCTACTCCACAGTCTTCTGTCATGTGTCCATCATCGGCATTTTCTGTGCAAAAATGGTGTCCATATGCCCACATAGATGGGAACAAATGCACCTATAAAATAGTTAAAAAATCATAATGTCATGTGTCTTATAATAACCCAACAGTTAAAATATGAAATATACATGTAATTACATTTCAAAGGTGAATTATTAAGTTTGAAATGTACAAAAATATATTATTACCGTTTAGGTGAAACCAATCCCTATGTTTAGCGCATCCTCTTTAGCATGCGGGTAACGACTGGTTGCACCGTATTTCTCTCTCACTTGGTCAACAACCCAACTGTTGCGACATATTTTTGGCATATTTCCTTTTAAATGATCGTAAAAAGGCACACTTCTACCATTCAATTGTCTGAATTATTTCCTGTCACTGTCCCATTTCATCCTCTTTTGTTCATACAATGCGACCCATGGTTGTGTCACTTCAGAATTGTTAAGAACAAATTTATTGATTGCTTCAATTTTTGCATTCATGGATGAAATCAAACAGACATATAGTACATATAAGATCAAATTATAAATTATATCAAATTTATACGTGAATATTTACTTTTTTTAAATTTGAAAAATTATAAGTCACTTACTCTTGATCAAGCGTCTTTTTCCATTTGTTTGGAGCAACTCCTGTTCTATTTTTTCTTCATCCCTTTCATTGTCCCAAATCACCACTCCTAGTTTCTTGTCATTCTACCTGATGTACTCATTGGCATAATGGAAAGACTCATATGATATGCACCCCTCTACCATATGCCTCTCGTGTTTTTCCCTTTGTCGAACAAAACCTAACAATTTCTTCATGTACCTCTCTAAGAAGAACATCCAGCAACAAGAAACCTCCCCAACTAATTCAACCTCATATACTAGGTGGATTATAATATGAACTTTCAATTCCATGAAACCTTTCAACAGTTCCTTCTCAAACATACAAACAATGAAACCTATCTCTTGACGCCATCGTGGAATGGTAGCCACATGAATCTTGTTTGACGTGATCCAACGTAGAAATGTAGATAATTTAGATATGGCCCATCCTAGGTCTTAGGGGAATTCATGTTTCACACACCCACACACGAGCAAAGGATAATGACACTGCAAATTTATAAACACATGCAATAATATACAAAATTATTTATGTTTTATGATCCATGCATGGGATAAAATTTATTAATATAAAAATAATAAAATTATGCTTTTGACATTATACATACTCTTAGAATATTCAAATGGTCATGCAATTTCAACCCCGATAAATGGTCATCCACGGTGAAGCAGTGTCGTAGTAAACACCCGTATGAATATGGCTCCCTCACACCCATTATAAATTCCTTTTCCAAAGAAATAACATATTATTTTAAAATCCATGGGACATAACCTTCTTTGAAATACCATGAATTAGGGGGACCAGTGCCTGCCTCTTATACTGTACCTTATAATCGTCTTGGCCAATGTTTCTTTTTGTTTTTTAGGTAATAAGATTTTTCCTAACAGTCAATGTGTCACTTTGTTTCAATGATATGTGCCTCCATAAAGAAGATGAAACATTTTTAAATATATGGATGGGATATAATAAGTAATCTAATATTATCCAAATATGGGATGTTATAAAATATAGATTTCGTTTTCATCCCAATCGGAAATTTCTCGACATACGTGTCGAAGAATTCTACATCATCAAACATAGGCTCCCCATTTGAATCAAACATTTCTATGAACTCCTTATCCTTCTCTCTCTCGTATTCTCTAAGCCATACAGTTGGTGTGTTTATTACAGGCCTTTGGGTCCTCTCTAGTTTACCATTGAAAGCAGATGTCACTCTTCTGTAAGGGTATTCTTCTGGGAGGAATACCCTAGAGCAGTCATACACTAGCTTTCATAGGTCATTAGACCAACTAGCTTTCAGAGAAGGTCCATAACATTTATATCCAAAATACCCTTTTGTTACAAGACCTGCGAAATTATTGTATGAAATATATATTCATGGAAAGTTAAATAATATCATAAAGATCTGAATAATTACAACAAGTTAAATAGCTAAAATGCGAAATTATATTGTTACGTATATAAAAAAATAAATAAACATGTAATTTACTAGAGAAAACTCCTAAGCTTGGATAATCATGTGTTGTGTAAGCAGATAGGTCATCCAACATAAAACTCCTATCTTTTGCAATGGGTCTTGATACATCGTATACATTTATCCCATCCCATAATTCCTTCAATTCATTTACCAATGGTTGTAAGTACACATCCATATTCTTCACTTGTCTTCTACCAGGGACTATTAGATCTAACATAAGCTATTCATTCTTCAAGGACAACCATAGGGGATATTGTTGTTGATCACTGCTACATGCCAAATAGAATATTTGGTGTTATGGAGGAAATATGGGTTGACTCCATCCATGGCTATGCTGAGCCATAGACTTCGTACTTCATCCTTGAATTTTTCGGGCCATGTATTCTCTATTTTCTTCATGTTTATTGAATCTGTTTGGATTCACATAAATCCCAACTCACTTATTTTTTAGGCATACCATCCTTGAAACATAGTTAATTCTTTGCAATGAAATATCCTTTCAATCCTTGGGATTATAAGCATGTGCCTCAATATCTTAAAAGGAGGACCACGCGATTTACCCTTATTTTTTTATTTATCATACTTGTCATGCCCACATTTCGGAAATATCTCTCTATCTGCATATTATCCTCTATATAGAATACAATCATTTGGACATGCATGATATGGTATGTACTAAATGTCTAACATTTTCAACAATTTCTTTACCTCTTCGCAGCTACCGGGAAAGACATTATCACTCGGAAGAACCTTGTATTTGAATAACCTATAGTTGGTGATCATGGAAAATATTAAATGTACATTAATGTCGATATATTTTTTAACCTTCATAAAATTGACCATTTTTTATGCTCATTGTGTGATTATATTTCTCAAAATATAAGGGAAGACTTGATGATCAATTACCTAAAATTTCCAAGAAACATTCATTCGACAAGTCAAAATTTTCTTTAAATTTGTACAGTAACATCGTTGTCCCTAACTGGGTAGACTTTGACTGACCACCAAGACAAAAGAGAGGGGTGGTGGAAGCAAATTTAAGGCTTTCGAAAAAGGTATCAACGATATGAGCATCATCCGATAGCTAACCATAATTCTGGAATGCATCTAACAACATTGTCTCCATGGCAGTCGTATCCCTTAAGTAATCATCCATCCCAACATCTTTTTTATTGCCTCCATAGCCAACTTGTGAAGAACTACTATTGTTGTAGTCATTCGTAATTGGTGAATCAAGATGTAGTGGGAATTATATAGGTTTTTGATCTAACCATCCTTGCTATCGTTCCTCTCTAATTTTTTCTCTTAATTTAGCCTTCTCTTGATTTGACATTGTCGTGGGGTGCAACGGAAGATGGTAGGTAGGTCACTCATTGTCACTAGAATCCTAATAATTTCAAAAAATATATTTGAACATGGTTAGTACAAAATTCGGTGATATTAATTAGTAAGCACGTCGACAATGCATGATTAATTTGTTTGACATTGATATAATTACATTAATATACCAAAGAATTATTATTATCACCATTGTCTCAATATTTTGGGTAGAAGATGCAATGTTACAATTGGGATGGTGAAGCAGTTTTCCATTTCCAACTACCAAATGCACCGTGCAATATGCTGCTCCTGATAAGAGCTTCCGATGCTTTAGAGATGTTTGAATATTTTGTGTATCTGAACTCGATTCTAAATCTGCATGAACCTGCAAATTTGATTACATTAATTTTCTTTAGTTGATTAAAGTGGATAAAAAAATAAATTAAATTAGATAATGAAAATATAAACCAAATCTGAAGTAAATATTACAACTCAAGATGGATAGGGATAGCTCCACGATGGACTTTGAAAAATATTATGGAACGAGATGGATTTTGAAGAATTAAGCATTCGATATAATTATGATATTTTCTCCATGCATTTGGGAAAAATCAACAATAAATGTTGATGTACATACCTAAAAGTAATTTTGGTGCCCTAAAAATGGACTTATTGTTATCGGTGCTAATGTACAGTTAACCGCAACGGTGCATTTTAGTTACCGCATACCGGTGCATTTAGATAACAAACACAAAGAATAGCCGCAAATAAAAACAGTTCCACTTTGTTTTTTTTAATTGAAAAAAAGGTGGTAAATTGAAAAATGGGCAAAAAATTATTTTCGGAAATCTAATTTCATAAAAAAAATATTTAAATAGTAAAACATTTTCATGATTTCATTATTTTTGCAAAAATATTCAGGGAGATACTGTCATGAGAGACATACGAGGAGAAAGAAATCACGAGAGGACTATGGAGCAAATAAATACTTACGAACATAACTATTCGGAGAATCAGAATTTCAAACATCTGGAGCTTCAAACCCTGTATTATAGAATTTCAAACCATCCGGTGATTAAATTTTACTGTAATAATTGTTCCTTTTATGATTTATATTTCATTTAATACATCATAAGTAAAAATTTTAAATTTCACTGTTCATTTAAAAAAAACCAAAAAAACAAAAAAGATCAATTCTTACGGTAAACCCTTGATTCTTTTTGTTTCTGCCCTTGCGTCTTCTTGTTTCTGTGACTTTAGAATTAGGGTTTTTCATTTTAGATTTATAAGGTTTGTATTGATATATATATATATATATATATATGCCTATGACATCTAACTCATGAGACAATTTGCATAGTCGGATCCCAATCCATGTAAGCCCTTGCATGAATTTAAAAAAACAGATTTTTTTAATTGGTGCACACTCTGTAAAATAATGCACTTGTGTGCTATTTTATTAAAGCGCATCGTGTATGCGCTATTTCATAGAAACAATTTAAAAATAGATTTCTTTTAATCTGTGCACCTTGTGTAAAATAGCGCACCGTGTACATACTGTTTGATGAAAACAATTTAAAAACATATTTTTTTAATCCGTGTGCCCTGTGTAAAATAGTGCATCGGTGCGCTATTTAATTCTAGCGCACTGCACACGTACTATTTGATAAAAAAAAAAAAATTATTTTATATTTTTGTTAATTGATGCATCGATTATAATGCACTCGGTCTCCTTGTTGACAGAGAGCACCGTACGACATTTCTACTATTTTGGCAGTGTGTTTATAAGAAAATGTTGCACTAACGTCGATGCGTACTTCTTGAAACATGCATTGTTTTCCTAATTTTTTTTTACCTAAAAAATTTGTGATTTATTTATAAAATATATTAATGAATGGTATGGTACAAGTTTCCTATTGATAAATAAAAAAAGAGATCAAGTAACAAAAATACTGATAGCACAATGAGAAAAGAAAAAAGGAAAGTTCTTTGTAAATTCTTTACAAAAATTATTATTTTTTAACTATATGTAATTTTAACTAATATGTATTGTTTACAGTGTTTCTTGCAGAGCCACAAAATGATGAAGCTAAATAAGATTATTTCTAATCTAAGACCATAATAGCATAAAATCTTGATTGAAAAATTGTAGAAGCATGAATCAGGAGAATGAAAATCTACTATCGATCCAAATGGATTTTATTTTTTTAATTTTCACTAATAATATACTTAAAATATTAGATAACATGTTTCAAAAAATATATTAATTCACATATGTTTAATGTTCTACAGGGACCAACAACACAGAAAAGGGATGTTGTTCTAAGAAAAGAAAAAAATAGAACATGCAAATGAAAATGAATTTCTCCTTAGCTCATCTGGAGTGGTGATGGAGGTTAACGAAAGGGGGAAAATATTTTACAAAACATTTATGGATCTAGTGGAATGGATGTATAGATTTTTTTTCCACTCAAAACGCAAAAATCAATCCAATGATTCCAAGAACCAAATTCGATCTAAACTACAAGATGAGTTTCCATAGAATTGGTGAATGAGACATGTTAAACTTTTAATAGAAAAAACATACAACAACAAAGAAGAAGGAATGAAAAAGTAATATTCCTTTAAATGTTTTTTTAGAATTATATGTATATATTACTAGAAATCAATCAGTTATAAATATCACCTTTGTTATATTTACTTTTTATCTATCAATATAAAAAATAAATAGTTTATTGTCATGTTACATTTTCAGAAAGATTGTGAAAATCTGAAAGGATGAATGAGCTGATATCAGAAATATGCCAGTAGGAATGTCCATAAAGGTGTACAAGGACATGGTCAAAGGGATGGACATAATTGCATCGCACGAGGAGCCATTTCAACAAAAACGTGCTTCAAATGTAATATGCAATCAGTGAATTTTTTAATTAGGTACAATAAATCAACAATTTAGCATTAGATATTAATTTTCAAGTATTTTCTTACAGAAAAAAGAAAGAAAATGGAACCCATTCAACACATAAAAGAGGACGACAAGGAAGAAAATAGTTGATATCTCAGTTTGTGAGTAATTGTTACTTCCTTATAACAACTTAACTAGATTTCATTTTTGTATATTTTAAGTTTTTTTACAAAAATAATCATTGAATTTCTTCAAATATGTGCTAACATACAAAGAAGAACAATCACACGAATTTATTGACATTGGGTTAAATATGGGTTGTCGGTATATGCTGGCATATTAGAAATTAATTGTGTAATTTGTAAGCATCTATAGATCTTGTTTTACATAGCTCCGTCTATAATTAATAGAACAAAAAAATATTTTATGTAAAATATATGATTTTTTATGGGGTATAAAACTTGCGGGAAACAAAGTATGGAACTGCACCAACAAATGAAATGTTGAAATATGGCATGAAATTTGGTTTTGAAAGAATTTGTATAGTTCATGATTGAATTCTTGCTATGGTACGTTATTTATTTCCGATTTACATTGATTTATATGATTTAATATACATGTTTTCATTATTCTCACCAATGTATATACACTCATTACAATTTATTTTTTATGTTTGTATATGGAAGTTGAAGAAGAAGAAAACAATCAATAGCATGAATATAAAATTCCTCAAAATAATCCAATTCATAGAAGTAGCTCGAGCAATGACAACAGTTCAAGCGAAGAATGATGATCAATATTTTTGGATATCAAAACAAGGCGTTGTATTTTTTGAAATATTTTTCTATGAAATCATACATTTTGTTTAATGTAATGGACATAGTGTCCCAATTGAAAGACAAAGGGATACCAATAACTGTCCCATTTTTTATGACAAAGAGTGTCTTATTCATATATCTATAATAAAATACGTTTTAATTTATTCTATTGTGTTCTCCATTGTCGCTATGTAATGTTGCACCACTCATTAAATATATGGATGATTAAATATTATAATGAAGAGATGCAAAATTTGATGATATGATATAAAAAATTAATCCAAACATCACATTCAAATGCACTAATAAAAATCTAATTGATATGAATCTTTTTATAAGATATGTGCCGGCTTTTGATGAATAATGAATTTTAAAAAATCACAATAATTTCACTGTTTCTAAGAAATAGAAAATGAACACTAGTGCGTGTTAGTTACTGTGTACCGGTGCATTTGTATGCTAATGTGCACTGGTGCATTTCTATGACTTATGGGCACCACAAAAATACCAATACCAATTATAACAGTCAGTGTGTTTGTGTGATACTATGCACCGGTGCATTTGTATGATATTGCACACCGGTGCGTTTCTACGACCTATGGGCACCGCACAAACACCAATACCAATTAGAATTCCTGGTGCACTTTATCGATGACTACCACCCGACAGTTTGATAGGTGTTTCATGAACTGGTGCTATTTCCCTTTCACGCACCAGTGTGTTTTTATAACTTGAGGATCTGGTGTGTTGTATCACCTATAGGGTGCCTAATGCAGTTTTACACCTTAATGGAGTGGTGCATGCACCTTCGACTGTGCCAGTGTGAATATTTGGCTGACACACAATGGGACATTGCTAAACACCTCGGGGCATCGGAAAGTTGTTTTCCGTCCTGGTGCTTGGTAGGTTTATAGTACCGGTGCGTTCATAGTACAACACACTAGTGTGTTGACACTTGATTAGCACACCAATGAGAAAAACATCTGTAGAAACCTCTGAATTCCCATTTTTTTTTATTTGTGTTGAAATTCCATTAGAAACTCTGCCAAAACCCCATTTACTAAAAAAATATGTTGTATAAAATATTTTTTTGACAATTTTGGCCAATTTAATAACATTAAAAACCTTCATTATAACCTCTGCTAGAGGGTTGTTTCCTTGTAGTGTAAGTAGGTTATGCTTCAAACTATCAACATATAAAACATTCTTGGTTTTACCTTTTCCATTTGATAGGCTCACCACTCCTTTTGTAGTCATTTTTCCTAGAGAATTTTTTCCAAATTTTGCATTACATTTTTCAATTGCTTTCCATGTCAAAAGCTTACTTATATATGCTAACTTGTGCCTAGAACAACGATTGTCCACATATCAATGGCTTCCCTCATTTTTAGCATAAAACGTAATATCATAGTGATCTGATTTCTCCTTTTTTGTCAACACTTTGGGCATCTGTTCAATCTTCCTAATAATTTTTTTTTTCTTCTTCTCCTCAAGTTTGCATTTCAGTGCTATATGACCAATTTTTTTACATCTATAACATTGCACCAAATATTTTATACGAGAAAAATAATTACTATACCTAGGTTTTCCTTTCCTCTACTGAAATATTATGCTATATCTAAGCTTCATGTAGGAAATATTAGCTTCATAATTTGTTTCTATGTGGCCATAATTGGTGCATGTGAAACAATACCATAGAAATATATCATTGTATTTGGAAGGATGCCTTCCACGATGCGATTAATTATTACCATTTCGATTTTCTTGGGAAATGTTTTGTAATTTTTTGTTGTTGATATTTCTTGGGCTACATAATATCCTTTTTTGTTGGTAGACCCTTCTTTCATTGTTGGAACAAAGGTATTTTCCTTTTTTCCTTTTAGCTTTGTTGTTGCATTAGACTCAGCTTCAAAGCCTATAAAAGTTCAATCTGAGGATACTCTCTGTGATTCTAATATGCCATTTATATTATCAGTCCCCTTACTGAATTTATTATTGAAAATCAACTGTGTTTTGGTCTTCTTCAGATCATTCTTTAGAAACACAGTTTCTCCTTCTATTCTTTCACATGCTTGACCTTTTTCATTTAGATTTTTGTTCAGAGAATCCTGAATCTTCTTAACTTCTTCTATTTTCAAAGGAAATGGCTCAACGACTTCAAATTTTTCTTTTATCAAAGACTCCTTTAGGGACTTAGTTTTCTTCCTCATCCTCTCCATTTCTTCAAGTTCACTTACTGGTTCTCCTTTAAGATCTACCTCTCCCTCTTCATCATCGGAATTAAAAGCCTTGACTTGCATATTTACTATGCCCATTAACATATATTCTTTAGGACTATCATCATCTATGTTCTCATATGAGGATTTACTATGTTCACTTTATGAGGAGCTCTCTTCTTAAACATGAAAACCTCTATTCTTCGTCTTCTTTCAATCATTTTTAACTTTCTTGAATCATTCTTTAAGATCATAATCTTTCTTATTCCTTTAAGGATAATTTGATACATAGTGATCAAATTTTCCACAATTAAAACTCTTAAAGAGTAGCTTAAATTTATACTTTCCTAATCCTTGCTTGAGATTCCTCGCAAATTTGGCTTATTCTTCATCTATTTCATATAAGAGTCATCACACACTTCTTTCCACTTATTTTTTACTTCGAAGGATGATTTTTTGGTTAGAAACTTTCCTTTAGAAATCATCATCTCATAGGTGATGAGTATAGAAAGTAATTGATCTAGAGTGACAAAATTCATATTGGTCATTTCTTCAATTGCTAACACCTTGCGATTAAATGTTTTAGGAAGAGATCAAATTTTCAACTATTTTAGCTTCATAGAGCTCCTCATGAATCCCTCTTATGGTGTTTATAACTTCATCAACTCTTAAAAAATACTTTGTAATATTTTCATCATCATGGATACTTAAAAACTCAAATTGCATCCTATACCATTGAATTTTACCTTTCTTTACCACATTATCTCCTTCATAGATTTTTCTCATATTTTCCTAAATCTCTTTGGTCGATGTGCAATCGATTACTTTGACAAGCTATCATTCAGGTAGGGAGCCAAGTAGGAAATATTCTGTAATCAATACCTAAGGATTTTGATATGTTCTTCCAAAACATCTGATGCATTAGCTCCAACTGATTGAATGTAGGTATCCATCCTTCCTTTCCAAAACACATAGATTTTTCCATTGAACATAGGTTCCCTGTTGTTAAAAACTCCTTCTTGAGTTTCCATGGCCATTCATATTTTTTCTAGTTGTTAAAATAATCTAAGGTAACTTGGCTCTGATACCAATTATTAGAAACCAGGACAATACTGAGAGGCGGGGGGGCAGCGTGAATCAGTATTGTACAAACATTATAAAAAAAAAAAAAAAATTTCACTTGGTACAAGAACACTAGGACACCATAGAGTACTTTCCACAATAAATTATATAACAATAATATCATTAGTCATAATGGAACACACAAGGAAGAAAAAAATCTTCAAAATTTCCCTTCAATTTATTCACAATGTAAGCTACACCTTGTTGTTACAATTCTCTCGCTTCAACTAGAAAGAAGCTACAAGTCCCTGATTTATCAACTACAATTGAAAGAAGCCACAACCCAAAATTATTCACCAACAACTTATAGAAGGACCACCAACCACTGATCTATAATCTATAACTTTCTTGACAATTTGTATTCGCCTTTCATCCATTTTCATACTAGAACCATGAATGCCAACTCTTCTTTCAAAATAAAACAATTTCCTCTTTTTCATCAATACCTTCACCAATATCTGAATGCTGAGAACACCTATAGCTTTACCTCAATTTCCTCATCAGAACTCCCCAACCTATTTTCTCAAGCTTGATTTTAAAGATATTGGCTTGATATTTTTGGCCTCCTTGCTTTTCTTCTATTTTTGCATGAACACTTCTTTTCTTCCTTTTTCCTATATATTTCAATGTTTTGATCCTGTTCTCCAAGTTCTCAGACCTTAACCATCCTTTTATACAAATTAAAATGAGGTTTTTTGTATATTTTAGCTAATATTACCTTTTAATAGGTTTTAGCAGGGCTTTTCCCCTTTTATCTACAGTTAATTTTTACCTAACTGCTACATGTTCCACCAAATTGTCACTTTTTAAAATTTGTCAACTCATTTTGTTGCTAGCCCAACATGCTGCCAACATAGCTCCCAACTCATTCATCCATGTTTTTTCCCATTACACTTTACTATATGTGTGAAAAAATGGATATGTGTTACACTTTTCGGTGAAATAGGGTGGTTCTGGGTGGAATAAATAATGGCTCAATCGAGACATTTAAGCACTTGATCGATATCCTTGGGTGCTAAAAAGGTAGCTCGATTGAGGGTTAAAAACTAACACTCGATTGAGCTACAGTGCATGATCGAGAACTTTTTTTTAATAAATATCACTCTCGTAGTCTGCACATGCCATTTGTATAGACTATAGGAGCTTGACTAAGAGTTTGAGAGTAGCTTGACTAAGCCATTTGTATAGATTGTAGGAGCTCAGCTAATATTTTTAGAGTAGCTCGACCTAGGGTATTAGAGCTCGATCAAGCAATGGAGCATTCAAAGAAATCTCTCCAACCACCCCACCAACATCGCAGAGGCTTTAACGAATGTCGATACTTTATCCTTTGCCTTTCTTATTTAGTTTTTTTGCAAAATATAACAAATTAATTAAAAAAAACAACCATGTACAAAACCATGAAAAGAAATTTTAGATTAAAGAAATAAAACAACCACACAAAATCGATGAAAACGACAAAAAAACCCTTCACAAAATGTTATAAAATTGAAAAACCAATCAAGAAAACCATAAAAAAATACCTTCAAAATAACTTAGAAAACCAGAAAACCAATCTAGAAAACCAGAAAAAGAAAAAAAAAAAAAAAAAAAAAACTATTCAAAGCAACCATGAAAACACTTTGAAATCACCCGAACAATTATAATTTAGGTTTTAAAATTGTTTCTTACTTGCAATATTTTATTCAGTATATTTTTATTTTTGATAAATGAACATTTTTTTCTAGTATTGTAGGTTTTAATGTTTTCTTTTGATTTTAGTGAAATAAAATTCCTTTTTTTAATTTTAAATTTGAGTTAAATATACGAAAAAAAATCCAAAACATAAAACAATGAAACTATAACCAATAAATAAGTAAATTAGGAGCTTAGGAACTTGATTTGACATGATGGATATGGTTGCTCATAGTGAATTCTATTTGTAAAATAACAAATTTTATTTTATTTTATTATTTTAAATTTAAATTAATTTATATTTTAAATAGTTTTTTAATAATAATAAATATAAAACCATTCTATTTTGAAAATAAAACATTAAACTTGAAATTTAATAATCGAAAAATCAGAAGTTTATTTATATATATATATATATATATATATATATATATATATGACTAAAAACCTCTTTAACATCATGTTAATGTATATAATTATAACATGTTACGTAATATATATATAACTATATAACATAACATCAAGCTATATTTAAGTATTATTTAACTATAACATCACATAGCTATATATTATATATATATATATAACTATATAACATAACATAGCTTCACAATGTAACATACCTTTGTAACATAACTCTGTAACCATACCTCACTAAAACATTTTTTTTTCTATTGCGATGGTTCAAAGGAAGAGTGATGTGACTCTTCTAATTCTACCTTTAGGTTTTACAACCTTTATAGTTAAACAATATTAATAATATTAAGAACAGAAGGTTGAACTATGTCTAATTTATTACCTTCTACCTATGTTTTTCACATTCCACTTCTACTCTTCGCATTATATAATAGGAAGACTGTATATTCCTTTTTATACTTATTTATATTAATTATTCCTCAATTTAATATAAATATCTCTTCCAATATATTTCTTTCCCACTTTGTACTAGGTACTCCTTTTGTAATTTTGTTGAGAATTTTATATATACATTCTAACTTAAGTGAAATCTATGTTTCACTTATCCCTATGACTTAACTCTTTTGAAAAACTATTTACACGCTATTCCGAAGTATGGAAGTCGAGCCATAACAACCTATGTTGCTTCTTATTATGCACATAGGGTACCAATATAGATATATATATATATATATATATATATCAGTAGGTAAACGATTTACATGCTATCCTTCAAATTATAACGTAAGGGTTATAAATATTTGGGTTGTTTGGTTTACAACTTCGATGGTAAGATGCTTTATATACAAGTGCACTTGCATATCTGTTAAGCCGCCCATCCAGGCTCGACTTAATGTCATTTGTCAGACCCATCGATTATTTGGAATCTCTATCTGCCTCCTTTCTATTCTTGAGGGTTGTAATTGCATTTAGCCATATTATTTTAATTTTTAGGAGTACTATTCAAATTTTCTTATCTACCGCATCCGATGTTGTGGTACTGAATCATTTATGAAGGCGATTCATACTGTTATCGATGGATTTGGTCGATTTATTTTGATGTTAATATGGCTATGCTTCCAAGAATTTCTTTGGTAGATTTAACGATCCCTTATTTATCGTCCTACACGTGTATGGTCGATCTGAAAGGGAGTTAAGGTTTATGTGAATTATATACATCTTGATTTCTCAGAAGGAAATTTCATTTGGCTCCCCTTTTTTTTCTGAGCGAGCTCTGTCTTAATTACTTTTTCTTGCGCTCTGTTAGCGGAGCTCGCATTATTCTCATGGTGTCTTACTTACTACGACTGTGAATCAAACTGCAGGTATATCTATACCCTTCAGCATTTTCGTTTATATTCTTTCTCTGTATGCGTACTCAAGTTTTTCTTATATGATTTGATAACACTATTTCCTGTATAAATTTTATGTGTAACACATCACATTCTACTTACGACTACTCCAACTAGTGTTTAAATTGTTTTTGAGGATTTCGATCTTGTTTTAATGTCTCCTCTTTCCTTTTTATAAGGACTCGAACCTCCTCCTTCGACTTTGACGTCTAATAACAATGGCTTATATGCCCTTGTCCCTATTGTGATTTTACTTATCAGCCCTTTTAAATGGTAAGACTAGAAAACGTATCTAATTTTTTTTTCATTTTCAAGTTGGATTTACATAGGCGTGTTACACATTTACTATCCAGAATGGCTTATCTATGCTTGTCGTTCACTTGGTTATTGCACAGGAGATAAATTAAGACAAGGTTTAGTTGACCGTAGGTAAGATAGTGCTCTTGTGTCATCGTGCAATTTAATTTATTCAGTTTCATGTGAGTACCAAAATCGTTTCATTCCTTTTCGTTAATTAATCTCTATCGTTTGGTGATTGCAGGTAACCCCATATGTTTTTTTTGTTATACGGATCCCTTCATCGTTTTGACAAAAAGGCCATTTGGTTATAGTCTCCACGTCGCATTGAAATCATTTTTTTCTTGTGGCCCTTTTTAGGTTGGTATATATTTATTTTTCCATTCTCAGAACGTGGCCCCCGCATCCCTTACACTTTTAACTCGAGTATTTTATTATCAGTTTCCAGTGGACTATCTTGTGGAAATCCCCCAAATGTATGGCATAGGCTGTCATTGTAACCATTTGGATAATTTTGATTTTAATTTAGGGCAAGCTGTATGGACATTTTAACTTTTCGAATTTTAAACATTTCGCAACCATTTAAGTTTCCTACTCCCTTGTATAAATACTAAAGGGGTTTAATATAATTATGTTATAACACATAGTTTGGTGTAGTTGATTTAATTCAATTGTATCATTTGCAATAATATATTTCTGTAATATTTCATTATCTTTTTATGTAAATACAGTATTACAGGTCTACTTTACTTTGTATGAAAGTCATACTGGATAATACAAGATTTGTTCATAAGTTGGCGGTGACGTTTTTCTGTCAAAGAATTTTTGTATATAATATCTCCTATGGTCTGAAATCTTTCTTCTCGCAGTATATACTGCTCGTCCCACCTTATATTTTTTTTCACTGTTCGTTAACTAATATATGGTAACTGAGTTTGTATAATACCATATTATTTTATAGGATTAACAGTCAATTAGAACCATAATTAATAAAAGGACTTTATATATATATATATATATATATATTCCTGAACTATTGGACTTATAACTAGGATTGGTTTTTCATGCAGCTTTGTATCATTGTTCCATACCACTTCCATTACATAATGTTATGCAATTAGTAAATATAATTGAAGTGATCTGGTGTTCATTTAACTAATATTTTTCTGTTCAAATGTTTATCATCACAGATGAACAGAGTTTAAATTTGTTTTAAAAATTTTAATAGCATTCCATATCATAGCAATCCTCTAAAATTTACTTCAGAGTTTACTTGTTACTAGTATGACTAAATGCATATGTACCCTACCCTTTTGAGGTGCATATTGCCTTTGCATGTTTTACATAGGTATAATGTATTATACCCATTTACTATTAGCACATGAAATTTTATCTATTTCTTCATGTTCATATAATTGTTCATTATAGAAGAAGATTAAAGTTACAACATTTAATTTAAGTATGGGAATCTATTTTATTATCTAAGGATTTATTTTAATATCTCCATATTTAAACCAGAATATGGTTTAGAGATTCTGGTTGATAGTGTTACTTAGAATTTTATTCCTACTACAATACAGAAAGTTAGAAGAATTGTTTCTTTTGTTAACCTCTGTTAAAAGTAAGGAATTTCTACTTCAGGAATTTGGTTTACAATACCATCTACAACAATTAACAATATTACACAATAGCAGATAGTTTAACCATTTCTAAAAATTGTGAACACACCACTTCTGAAAATTACCAATCGTCCCAACCTTAGATTTCTTCTATCTCCATAGCTCACCCCCGAGCTGAGATCCTCTCCTAGAACAGACCAACCCCAATCTGTTCTGGAGTAGCTTATTTAATATTATGCTCCCCCAAAGCGTGTTTCTAATTCTGCATCCAGAATTGTAGGATTATTTTATTCCTGTTTTCCTAGGCTTCCATTATTTAGGGACTTGAAAGTTGTTTTCTTCTTTTCCAGCTTCTTACCTCTTCCCAACCACTCTCCATATCATTGGGGAAATTTAGATTTTTCCTCAAAAATCTAAATTAGAAATAAGTTTTTTAAAGGCTTTTTGAAATATTTTTGGGGAAAGTCTTAGCCTCTTTCCATACCTCATGGATTTGGCAAGTGATCTAAAAAATCTCATTTGGTCAACATGCACAAAAATATATTATTTCTTTTTCATAATTAAATAATTAATTACATTCACACCATAACTATCCATTGGGGTCCACTCCCCTTTGGATTGAAGTTCAAATGTCTAATTTGAAAACATAAAACTAGGGGTGTTACACACAACTATTTAACATATATATATATATATATATATATATATATATATTATAAAGTTATTAAATATCATATAGCTAGATATATTATAATTCTATATATGTTGTTTGTAACACAAAATTTAAATTTATATAACTATTTAATATTGCATAAATTTCTATTTAAAATTACAAAATAATATAAAATTAGTTAACATAACATGGTTATACAACTTCATGAGTGGTTTTATGCGCAACAGCGAAGGCAGATGAGTCTGACCTTTTCGTTTTGGCGGCATTGGAATAATTTTTCGTTCGGGTTTGAGCAAGGATATCTGGTCGTGTGCCTGTCCTTGGAAGGGTTCCCTGGCCTTTTCTAGTCTCGTTATGTGTGGATTTAGGTATCAATAATCGACAAAATTTTTGGTTCAATTTTAATTTGGAAAGTGTGGGATTTTGGCTCTCTGGTGGGAATATAAAGTGGGTGTGTGGGCAACGTCTTTCGTGGGATGACTGGAGCCACAATGTGTGGCTCTTGTGGTTTTCAAAAAATTATGAGGGAAGGAGTGGTACTCTCCTACAATTCATTGGGTTCGAGTGTCGAGTATTCAGTGATAAGGGTGTTGGTGTGATTTGGTTGGAGAGGAGTTCGTCTGAGCCACTCTAAACCTAGAATTCGAGCACCTTAGCACATTTTCCAACCACTTCCATGATGGAATCAATTGGTGGAGTGGCAGAGGGTCGTGGGAAGCAAGTTTTTGTGTAAAGAGTGGTATCGGTTGTTCTCATTCTTGCTCGAGTGAATGGAGGGTCTGGACTACGGAGAGGAGACAGTGATGGTTAGGAGCAAAGCTCGCCTGGTAAGTGGGTGGCCACTCTCATTTTACTATTTGTAGTGACTGTTGTGGTATTACAGGCCTCTTCAGGATGAGGTCATCCTCTCAGTGTTTTGAGTCTTTTCTTTCTATGAACCATAGGCCAATGGGACATGAAGACCCGAAACTTAATATCCCGCCACTAAATTTGGGGCAGGAGGTTGTTGGGTCAAGTCAGGAAGTCAAGGTTGTGGGACGATCCAAATGATCGACTATTGGTGTGAAATGGGAACACGAAGGTGGAAGGCAGGAAACGAGGAAAGGTTGGTGACCTCTGCAGTTTCAAAGGCGAGGAGGAATGAAGTGTGGTGGGAAGAGGAGACATGGTTATGGGATATGTTTGGAAACCGACCCACAGGAAATCCAACATTTTTGCCTAGATAATTTGCGAGAATTAATCCAATATTTACTTGATATGATGGAAATAGATAAGAGAATAAAAAGGGAGGAACAAGCAGAGTAGGGATCCACCTTGGAAAAAATTCACTACTTCTAGTCCCAGTTTTGTGAGCGAGTGGTGCTTGTTTGTTGTGGCTAGAAACTACTCTCTGAAAAGGTGGAAAATCTTGAGTCATCGATGGCCCACATTGAAGGGCATGTCCAATGTTCCTTCCACCCACTACCTCCTCTAGGAATATGCCTAGAGACCTTTGATGAATAGCATGATCACAAGTGCCCTCTCGGTATTATTTTTTTTTTGGAGTCATTTACCTTCTAAGGCTAGGACTATGCCTTTAACATATTTTTAGTATTCTCATCACCTTTTGCATACGATGGTCAATAAACTTGGCCGGGGTGAAACCAAATATTTTTTTAAACTTCAGATGTATATATTCTATGCCAATGGAATATAATATTAATACATAAAAAAACATAACATGATTATATATTTATAAAGTTATAACATCACACACACACACACACACACACACAGATATATAACATAACATGTAACTATAGATAGATAGTACATAACACAATTATTTATTTAGACATATAATTTAACTATTATACTATAAGAAAGTATATATATATATATCTATCTATATATATATATATATATATATATATATATATATAGTTATCATAAAATTAAGTTATTTGACATAATACATATATATAGAGTCTAGCATAACATAACATAGCACACACAGACACACACAAATACATATATAATTATATATTTATATATACAAGTTCATGTTTCACAATGTGTCATTGGTAGATAGATTAAATCCATCATGAAAGGTGTATTTGATGTAGTGAATAAAAGCATTTGCATTCTTTTCTAGAATACATACCATGTTGTTTCATTATGTAGTGTGTTATACAAGAAAAATTATCTTCATGTTCTTGCACCTAGTACATGTCATGTGTCAAATTCATACATTAAAATTGTAAATTCTAGTGTAGTCTTTGGTTGGCTTGAAAAATTATTAGTTTTGTGAATACCTTTATTTCAAATTTTTACATATATATTTACATATTTATGCGCTATGAATAAAATGCATTATTTAAAAATCATAAAAACAATGAAGGTGGATTGATCACTCCATTTTGTATACATGGAACTCAATGAACTTTGGTTGATAAATTATCAAAAATGGACTCTAAAGTTTATTACTTCAGGCTAGATTATTCAACTTGAGTTTAGAAATGGTTTTTTTTGTAAACATTTTTTTTTGCTTGGACTAGTTTATATTTATTATATGTATTATATGTAATATGATGAGGCATCACATATATGTGTCCCATATATAGGTCATCCTAGTGTGATAGGTTATGTTACATGTGGTCGGGCTCATGATAGATCATGTAACCCATCGACAGTTCATGTTCCCCTCATAGATACTTCCTCTGACGCCATTCAGAGTGTGATAAACAATGTTTTTGTCTCTATTCATGACCATGCTCTACATCTAGTAGACCTGGTTAGCCCATTTCAGGTACATCTCCTACAATTTTAAATCATCATTAAACTTTATGTGTTTATTTCTAGTTGGTATCATATTTCATTTATATTGATAAGTTCACGATAAAATGTATACATATCTCCGCTTCATGGATGAGTTTATGAGGCCATCCAAGGGGGAAGTTGATCAACCGGGGAATCCTCGACTACAGCATGTTTCGATGGATTTTCCTCCATATCCACCTCCACCTTATATGTTGACTAATGTGGAGGAAGAGTCAATATGTACAAACACATGGACCAACAATTGAGGTAAACATTTTTATTCTTAAAATCTCATGATTTTATTTTTTTTAAGTTACGTAAATCTGCCAATTATTTTGTACACTAATTATATTTTTTCCTTGTCATTGTGTAGACAATCCCACATTTAGAGTGTCATTGATGCCAATATAACGTGGAGACATGATTTGGATGCTATAATTGTAATTAGTGATGATGTGATTCCATTGATGCAAGCCCCAATCATCGAGCCATGGGCAGGGGAGCATGAAACCCAGATTCATGATTAGAGCCCAATCCTATCTGACTTGTATTTTGACTTGACTAAGGTTACTAGATTCATGTATATGTAATTAAAATTTTGGTTCAATATCATTTATTTCCATATTTTTTATTTTTTACAAATTTTGGTTCAATATCATTTATTTCCATATTTTTTATTTTTTACAAATAATCTAATTAGTTTTAATTTGAATGTATTATATTACAGTACCAACCTATGGACACCTACTTTTCACGACAGAACTCAAATAGGAGTTCTGGTGATACTTAGACTGTCATGGTTTGTGTATTTTCAGTCTCATTCTATAGGGCATATTCACATGTGTGATACAGACTTTTCTTATTTTCATACACGTAGAGTTTACGGATTTACATCATAGACATTATTTTAGTTTACGAATTCTTATTATTTCAGTTTATGGATGTTTATGTGATATTTGTAATTTGTATATATTTTCTTATGGATAGTTTATTGATACATTAATTCATTATTTTATTTTATGGATTTGTATTAATCTAGTTTATGGATGCTCATTAATATTTGAATTTTATAGATATGTTAAAATTATTTCGGTAATTTAATTTGATTTCCAGTTTCATAGAATGAGAAAATAAGTTCAATATTAAGTTACGATGCAAGTCATTTTCAGACTTAAAGTCAACTAAAACATACCATGTATCAATTTAATATTCAACATGGAAATAATTCCAATCGTGCTTCATATTGGCTTGTAGAAAGTATCTTTGAGTGAAATCAACATCTATTTTATCACAATTAAAATTTAAAAATAAAATATTTGAATTATAAAGGATAACATTCCATGCATTTTAAAGCATAATTACTGCTATAATTCCTCTCCCTTAATTAAGATCCCTGCCGGGGGCATCCTCTCCTTAACGGCCGAGCTATGCTTCGCACTATCAACTATTAAACCTCCTATCCCTTACCTTGACCATTACCTAGTTCTTATGCCATGTCCATCTCCTTACAATTGACTAAGTTAATCATCATGACCTATAGACTTATCAACTAGTATAAGATCTATCAAGCCCAATCGAATAACCACATAGGTAGAACCGGAACTGGAGCTCTCAACTGTATATATATATATGTGTGTGTGTGTGTGTGTGTGTGTGAAAAACATTGTGACCCACCCATATACCATTGCATGAATTTTTTCCCCAAGTATTTCAATCGATTTCTTATCTCAAGGTTCGATTAAAAAACACAAATATGATTGAAATAAGTTGTATTCAATCTTAATATTAAAATATGTCATGTAAACAACAAATATGTTTTATTCAACATTATTTATTTTGATATTATCTACAAGAGCGTAGTCATAATATGTTATAAGTAAATCATATTGAAATATAATATATAGGTCAAAGAACAATCTATGGAAATGGTTTTACAATTTTATATAATATTATCAACTTTCCTAAATTTACAGGTAGTCATCCAAGTATTTCAATCAATTCCCTATGATGGAAATTTAAGATTTATTCAATTTTAAAAAACTCAAATAAGATTGAAATAAGTTATATATTCAATTTTAAAATATTGGGAGATGTACAAGTTGCAAATACAAGTTTTAATAAATTTTATTTTGTTTAAGGTTATCTACAAATCCTTACACATAATGCAGGTTGTCAATAAATATTTTGTGCTTACACTGGAATCAATCCACAATGTTAAATTAACTACCTTGAAATTAATGTACACAATATATGTAGTTACATCATTTATAAGTAATCAACATCTTCGTTGAAATAAATGCAACTAATGCAAGCAATCAAAGAGGATGAGAAATCAACATCTACACTAAAATCAATGCATTTAATGCAAATAGTCAAACATGATTAGAAATCAAAATCTACACTAAAATCAATGAATATAATGCTACATGAATCAAATAGGATTTGGAATAGACATCTAAAATGACATCAATTCATGTAGTGCTAGCAATAAGATAGGATTAGGAATAAACGTCTACACTAAAATCACTACATCTAATGCAAGCTCAACAAAAAAAAGATTATAAATTAACATGTTTAATGAAATGAATGCATATAATGCAAGCAATGAAATGGAAATAGAAATAAACATCTATACATATATCAATGCATCTCATTTTCAAGAAATAAAATGGGATTAGAGAACAAAATTTGTACATTGAAATCAATGCATATAGTGCAAGAAATTATCTTCCCTTTCTCTCCCCACCTCCAGCTATACCGATATCTCTGTCCATCTCCTTATTTGTCTCTTTATCTCACCCCCCCCCCCCCAACCCCCGCCCAAAAACACACACTCTCTCTCTCTTCATATATATATTTTGCTCCCTCCCTCCCTCCCCTTATATCTCTCTTTTTCCCTCTCTCCCCCTTCCATCTATATCTCTATTTGCCTCTCTCTCTCCTTCTTCATCTCTCTATATCACCCTGCAAACATACACCTTATTTTTTAATATCTATATTTATCTCCATCCCACTCTTTCTACCTTCCCTTCTCTCTCTCTCTCTCTTTCCCTTCTCTTCTTTTGCATCCCCTTATATCTCTCTTCACTCCTCTCCTCTCTTCCTCTCCCTTCATCTCCCTTGTCACTCCCTCTCTCTCTCTTCATCTCCCTTACCACTCTCTCTCTTTATCTATACACATTGATCTCTCTATACATATTCCTTCTTACCTCTCTCTCTCTCCACCTCCAACTCCAACTCTCTCTCCCTATGACGTCCTCTCTCTCTTCCTTTCTCTCCAACATCTCGTTGTCTCTCCCCCACATCACCCACTCTCCCTCTCATCAGGTTTATCCTACAACTTTGTTGAATATATGTCCCTACCTATCTCATTATCTCTCCATGTTCTCTCCATATAACCTTCTTTGTCTTTCTATCTCACTATAAAACATATGTGCACTCTCTTTCCATCTCTCCCTTGATAGTCTCTCTCTCTTTATATGTGTTGAACTTCTTCCTTCCCTTTCTTTTCCAAACCCATCTCTCTAGATCCCTCTCTTTCTCATAGATTCTCTCCTCCTCTCCATCTCTCCACCTTTTTGTCCCTATCTTCCTCTCTTAATATTCTCTCCCACTCTCTCTAACTCTATATTTCAAAAAATTTAAAATAATTTAACAATTAAAATACTATGTTTAAATAATTTTTTTATGTCGTACAACAATTTTTTTGTAATACATACTTAAAATTCAAGATTTCAAATGTGTGTTGTACATTCACCTGGAGGGAAAATGATAATTTCCCATGGAAATATTATCTAAAATTTCCCAAAATATTAATGTTCGATCTACCTCCATGAAAGATAGAGTGCTTCATGTCTTCTGATTGAAACTTTTTAAGTTTTATTTCTTTAAAGGTATATTTAGTGATGATTATTTCAGGATTTTAAAAATATTATACATTTTATTATGTTAGATTTATAAAAAAATTAGGTTAAATAAAATTAACATATATTGAGTAAGCTTGTATGAATATTTTTTTGATGCCTATGGTGTATAGCAACCACATTTATTAATGTTGTTGTGCTAGTATATATTATAATATAATAATTTTTATACTATATTAAATTTAATAATATTATATTAATCTAAAATTAATAAATTTAATATTAACATTAAAATATATTAATTTTAATTTGTTTTATTTTAATATCATTTCATCATTTAATTTAATAATAATAATACTCCTTTATATTAATATTAAATTTAATAAGGTTTTTACATGACATTATAACCAAAAATCTGATAAGATTTGGAATTTTAAAATGAGTTAAAAGTTTAATTTTAGATCATTCAAAAAAAAATTATAGAGGCTCGATTGAGCCATAGCGCCACTTGATCGATCCTCTTTTGACCACGTAGATGGTTTGATTGAGAGTTTATGAAACCCTCGATTGAGTGATTTAAATTTGAAATTTAGGTGTTTGATCGAGCGCTTAAAGATGTCGATCAAACCTCTTAAGTCCTAAAATCACCAATTTCAGCACACTTTCTACAAAATTTTTAGAAACTCCATTTCTCATCCTAACGAAATTAAAGATAAATTTTTCCTTAGGTGGAGGAGTTGATAACGTTGGACTCATGAAGGAATCCTATATATAATGGCATTTGGGTTCGACATTTTTCGAATTCATATGATACTTTCCATCTAATTTCTTTTAAACATAATTCTTGAAATTATTTTTATTTTTTTAAAGAGGTTGAATAAAAAATCAATATAGTAAAATATACACAACAAAAAAAATGCAAAAAATACCAGTATATTCCTTTATGAGTCCTCTTCAAAAGGGTACTTTTGGTTTCTTAATTTATTTAAATAGTTGAAAAAAACCTTCCGTGAACACATGTGTCTCTAAAATGTAATTGAAATATTACTTCTCCAGCTTCGAAAAATAATAAAAAAATTATTTTTGCGTAAAAAAAAAATATATTATATGAAAAACTTAGCTCTACATCATATATATATATATGTATGTATGTATATTAAAATTACACATTTTAGACTAAGTTATGCTAAGTGAACACATGCTTACTTCTCAAGATGTCTAAAAATTTGAAAGGACAAGAAATTAATTTAATGGAAAACTGACATAATATATGACACTAAATATTTTTACAAAAATTATCATTATTAAAACAACATAATTCTCGAAAAAAGTTATTTTTACTCTAAATCTAAATTCACAGTGCTGATATGAATTTTGATGGCCTCAATTCGATTAAAGAGGAAAAACTTGAAATTTCATCGCAACATATTCCCAAAAGCGTAACCTGTATTTATGGTTTCACCCATAGGCCCAAAGGTATTTTTAATATATCGCTGCTTTCCAAAACAACTTTGTGGATATTTAATTTTAAAGAAGAACTGCTACCAAATTTGCCAAAATTGGCCTTAACTCCTTATGCTCTAGCACCTTATATGTTTTTCCACCAATGGACCAGGTCTCGTGACCACTAGATCAAGCCTTCAAGAAATTAACCCATTTTTTTTGTTCCTTCGAGAGCTTATTTCCATGTGCAAAGCTATACACCCTTGGTGGTCCACTACATGTCACTTGGTGTCAGCGCTAAGCCCATACCTCTTTATCTCGACACTTTCTTTGTGCGTACATTACAAGCTTCTTGGATGGGCATTGCAGGCTTAGTTTTCCTATGGGGTCCTTCAGACACCTTTCTCATTCGTTTCCACTTTGTGAAGACCCATCGTCAGCCCAATGCCTACCTCCTAGCGCTTCCTCTTTGCACACCATGAAAAATCGTCGAGATTCACTTTACAGGTAAATTTATCTTGTGGTGTCTGTCATTACAACCAAGAGGGAATATAAATTCTTATGGGATTTCTCAGGTCTGACACCTCCCACGTCATCCCATGCAAAGTCAACCTGTTAGCATTCTATGCAGTACTCCAATATATTCTCAACTTTGACCATGGAGATGACATCTTGTTGATTTCACCTTTACCACGTGTCCTCCACTGGTTGGTCCTCATGTCACGCAAAAAAGGGCCCTTCAGGTGCCCAAAAACACCAAATCTACCTACCATGAGTGACACACACATTGGGTGTGCTGACATCATCCTCCTTCATCATCCTGGACCAATAACATGTTGCCAAAATTCCACTATTAGAGAGGAGAGAGAAGGGTCCCGTGACCTTGTTTTTAAATTTTTTTTTATATAAATATGTTATAACTCCTACCTCTATTTATTCATTTTGCATAAATTTCCTCTGGGCCAACTCTCTTATGCACTTTTATTTGTTTTCCTTGTAGGGTCACTTCTCCTCCACTTTGCAAGTTCAACTATTGAGGTGGGGCACTCCTGCTCAATTTTCTTCCAATGAATTCTTTCTATTGCACTATCTTAGGGCCAAATATGCCCAATCATGTCACCCCATGTCGATGCTTAAGAAATTCTTATGTGATTTTCCAAGGTACACACTTTAGACTTCATCTGATGGGCTTGCATTGGAATTAGGGAGCCACTTTATGGCTTATGGTTGTGCTACGTGGTACCTCATTTTTCAAGCCACGTATTCTCAGTGCTTTCAATGGTGGCTCTTCCATATTTTCCGCTAGATTTTTCTACTCCACCAAACTTGGCTTTACTCCGAAAGGGCCTCGAATTCTTCTATATTTGATAAAATTTGACTTGGGGTCATACAACTTTGGCTGGAGATATCTCTCAAAATAGGAGGTGATTTTCATATTGTTTCATATCACTGGAAATATTTTTCCAAGCATTTTCCATTCGGGAAGGTTTTATCTGCATTTAGGATGATCTTCTACTCTAGAATTAGCTCCATAGTCTTTGCAGCATTCTCATCCATGTTTCTCCTTGATTTGTCTTTTTGTGCTTGTAACTTGATCTCCTTAGTTCTTATTTGTCTTATTTTGACACTTTTTTAACGTATTTCCATCAATGAAAACATATTTGCAACACTTATAGGTAGTAAATTTCTTTGTAAGCCTATTGGGGTTGGGAGTGTCAAAATCAAGATTTTTAACGATTTTGTGAGAACATTAATAGATGTAATACAATACCTAATGTGTTGGTGGATTCTATGCACGAGTGTACCAATCAACACTTGCTTAAGAGGAGTGGTTGTTTCCTCTTAAGTTCATGTTCAAAGGCAGATAAATATCAAAGTTAGCAGGTTAGTGAACATTTCATAAAATAAAACATACTAGATAATGAAATAACATTCATATGTGGAAAGAAAACAAAATTAAACTAAAAAAGTAACACAAAATATATTATAGAGTCAAACAACACAATAATGCGAATGCTGGCCCTTATGTCCCCTCTTACGGAGTGCTATTAGGAATAAAATATGGAACTTTTACCTACTTTTCAAGGGGCCCTTATAGCTATCAAGCTCTAAGACCCGATGCAAGGATGTTCTTACCTCTGAGCTACCTTAGCCAAAATTCACTCTTTTTAGTCCGAAGGATTGGAGTTGTTGGATGGCCAACAACTAAATCCCCTCTATCTCAACTCTGGATTACACACTGCTAGATTTCTTGAAGAATTTTTTTCCATCATAACAATGTTTTCTCCCTTTCTTCATCACTTGGTGGCCTTTTATAGAAGAATTGAAACTCTCCTTCCCTCTCTTGGTACATTTATAGATGGTGACCCAAGAGAGGAGGATGATTCCATTGTGCGCCACATTATTCCATTGTGTCCTCCCTTGAGTTCCTAATAAGGCTTGGGTGGTTGTCCTTGTGTGGCGTCAAGTGTGGGATCAATTTTGTAGAGTGTGCCTTGTGGTCCCAGAAAGTGACTTCCGCCACTCTCAAGTCCGTGCGGATTATTGAGTGAAATCTGTGCAAAGGCGCGCATATTGAAGGAAAATGCGCCTGGAGGTGCATTCTTCTATGGTCTTGAGTGTGAAATTTTATTTTTCTTCTAGAACTAAGAGACTTTTTAAATTCTTTAGATTCCCTAATCTGCCTTATCCCTGTAAATCCTTCTGCTTGAGATTCAATCATGTCATTTGTGCTTGTCTAATTTTGCAGTGATAGCAAATTCCCCCTAAAGTGTGAGGTCTAGGAAGAAGTGTATAGCTGAAATACATTATATTTTCTTTTTTGTGTACTCTGTGGACACAGAGAGAGAGAGACTTGCGTGTAACAATGAGTTGGAAACAACTTACATCGTGTCGAGGAATGATCATGTCCTATGGGAACCCTAAAAGAAATGGTATGATACAATAAAAATAATTTTTTATATGAGGTAGGAATGTCCCATGCTCATGATGATTTGGCTAGCTAAACAAATCTATTTGATAGATACAGATTCTGTCTATCTCACTAGTATGGTAGTGCTCTACCGATTGATGACGATGATTCCTGACGCCCTTGGGGGGGGGGCATTTTTTCTTTGAAAATAGGTAGAATGTGGTACCCATATGCGTAAAATTGGTATGGCATATAAGTGTGTGTTATACGCATTGGTGTATGATTGGGACCTTCCCGTGTAAGAATTTCTGACAAAGATACTTATAAAGTCATGAATCTTTGACGAATTTGATCAAAATGAAATGGTTGTTAGTTAAAATACCATATTCACATGAAAGCTTATGTTGTAGTTGAATTCCAAGAATATCGATGACATCTTTGGGCAATGATATCTTCCACATTCCCACTCACGGATGTCCTTTTTGTGGTGAGGGGTGATCCAAGGTACCGCTTCCTTTTCGGAAAATAGCTGTTGATTTCAAAAAGAAGGAAGCCTCAACCAAACAAGAGAGCCACTGATGCAAGGGATCAGGGTCTTGGATGTGATAGGTTTAACATAGGCATGATGGTGAGGGGTGTCTGAAAACTGATGATGGTGATTCAGTGGCCCAAGGTCAGAGTATAAAAAGAAGCTTTGAGATAGTCATAACTATTTCTGATGGGGAAATCGTTGGAGTCGGTAGGACGTCCAGGGTGGGTATATATTGGTAATGAATGTCATGGTGGCTTATGCATGAAGGGAGTGATACTCTGACCAAGGGTGACCAGGGACTGTTTCCATGGGATAAAAAATGGATGGATGAGTGGGGGACATAGTGCACTATTTTTGGTCTTTTTACACTTACCAAAAGAATGAAATAATGGGGTTTGTATTGTACAAAACACAGAAACAGGTGACCCAAAACCTGAAAGTGTTCGCTCACTGATGATGTGAGGAAGGTAGTTTGCTAAGGGCGAGGGCCCCATTGGTTGGTATGATGTGTGGGGTTGATGAAACAGATGGAAAATGTCACAGATAGGCTATGATGATGGTGGTTTGGTAGGTCAAATGTGAGGTGCAGTGGTACGATTTCGATCTTCTTGCAAGACCAGATTTCCGGGTAAGGGGTTTTATTTCTATATGGTAAAACTTGATCTGATGCATGGTGGTTGAATGGGCATGAGGTGCTTCCCACACTAAAGTGGTATGGCCATGGTGTCATTATTTTTTTGATGTATGGTCTAATTTGGGTGACGGGAGCCATGGAGGGGAGGCTCTACACACCAACAAGGATGTTTATCATGTGCAAGTGGGGTGATGATAAAAACGATTGAGTGCTTGGAACCTATGGTTAATTTCTTATGGAGAAATGATGTCAATATATCCAAAATTTTTTTGGGACTCTATCATGCTGAGGGTAGAATGATACCTTCTATAGACCTTTCAGTGGATGGAGAAATGGATGGTTTGCACGATACATGCAAAAAAATACCCCAAGTGAAAGCATCTTATTCATTCAAAAATTAATGAAAGACATGTGCTAAAAAATAACATGAGAGAGGGCATACCTGTCAACACTGAAAATTTATTTTTTCAGAGGTGTGAATGTGTGGAACCTCCTTTGGGTGTTATGAAGTTCTCCTTTTATTTTTGTTATCATATACTCTGAGCTCAATTTTTCCCTTGGGAGTTGTTACCTGGCTCCTAGTTTTGATTTTGGTTGGGGTTTCCCCTAGACTAATGTCAATGGCGGCATTACCAGTTACTGACCCCCCTATCCATAATCTCCCTTTCGTTTGTTCCTCGGCTTATTTTTGCAACATTTGGAGGATTTTCATAATTCTCCTGGTTGTGTGGTTTTTGATGAGCTTGGAAAGGTTGCACTAGATGGACTAGCGCATTACGCTGTGGTGATTATCCACTCTATGCATGGAATGGGGGACATTGGTTCCCTTGTCCCTGGTTGGTATATGAGTGCTTGGGTGACATTCATGATAGCCAGGTTTTGATACGTTGTGTCTATAATCATATGAGTATCCAAGGTACTGATTACTTCTGCCTAGGTGTCCCTGGGCCAAAGACCCAATCAAACTGTCTGCGGTATCAAGGCGCATGGTTCTACTTCTACCTAGATGATATTTGGCCAAAGACCAGATAAAACCATCTGTAGTACCAATGCACATGGCACAACTGCTCCTTGGGTGATATTGCGCTAAGGACCAGATCAAACCATCTACAGTATCAAAGCACATGGTACTATTGTTTCATAGGTGATATTGGGCAAAATACCCGATCAAACCATCTGCAGTATCAACGCGCATGGTACTACTACTGCCTAGGTGATCTTGGGACAAAGACCAGATCAAACCTTCTATAGTATCAATGCACATGATACTACTATTGCTTAGGTGATATTGGGCCAAGGAAATAATCCAGTCGTCTGCAGTATTGACCTACCTTCTAACTCCCTGAGAATCATGGGTGCTATTGCTGCCTAGGTGATCTTCTGCCAAAGACCCAATCAAACCATCTGTAGTATTCAATGTAACAAACACCGCCCTGAGTGGGAAGTTCAAAAACCTCAAGAGAGTGAGGCAAATAGGTTCCCCTAGACCTGGTTTGTGAATGACTACTTGGGGGGAGCTCTTTCGTAAGAATTTCTAGTTGTGTACTGGGTCCCATGAGCCAGTGGGTATGGACCTCCTTACTAATTATGGCATGAGTGTGCCCTATTTGTCATATTCTGCAAAGATGCATGATGACTCTATTACCTGGGTTGTGGGATGTTCTGGTTAGAATCATATGCATAACTGAGGTACTGAACGTCGTTGCCTAGGTGATTTTGGGTCAATGACCCAATCAAACCTTCTGCGGAGTTCAACGCGCCTACCAATTCTTTGTAAGTTTGTAGGCGCAGGGCGTTAGGAAGGATATTGTAAATATATCCTAACTACGTATATATCAGCTTGAGTTTTTGGGCCTTGTTGATGGCGTCCTCTTCAGATATGGGCTTTTGTGTTGCCACATCCCTTGAAATCTGGTCTGCGGTGAGAGTTTTTAGGAACAAGTCTAACAAAAATAAATTGTTGAGTTTGGCTTTTCACAAACTACACTGTCACTAGCATTAGTGGATATGGTCCGAGGTGTGGATGATAGGTGTCTACCTAAAGTGTGTCAATATTTCCATTCCGGAATTATGGTGGATCTATAACTAAAAATAGGTAAGTAACACAGTAGCTGGGTGCTCCACATACCATTTCACGACTATTCTGGTTTGGTTGTGATGAAATAGTCTTAGTTGAATAGTATCTTCAATGATGTTGTTCGAAGAACACCATAGGTATAAATTCATGACATTATTTCTAGGGTCTTCCGCTTTCTTCCATTCAAACTTTGCAATGTTTGAATGGAGCTTCGTGGGCATGGGTGTCAATGTAGGGTTGTTTTCAATGGGGTCGTTTGTCACCTTGATTAAATCTGGTAAGTTTAACTAAGCTAATAAAGGTGATTGTGAGTTGGTATCCATTGCACCCTATGAAAACACAGTGTTCTGGTTAGGTATAGGGTTTGTCTATGACATACCATGTTGTGAGTTAACTTTTCTTCATGAATGGATAACGCTCCTCTACCGCCTAGGGGTTGTGGGAGGAGTGGTATACGGTGACCCTATTGGTGTGTTCAATGATGTGGCATTGGGTGACTGACAAGGGTTCCCAACTAATGATGCCCCAATAAAGGATGAACCAATAAAGATGGCATTGTTCCATCTTTGAAGCCTAAATGCCGAAATACCTGGAACCCCTACCGATAATGGGCAGAGGTAAAAAAGACGTCTAGATTGATGAGGTCCCATTGGGTCCATTCTGGCGTCGACTACTTATGGTTTTGGAAATACTTGAGAGGATAGAGATTATAATCAAAGAAAAAAAAGTATGGTTTTTGTTGTTTTTTGCGTATGATACTCAAATCCTAGAAGACCTAATCGTCTTGACATGCTCAAATGTAATTGGGACTTGAGAAGATATCTTATGAATGCTGGCACAACGTCCCAAAAGAACTGGCGATGCCCCCAGTCAATTGAAGAAAATCAACCAAGGTAAGAGTAGATGATCTAGTGTTGCCTGCACCTTCACCTATAGGGAAGGATGCCCTAATTTTGGCCACTGAGTACCATCGTCCCACGTGATCATCAGAATATTTACCTTCTTGGTAATTAAGACACTAGTACCAAGTATTAGATGGGTCAGGTGGCCCCAAATAATGTTGCACGCACTGGGCCTAAGCTTAACCCCCTCTAAATTGGGTCTTTGTGGCACTGAGGTTTTCTTTGTCATGGGCAAATAAACAGATTTAAAATTTCCCTAAAAAGTCATCTTCTATGTTTCAAGATGTAAACTGGCCAAGGCGGTGTATTTGATACCTAACACCTTGGTCCTAACTTAAACTATAAATTATCTCATGGCCCCTGTGGGGACCTTTTAATGAGTTTAGTTAAGTTAGCTTTAGGTTGTCTTTGATTCACTTAAGGTGTAAAAGTGTGTGAGAAAGAGGTGAAAAATCATATAGTTTTAACATGTGGATATGCAGTGATCCTTTTCAAAATCTCCTATTAAACTATGTTTTTTCTTTCCTTGCTCAAAAGAAAAACATGTGTGGATATGGGTCGCTTACAATGTTTCCTAGTTAATCTAAATGATCAACTATAGGGAGATCATAAATTATCTGCAGAGAGTGTTCATATGCTTGCCTAGGATCACCCAAGGGTGCAAAGGTAGCAGAGATTACTTGCTCTCTAAGAATAATTAAATCGTAGTCCTCAATCCTAGTCCCAAAAATTAAACTAAAATTAATGACTTTAAACTAGGAAAATTAAAATAATTTAGCTAAGCATGTGTGGACTAGGGCCACTTACTTTGGCTAATTACCTATGTGTTTCTGGTGTCTAAATTCGTGAAACATAAATTATTTCAGAATTCAAGTTAACTGCCCCCTACTTAAACTATGTGTTTAACTTTGCGCAATAAACTTTGAAATTTTAAAACTAACACCTAAATCTATTGAAATGCAGCCAAGAGTGATCTTTAATAAGTCGTGGGACACATCATACAGTGTTGGAAGATTTCTTATAGGCTGCTAGTCACTTTACAAATAGGAAATGAAGAGAAATAGCAGAAATTTTCTGCTTCTAGTTTTCGCACACAAAATACTCACACAGGCGCGTAGTCTGTGCGTAGGTAACAACTGAACATGTATGGTTGGGTGTGTCTATATGTGTAAAATCCATGTGAATTCCCGACAAAAAAATTTTTAGACCTTCTGAGCTTCAGCCTCTCACTGGGGGTGGAGAGGTAGAGAAGAACAGAAAAAGGGTTATTCAAGACAAACTCCAAATTAAATAAAGAAGTATCTACCAAAGGCACAACCACATTAACTGGGAAGCAAAATCAGTGGATTCACCAATCTTTTGTTGGTGGATTTGGTGCATGAGTGTACCAATCCACCCTTGCTTAAGAGGAGTGGTTGGTTTCTTTTAAGTTCCTGGTCACAAAGAGATAAATATGAGAGCTAGCAAGTTAGTGAACATGCTATAAAATAAAACATACAAGATAATTAAATAGCATGCACATGTGGAAATAAAACAAAATTAAACTAAACAAATAACACAAAATATCTTATAGAGTGAAACAACACAATTATGTGAATGATGGAGCTTATGTCCCTTCTTATTCAGTGCTATTAGGAATAAAATATCGAACTTTTACCCACTTTCCAAGGGGCCTTAGAACTATGGAGTTGTAAGACCCGATGCAAGGATGTTTCTACCTCAGAGCTACCTTGGCACAATGTCCCTCTCTCTTCTCTGAAGGATTCGAGTTGTTGGATGGGAAACAACTGAATCCCCTCAATCTCTTCTCTGGATCACACACTACTGGATTTCTTGAAGCAATTTTGGCCAGCATAACAATGTGTTCTCCCTTTGTTCATCTCTTGGTGGCTTTTTATAGAATATTTCAAACTCTCCTTCCCTCTCTTGGTACATTGATGGATGGTGACCCAAGAGAGGAGGTTGATTCCATTATGTGCCAAATTATTCCATTGTGTGCTCCCTTGAGGTCCTAAGCAGGCTTGAACGTCTGACCTTGGGCAGCCTCAAGTGTGGGATCAATTTCCTGGAGTGTGCCTTGTGGTCTCTGAAAGTAACTTCCGCCACTCTCGGGTTTGCATGATTTTTGAGGAAAAGTATCGCAAAGGTCCGCCTATCGAAGGAAAATGTGTGCGGAGATGCATTTTTCTATGGTCTTCAGTGCGCAATTTGATTTTTCTTCTAGACCTTAGATAATTTTTAAATTCTTTAGATTCTCTTATGTGCCTCGACCCTGTAAATCCTTCTGCCTAACATTCAATAATGTCATCTTTGCTTGTCCGATTTTCCCGTGATAACACCTAAGATGAAGAAAAATATAATTTATTGCGGAGTACTAGATTCAAGTGTTATAAGTTCATAGTTCAAGGTGAATTGTTGAAAGTGTCCAAGGGTGCTTTAATTGTCTTGAAGGCTACAAAGACAAAGAACATTTACAAGCTTGTGGGAAGTACTTAGATAAAAAAAGAAAAAGTGACATATGAGGAGGTGATTGAATCCACTCATTTATGGTGTCAATGACTGGGTCATATGAGTGAGAAGGAGCTTTAGGTATTAATTTACCACAAGTTACTTGCAAAATTTGATGTCAATAAATTTGAAGTCTTGCACTTATTGTGTCTTTGGAAAATTGTGTAAGAAAAAATTTAAAGCATGAAGTCATAATAATAAGGTATTATTAACTAGATTCATTATGATTTTTGAGGGTTATCCTGTACTATTTCTTCAAAGGACCATCATAATTTTTTAATTTATATATGATTTATTTCGAAAAGTATGTGTGTATGTATTAAAAAGAAAATTTGATGTGCTTAAAAATTTTAAACAATTTAGAAGTATCCTAGAGAATAGATGTGGAAGTAAAATTAAATGTCTAACAATAGATAATGGATGCTAGGCTAATTATTTAAAATTTGAAGAATATTGTAAGGATTCTGGGATCTTGAGACACATAAACAAGACTCTTCTAGAAAGAGCATGAAGCAAGCTAAGAAATGTTATTTTGTGGAAATAGTTGTGGAAAGAATTAGTTAGTACTTCTTGTTATATAGTGAATCAATCAACATATATTAAAATAAACTAGACATTTTTTGAAAAGGTATGGAGAGGTCATATTAGTGGTTATTTGAATTTACATTTGTATCATTATAATTCATGTGACGTTATTCTTAAAATTGAACATCTAAATTAGATCGTAAATTGAAAGAAAAAATATTTGTTGGTTATGATGATATTTCTAAGGGAAATAGGTTTTGGGATCTTACTACCCACAATATTGTCATCAAAAAAGATGTAATATTTAATGAATCTTCCTTTTTTAAGTCAAATCATGCAAAAAATAAACAAGAATAGATACATGAATAACACTATATCAACAAAGTTATCCTTGGATGGAACCATATATCGACACGTTGAAGCAAGAAATATATTCTAAGGATGAATAATTAATAGATGTTGAAGACACTAAAGAAAGTGTTGAAATTCCAAAGCCTACACCGAGAAGATCTACACAGGAGAGAAAATCTCTGAAAAAGTATACTAATTTCTGTTCATCTATTGATTTGTTTACAAATGTTAGATAACCTTCTTGTTATTACGAAGTAGTAAATGGTAGCGATAGTGACAAATGGAAAGCATTGATGAAATATCAAATGGGTTCCTTGGAGAAAAAAAAATAGACCTGATAGAACATTTGAATGATAGGAAGGTTGTTGGATGCAAAAACCTCTTTAAATGAAAGAGGCATTGATGGTAATATTAAAAGGTATAAGGCTAGAGTAGTTGCAAAGGGTTATTCTTAGATAGAACTTCTTGTCCTTTCTTACTTGGATTAGATGCTCTCTGTATGGACCACAATGTTTCCTATGAAGAAAAATTATTCAAGCAAACAACTTAAACTGTTCAAGGATGATGAAGAAATGCCTAGAAAATGACAATGAACATTGGAAAAAATTCATGGAATTCAAGAACAAATTTTTCGATGCCATTAGATGGGTTATATGACAATGTTTTCAAAAAATTTCCCATATTTTGGAAACTTTAAGAATCCAAGTTGTTTAACCTTGATCTAGGCTCAAAATTAAATATCATGGAGAGGGGTTGAAGTTGGAAACCAGTTGGAAAAGTTACATTATCCCACTAAGAATTTCAACGCACAATTGTTGGGCTTCACCAAAATATGTATGCCAATAGATGGTAATTGGGTCCACCTTCAAGGAAGTAGCTTGCACATGTAAGAAAAGTATCATATAAAAGGAGAGCACTTGAAAAATGCTAAGGGTAAAGTCACCAGTCATTCCCAAGGAATGTAAAGGATATTTTCTATTGTGCTAAGTTTATGGTTAGACATGATAGTAAGATGAAATTTACTAGTTAAGTGAGAGGAAGAAGAAGAAGAAGAAATGGCTTGTCGAAGGAAAACCTACAATTTCTTCAAGGGTTGAATTGTGCAAGTTTGTTGGGTAGTAGGTATAAGGTTATATTTCTTTATATTCACTGTACAACTATAATAGGGATGCCAACATGATAACATTCTTCATATAATAAAGTAAAAGCACCTTTTTTGGGTGTCTCTTATACATGTGCATTGTGGGATATTTCTGATTGTTATGAATTGTTGTTTCCTCTTTTCCTTTATGTTAGCTAAGTATTGAAATATTAGCCAAGTATTAAATTATTTTTAGTATTTTTTAAAAGGCACTAGTTAGATGTGTCCCTATTGTTAAATAAACATTGTTTCGTAAGACATTGTGGCAATTAGTAGATTGTAGCTTCAAGCAAAGTTATAAGTAGATCTTAAGTGAAGGGGAGCAGTCTTGTTGTTGTAAGCACATGCTAACCAAGCCCTTGCTACTAAAATAAGATAATGCTACATGATGAACGGTGTCAAAATAGACTTGAGAGAAAGTTTCCAAATGAAATTTTAAATAGAATATTTATCTATAACATAAATTATTTGCAAAAGCCAACAAACTAAAATATTTAACAACCATATCCATGCAACAAAATGAGTTCATTGAAATACTCCCCAACCTCAATGAACTATCCAACGAAATGAGTTCACTTAAATACTACCCAACCTCAATGAAGTACCGAATATCCAAGTACCTAAATCAAGCTAAAATATTTAACTACCATATTACATAAAAAAATCCCCCTCAACCTCAATGAAGTATAAAAATAGTACTCTAGAAGTGAACTTTACCTTTTTTAAAGGCATTAAATTCGTTGTCATTCTAAATAACATTTTTAAAAACATGGCAAGATATAGTGGAATATATTTAAAGAGAAATCTCTTGAACAAAACTACTAAGTGAAGCTTATTGCATTTGCCAAAGACATAGTTATATCGGGATTGATATCATGAAGATCAACATTAATTTCAATTGAACAATAAGTTTAATACAAACTCTTCATTTATATTTTATAAAACACTTTTTCCCAACGGATGAAATATTTAAAACATTTCTAACTTGCCAATTACACATGTTGGGTCTTATTTGACCTCATACCATAACAATGCAAGGGATCATCGAGCTTAGGAAATGGACCAATGAAACCAATTAATACTAGCTTCTTAACATTTTCCCCACGGAAAGGACTAATATACAGCAAGCCAAAATTTCAAAGTTTCAACAGAGTTTTATATTGTGGCCACCGTTTCCACTACCATCACAACAACGTTAGCCTTACAACGTCCATTGCCTTGACTATTGTGCAGTGACCATCTTCCTCACTGCCTTCACCACCTTCACAACAAGGCTAGCACCATTTATTCGCCCCAGCCAAGGGATACTATGAAAAGCCATTGAGCAAAGTAAGAGAGAAGCCATACGGAGCAAAGCCATATCAAGAACAAAGGCATACCAAGCAAAGCCATACTTCATTCCTGGCAAGGGGCTTCATTCTGGTCATTAGGATTACGGGATACAGGTGATAATCCAAGCTTGGCTCGGGTTCCTTCAACATCAATTATTTAAACAGGTGGTATGCAAATTTGACCTGGCCTACTTCAACATCAACTTACTAAATTAGAAGGGAGGTAGGTTGCTTATATTACGCTATGGATTTTGGAATATCTTGGAAGGGTGAATAAATCTCGAACTTCAACAACTGCTATAGTACTTGCATATATTCATTTGTAATATGAATAATCTTTCTAACCCTTTCTAGATATAAGGATGACATATTAAACACAAAACCTTTAGTGACTTCTTGTTGATGGATTTGCTTTTTACTTATAGTTGACAGTTGTAGTGTTCTATTTCCAATGTGCTCACCACCAAAACCATTAGTTAAATAAAGTTGTCTTTTCATGCGACTTTTTAGATTATCCTAGAATGAATACATATATGCAGCCCCGGATTTGAATAAAATCTTATTTATATAATACAAGATAAAAGGAGAACAGATAAACTAAATATCAGAACCCTGTAGTACCCATATTTTACTTGCTACCGTTTTCCACAATTGCGAGAGTAGTGTAAGGAGGGGACATTTTGGTCCAAAAATGAATGGAAATTTGGTAATAATTTTAATAAAAAAAAAATTTGAAATACAAAATAATAGTTGTGAAGTTATTGAATTTTGGGTGTTACAAGATTTTTTTTTGATGTTGTTGAATTTATTTATATTATTAAAAAATAAAAACAATGTAAATTTAAATTATTGAAAGAAAAATTCAATTTTTAACAAAAAGTTAGCCATCTTCATGAAATCATTCCATTTTTAGACAATGTCTTCGGAAAATGGAATTATCTGTAATGCATGTGGATTTTATGGCTCGGAATCAGGGGGAAAAAATTGATGTGAAATCTTGATCTGTATTATTCAAATTGGTTTTTTGACAGCATATATGGATTCAGCAGCCTGAAAAATCGCTAAGAAACTTCTATTGTGCAGAGCAACAAGAAAATCAAGAAAAAAAACACTTTTACCTCACATTTTCTTACCTGCTCAAATGGGGTGGTAGACTAGAAAATGGAACAACCACAACTGGCCAACTAATTCTCCATCTCGATCTTATATATATATATATATATATATATATATATATATATATATATATGTGTGTGTGTGTGTGTGTGTGTGTGTGTGTGTGTGTGTGTGTGTGTGGTGCGCGCGCGTGCGTGCAGTTTCAACTCACATTTTCTTACCTATTGAACTGGGGTGGCAAACTAGCAAATGGAACAACCACAACTGGCCAGCTAGTTCTCCATCTCGATATATATATATGTGTGTGTGTGTGTGTGTGTGTGTGAGAGAGAGAGAGAGAGGGAGTTGTCTAATAGCTCTTTGGACAGTTTTTTGAAGAAATCCAGTAAAAAACATTAAGCACCGAAAATACTGTGTGACCCAACTTTTCAAAAATCTTTACCAAAATTTTCCATAATATTATCAAATTTTTTGGATTATTTTCTAAGTTTTTACTACATATGGGCTTCTCACGATCAGTGGTTTGAACCACCCCTAAATATTAAGATCTAAGATCCAGAATTAGAATTTCATCCTATTCTCACCGAATTTCTCCACAAGAATTCTAACATTTGTGTGGTTGAAGAAAAAGGAAAATATTGAGCACAATTCTCCAAAGAACACCCGAGGAAGAGGAATGGTTTGGGAATCACCGCATACCAATAGCTACACTAAGAGCATCCCTGTCGCCTATTTATGCAGCTTGAAGGCCACCATATAGTACACATTTCATCGATGGTGCTTGTCAGCTTGCGATTCCGTGTCTCGAGAGGAGGCTTCAACAAGATTTCAGCCATTACAGTAGTTTAAAACTTAGAGAATAACTAAAAATTTGATAAGATTATGGAAAAATTTGCAAGATTTTGAAAATTTGGGTTACACAGCATTTTCAAATTGTTTTTATCGGATTTTCATAAATCATTTCTAAGAGCTATTAGGACAATAGTCGCTCTCTCTCTCTCTCTCTCACACACACACACACACACACACACACAGGCTAATATATCGAGATGCGTAACTCAACTGCCAGGAAGTGGTTGTTCATCGGTTAGTGTGCTACCCTAGTTCAATAGGTAAGAAAATGTGAGTTGAAACCGCACGCACGTTGGGCAGTACAAGACACATACACACACACACACACACACACACATATATATATATAAATGTGAGTTGACACACACGCACGCGTGCGCGCGCGCACACACACACACACATATATATATATATATATATGTGTGTGTGTGTGTGTGTGTGTGTGCGCGCGCGCACGCGTGCGTGCGCTTCAACTCACATTTTACCTATTAAACTAGGGTGGCACACTAGGCAAAATTTGAAATAACCACAACTAGCCAAATTGCTGTCTCCGTATCCTCGATATATATATATGTGTGTGTGTGTGTGTGTGTGTGTGAGAGAGAGAGAGAGAGGGAGTTGTCTAATAGCTCTTTGGACAGTTTTTTGAAGAAATCCAGTAAAAAACATTAAGCACCGAAAATACTGTGTGACCCAACTTTTCAAAAATCTTTACCAAAATTTTCCATAATATTATCAAAAATTTTGGATTATTCTCTAAGTTTTTTAAACTACGGTAATGACTGCAACTACTGTTTGTTCCTCCTCTCGAACCATGGAATCGTAGATTGACTGCTTCGTCGACGAAAATAAATCCTGCCTGTATGGGTGACTGCTTCAACTGCATAAACAATAGGCGCTAGGGTGCTCTTAGTGTAGCTATTGTTGTCTGGTGATTCCCCAAACCATTCCCTCTTCCTCGGGTGTTGCTGGAGAAATTGTGCTCAGTATTTTTCCTTTTTCTTCAACCACACAAATGTTAGAATTAATGGAGAAAGTTCAGTTAGGATAGGAATGAGATTCTAATTCTAGATCTTAGATCCTAATATTTAGGGAGTGGTTCAAACCACTCGATCGTGTGAAAGCCTATATGTACTAGGTTGTTCTTGATTGAAAATAATAGATTATGTGAGTGTTTGTACAGTCTCGAGGTACCTTACCTGGAGAGTCATTCAGCTAATGTAATTTTTTTTTTTATCATGGTATCGGAGCGTCAGGTCGAAGCTAAATATATCTCTGGGAGAGGATGCTGTAGAGCATTGTAGCTTGATAGCTGAATTGGAGAGCCGAGTTGTGTTGTCCGGCGTGTCCGCTACAGATTAGATGGTGCATTTTCAAGTGGAGCAGCTGCTAGATGTGTTGTTGTCGTTTTCATCTGGAGAGCCCTTGAGTTGTTGTCATATTGGAGAGCCCATGACCACTAACGTTGTCACTTCAGAGGTGCTAGAACGTTGTAGAGTGCGTGGAGGCCGGAGCTGAGACGAGTTTCATACTCACCAGCTTTGCAAAATCTCAGGACATTGGTCCTTACACGCTGAACGTCGGTCAGAAATCCAGAAGGAAGTTTCTGTGGGACGAAATCTTGTCAAAAATCAAATTTCCATTCTTCTCAAGGGAGCTATGAATTTTGCGTGAGGCCGAGAGCCTGAGTGGAGGCCGTGAACGCAAATTTGTGTGTCTGTTAGTGAGTGCTTGCGTCATCGATTGGGCTATACATACTGGGGTACCTGCCATCATTTTTTTTAATTGCATAAGCGTCCTCCATCGGAGTGAGTCCGTTTTGAGAAGAGAACCAAATAGCTGGGTTCCTCGTTGGTGGTTAGCATTATTAGTATATCAGTCGTTCTGTGTGTAGACGATCTTCCCCCTGCCGGGATTGTAATCCAACCCTGCCATCGATCAAAGGGAATGATGAGGTCTTTGAGCGATTAGTCGTCATTATTTGTTTTTTGTTTTGTTCGCCAATAGCTAAAGCTCCTTGAAGGTGACGTGTTGCAGAGGAGTTTTGTGTGTGTAAGATCCGTCAGTTCGACTTGGTAAGATCTGTTCCGTTCAATGACTAGATCTGTGAAGGTTGAGATTACGGCATCGCTTTTTGTGATCGGTTGTACGCAAAGAAATGAAGAAGTGATCTGCTAGTGGCTACTCCCAGCCTGCTCCTGTTGGGAGTCTTCTCCTCGGATTTGCGTCCTTCTTCAAAGTAGATGTGCAGAATAATTTTATAGGGAAGCTTTACATTTTCAGCCGTGTAGTTTACGTTTCGAGTTGTTTCATTTTACTTTGTTTAATTAATCAGTGGTTGCATGGAGCTGTTGCTCACCACAGGGAGCAATCTTATTAAATTGACGGCATTGCTACAAGTCTCGAACTCAACTACAAAATCTGGCATAAGATGAGATATAGCTTTTCCATTTGTAGCCTTGTGCGAATGTAATAATATTGCTGTCACGGGCTCTCCAATTCAGCTATCAAGCTACAATTCTCTGCAGCATCCTCTCCCACAGATCTATTTAGCTTCAACCTGAAGCTCCGATACCATGATAAAAATAACTATTGATCAAATAGCTCTCTAGGTGAGAACCTGGAGAGTGTATACACACATACATATGCTCTGATACCATGATAAAAACAACAATGAATTTTGAAGAAGAATTGAAGTTTCTTGAAGCATGACTTGAAACACCATGTCTTTATGAAATTAACACAGAAATTTTTGTAATCAATGGTGAAAATATCATCACTGATGTTCAGATGATTAACACTGGAAATAGTGAGAAGGAGCATTCTCCTATTAAGCCTGGCATAATTCTGAGAAGGATGATAACAAGAATTCAAGTTTTCCTTCGCAGGGAAAGAAATGAGGCGAAGATACATCACTATCTCATGGAAAAGAAAGTGAAGATGAAGCCTCATCCATGAATGAACAAATATGGTCTTAGAAGCATAAAGACTAAGATGAAAACTCTGTTGCCAAGTTTTTTATGTATTTTACCATTGTAAGCCTAGCTGAGACTAGACCAGCAGGCGTATGTTATCATATGTTATTGTTCTGTACCCTTTCTCCATTAAGGGGGAGTGTTAGAATTAATGGAGAAAGTTCAGTTAGGATAGGATTGAGATTCTAATTTTAGATCTCAGATCCTAATATTCAGGGAGTGGCTCAAACCACCCGATTGTGAGAAATCATGTATGTACTAGGCTATTCTCTTGATTGAAAATAATAGATTGTGTGAGTTTTTGTACACTCTCCAGGAGAGTCATTTAGCTAATGTAATTTTGTCGTGAATTCCTCCCTTCAGATTTCGGTGAGTTCAAGCCAAATCCAAATGTTGTAAGGGCGGATATCGCAGCGGAATGCATGACCGGATGTTGTGGGTGCACCGCCATGATATCTCTGATGAGAATGGGAAGCATTCTAGAGCCTAGCATACTATGTCTATCTATCTTGGAGGTGGTGTCATGTGATTTTTCAAATATTTTCTCTATTTTGTGCAGCTGTCGTTGTTGAGGGAATTCCTCATTTATTTTTTGGTGATCATGATAGTGACGTTGTTGAAGTTGTGATTGCTAGAGGTCATGATTTTCTTCAATTGTTTGCTGGTGGGCAAGCTTCGACATTTAACGCTACCGAGAGGTGCAGCCTGTGGAGCAATTAAGGATCGAGAAAACTCTGGTGGTTGTGATCGAGAAGAAAATAGAAGGAGAATCGTGGGAGAGAAGGGAGGAGATTGTTTTTAATTGCAGGATGAGGAATGTAGATTTGTTCATTTCAGGGAGGTCATGAAAGACTTTCCTTAAAGAGGTCATGTTTTTGTGGTGTTGTGGAGATCGAAATTGCTCCAATCAAGATCTACCTATTCTGGTGTTCCTGTAGAGTTTTTTCTGCATGCGGAAAGACAACCTTCAAATTTGGAAGTGTTGCCCCTTGGATTTGCTGCATTGTTCTAGGAGCCTGTTCCTATTTTCTACGTCATTTTCTTGTTATATTTCTCTTGTGTCACTTACAAAGAATTGGAGATTTGTTGTGTTGGGCTCAGTTCAATTGTTATGAAATCAAGGCTCTAAGGAGGTAGGGCATTGACAAAAGGAAAGCGACAGAAAATAGAAGGAGAAAATGGGTCGTCAAAGTAAATTGAAAGAGTCTCGAAGAAAATTCAGGAGAAAGCATCAATGGAGAAGTGCAAAATATTATGTTGTAGAATTTTGTGATTTGTTTCAGGTTGACGGTGATGGACCAGCTACTGATCAAGGTGCAGATTTGGAATTTGGTGAGATTATTAAATGGTTAATGCCAGATTTACCATCTTTTTCAAGTATGAATTATGAAAGATGGGAAAATGAAATAAAAGAAGTACTATGGAAGTTAAATCTACTGGATTATGTTAAAGATTTTATTAATGATAGTGTACATACAGTAGTATTAAGCCTTATAACATCTGCAGTAGATGACAACATCATACTCAGCATAATATATGAATATGAAGAGATTCCTAGTACAAAGTTTTTATGGGATATTTTAGAGATGAAATATTGTTTGAATGAGGGAAATGATGCTGAAGATATTGCTTTTGATAATGATCCCATATTTGTTTGTGAAATTGAAAATCCAATGATGGGTGATGCATTGTGTATCTGTAATTGAAACCTGTAATGATGAAAACACATCCATTATTGTAGAACCTGAAAGTTTTCTTGATGCAGAAATCAAGTTTGATGAGACTTATATATCTCATTATGAGTGGATCAATTTGATGATTGAAAAACATCAATTTGATGAATTACTGTTTGGTGAGAAGAAAGGCCTATCTTCACATTTAGATCAAATGCAGAACATGCTTGTAGCAACAGAACTGGATGAAGGCATAATTATGTCAGCAGAAAAGGATGAAGTAGGGAGAGATGGTGAAATGAAAGCTTTCCTGAAAGAGCAGGAAGATGAAAGTAATTGTGGTCATCTTTATAAATCTAACATTGATTTTTTTGCAGATATTGGTAGGCAAGAAACAACAATGAATTTCAAAGAAGAATTGAAGTTTCTTAAAGCATGGCTTGAAACACCATGTCTTTATGAAATTAACACAGAAATGGCAAAGCCCATTTCCTTCATTTAACTAGATTCTTCAACCTCCTCAAGCGGCATCAGTCCCTTTGGAAAGCTACCTCTACAAACAATTCGATAGATTTCTGGGAGATCTTGCAAAGTGACTCTGTATCCGCATCTTTTCTTTTTGTCGATCTCTTCTTACCCGAGGTATCCAAGGGAAAAATAGAGCAATTTTGTGAAAAAAACCATGATGCTGAGCCTCAATCATGCCCACGGCATTTGTCTAGGCCATGGTCCTGAAAACCAGAAGAGCTATGATGAGTAAAAGAGAAAAATGAGTTCCATGAATTGTATTGATGATTTCTAAGACACCACAATCCCGATAAAGTTAGTAGCTCAATGTCATGAATGCAGTGGAAGTAAAATACTAAACCAAATGAATAAACAACTTAATAAATTCTCACCTATGAAACATGAAACTTGTAGATGAAACTTTTATGGATTCTTGTTCTTCATTTAACTGCGTGAGCGATTCAGAATCTGTTTTAATGCGCACAATTCTATTTTTCAGGATCTTCCTCGTCATCTTCGGCTTGAATTTAAACTCATTTCTTTGACCCATCAAGAATCTGCCAACCCTGAACCCAACACCTTCGGCTTGACTTTAAACTCATTTCTTTAACCCATCAAGAATCTGCCAACCCTGAACCCAATATGAGTAGTAACAATCATTATTTCTCTCTCATTTTGACCTAATCATTTTTTACCTAATCATTATTTGTGATTTAGAATTTTCTGTTGCATTGAAATTTAGAATTGAATTATAGCATAATGGTTCGAATCGACAGTAGTTCGGATCTCTGGTTTGGTATCATATCTATCACATAAGAATCGAATAAAATTGTAGGGCCTATTCGCTGCTTGCTGCCATTGGAGTCAAATTTAAGAAATACCGAGTATAAACCAGTGACAAGCAGGAAAATTCAATCGTAATTTGTGTTTAGCTAAATTAAAAAAGGTTGAGTAGTGGTTGATTACTTTTTCCAGTGATTGAGACTCTGATGAGCAACATGGAAAATAGGAGACCCTTCATGGTTTACATGTGCTTCTTGTGGAGTGCCACCTTTTCAGTAGCTTTCTTCGCTGACATTGGGGTCATTAGTGGAGGGAATGCCTTGTTTCCATACTGTGCGGGGTTCAAAATTAATAAATGCATGAAAGCTAGTCTTTCTGATTTTAAATTTATAATTCTAAATAATACTAGGTTTTTTTTATTTGTAATCATTTCCTAAAACTCATGTACCATCAATTCTGGCTTTATTTCTGTGGTCTGTTTATTATGAAATAGAATCTATTTTTCATATGAAATCAGAGTTCGGAAGAATACTAGCGCTTAGAGACCAATAACCTAGATTGTTAGAGATTATTGCGACATTATGATTTGTAATTACATGCAAACAACTCAGGGAATGTGCACAAAGCTATGCGCTTGACCAGAATTGAAAACCAAAAAAAAGAAGGGCAGATAATTTTTCTTTTGAGTATTACTAATCAGTTAAATAATATTATCACATTTACATTGGAAACTAGTAAATCACTCGAGTGAAATTGGACTAAATTGGAGTAACTGAAATTTAACTAAAACACTTGGATAAACAATTTTGAGCAGATAATTGGAATTGAATTTTGCAACATGGTTGGCTCTTCAATTTGGAAAATTCATTACAGCAAGTGCAGATAGCAAACAGTGAACTCAAAGCATGGTATTATTTAGAGCTATTAAATATGACATCTATATTGTTAATGTAAAAATAATTTTAACTATTTGATTATTGTTGTTGTTATTTAGTTTAGCGAATCAAAAGATATCGTGCTACTTCATTTTTACCATTAGGAGGGATGAGAAGGATCTAAATGTTGTGTAAGTTTGAATGTAATAATCCAAGTGTGAATAAAATCATATATATATACATACATACATATATATATATATATATATATATATATATATATATATATATATATATATATATATTTGTATGAAAGTATGTAAATTAATGTAAAATGTAGGGAATCTAGATTTCTATGGATAAGTGGGCCTTTTGTAAATGTCTAGTTGAGTTTTGAATTTGTTGTCTAGTTGGGTTGTGAATTTGTTTTATATTTTTGAGACAGATGTCCCTGGTGACTATTCTGGTAAGATATTGTGTACTTGTAAAATATTTTGTATGGAGACAGAGCTCTCGATATTGGAGAGTGGGATAAAGGTTTCCTGTAACAATGTCGTTGAGAATGCTTAAGCAAGGAATCAATTATAAATAATCGGTAAACATTCTTTCAAGTCTTAATAGAGTTAGTATTATTGTACTATGTATTCTCTATACCTGAATGTATTTCTTATGAACGGAGTAGTCCCATGAATGAGTAATATAAGTAGTTTCATGAAATTTTAGTTCCAGTGGATGTGTATATGTCTGCATAAGAGAATCGAGTCCCTCTATGTTAATTAGTTAACGAATGTGTATGCAATTTACTCGTGCAACCCTGTGTGTGTGAGAATTAGTGGAATCTGACAAGAATTGAAAACTTAAAATAAGTGGAGCAGAGGATTGATCTCCACAATATTACGAATTAGTTAAATAGGATTACATTGGAAACATCATCAATAAATGACTGGAGTGTAACTACACTAAACTGGACTAAATGAAACAGAACTGGGAAACTTGGACTGACGGTTTCGACACCTAGCAAGTGGTTTATATTACATTCTTTAACGCTCCCCTTTAATTACAACCACATAAAAATTTAATTAAGATACCTGCTGGTATATGTCTCACCAAGGCTTACAATTTTTAAAAAAAATGACTTTCAACTAGATTTGGTTTTCTTCTTCTCTTTTTCTAGATTCTGTAGCCTCTAAATTGTTTTAGATTTTTTTCTTTGTTGTATGCTTCAAGCCTCATTTTCTTGATTTGTTGGTGTATTTATTTTACTGTTTGAGGTTGTCTAAGCATGTCCTGGACTTCTTCAAGAAATGTGGGTTGTGGCCACAAATTGTCTTTTGTAGTGTGCTTATCATCATCAATCTACTACAACATAAGATTAGGATAATATCTTATTTCTTCAAAACTCCAATGCATGAGAAATTCATTGACATATTCATCATGCATGTCATCTTCAACATTCATATCTACATATTCTATGTATATCTCATGCAAACATGGTGTTGCAAGCCATGTTTCAATAATCTTTAACTCTTCTTCATAATCTGTTTGTTTACCTGCACACTTTAAATCATTGTTAAAATGAAAAATATTTGCATAATGACATTCGTTCCAGTCTTTCTGCTCTGCAGTGAGAGCTTTGTCCTGTTGTGTTTCCTTTTCTTCTTCTACCTGTATCTCTATTTCTGCTTTCCCTTTGCAGACTTATTTCTTTGCTTATGTCTCTACTTCTTTCTTTGTTTCTTCCTTCTTTTCTGCAATGAGAGCTTTCTATTGTTGCACTTCCTTCTCTGCCTCTTTATCTGTTTCTATCTCTGTCTTTTCTTCACTAACCTGTGTTGGTGCAATCAGTTTCTCTTCCACTAATTGAAGTGGTGTTATCTCACCGAATAACATCATGTCAATATCATGTTTTTTTTTCATCATCTGCAACCAGTCATCATTATCCAAAAATTATATATAAAATTTTACATCAACCATCAAATTTTCATCAGCAAGATGTGTTGCTGGATTCACCATATCATCATCGGCAAGCTGTGTTGCTGGAATCAACAAGTCATCATCAACAAACTCTGTTGCTGGAATCATCAAGTCTTCATTAGCAAGCTCTGTTGCTAGATTCATCAAAACATCATCAGCAATCTCTATTGCTAGAATCACCAGATCTTCGTCCACCTATAGTGTAGCCATGTATAGTGAGGTTGAGAAGCATCTTCGTGCTCTCCCTCTGATGCTTCTACAATTTCTTCGCAAACATCATCAACATGTGACTGAGCATAGTGGGATTCAACAAACTCTTCATCTCGATGTAGATCTGTTGCTACAAATCCACCTTCATCTTCAACTTCAATGCTCCCCTTCCATCAAAACACCTCTCAAGGGTATCCCATGCCTCCTTGGATGTCTTGGTATTTGAAATTACAGGGAGAATGCTCGGATGATTCTTTTATGCATTTTAATGCATAAGCGTATTTTTGCCTCTTTATTTCCATATCTAAAAAGATCTAAAACATCTTCTGTTTTTTCTTTAGCCTTTTGGCTTTTCCCATGACCTTGTTGCTTGGCTTCCACAAACATACGAGTCTACATATGCATCAAATATATTTCTTCTAAATATTTCCTTTCCCCCAAAAATCTCCTTTTAAACATTCACTTTCACTTTCTCACATCACAAATTTAAGCTGCTTTTTTTTTTTTTAAACTCCCAAAAAAAATTTATGCCATAAACCATTAAAATTCATTTCCTTTACCAGCCCCTTTTTCCTTTCACAAAACCTTTGCAAATTTTGAAGTTTTGTTTTTAAAAAAAACTTAAAAAAAAATAAAATAATAAAAAATCTTCATATAATTGGGCTTCCTCCCTTTTTTTTTAAATCGATACTTTTAAAATGAGCTTTCTCCTCTGTACTGCTCCAACTTGGCTCTGTTGCTGCTCTTTGGGGAGGCTTATGAAAACTAGTTGTGATACCATGACAGGAATTTAAAACTGAAAAGAAGTGGAGCATAGGATTGCTCTTCACAATATTAGGAATTAGTTAAATAGGATTACATTGGAAACATCATCAATAAATGACTGGAGTGTAACTACACTAAACTAGATTAACTGAAACTGAACTGGGACACTTGGACTTACGGTTTCGACACCTAGCAGGTGGTTGGGATTAAATTATTTAACAGAATCACGGGAAAAATGAGCATGAGAGATTTGATATATTAGTTAGGATGTGGAGAAATTCAGTTCATGGCGGAACCAGAACCAGAACAAAGGAAGAGACAGAATGAGACTGAAGAATATTGCTCGTGAAATTAGGCAAATCAGAAGACTTGAAGCAGACAGAGAGGACCATTCAAAGGAAATATTAAGGAGACTGGAATCAGAGAACTAGTCAGGTAAATCTAGTCTTTAAAATTCTGATTTAGTCAGTAAAAGAAGTGAAAAATTGTAGGTAGAAACTAGTACAACAACAGTTGTTATTGATTGCGTCGATAAGGGAAGAGACCATGGCAGAATAAAACCTTTGCAGCAGAGAGGTTGCATAAGGGAAGGAGGATTCTAGCGAAGGTTGGAAAAGAGAAAATAGGATAGGAGGTCTTGAAAAGGAGAGAACAACGAAGTTCTAAGGAGTTGAGCAGCGAAGTTTTAAGGAGGTGAGTAGTGAAGTTCTAAGGAGGTGATCAAAAGGTGCAACAACTCGTAAGGTGGAAGGAGTGCTCAAGAGGTTCAAGAGAAGGGAACCAAGAGGCACACCAATAGCCTAGAGGAGGTGAGGTGTTTAGGTAACAGATAAGGTAAGGCTTGTTATGGGGCTAAGTTGTAGCTTATGATGAGCTTAGAGGAGGTGAGGTGTTTAGGTAATAGATAAGTTAAGTCTTGTTACAGGGCTAAGTTGTAGCTCATGATGAGCATGGAAGAGCTCATGCCGAAGAAAGAAGAAGAAGGTGACCATTTCCAGTCATAATGAAGGTTCGAGTAAAAGTTGCAGTAAAATACAAAGCAAGGTTGACTGATGAAGAGATTAAAAAATATATGAATGAATTAAAGGCCTAGCTTAATGCACTAATGCAATGATTACATGAGAGGGAGTGACACATGGGGATAATGTTCAATTTATGTGTGAGAGAGAAAGATTTTAAGAATAAATCCCAAAAATATAGGGAGCTAGGGGAGGGAAGGGTAAGCCCTTTAATAAAAGCTTGGATGGAGGAAGCATAACTCATACTAGCTGCAACTAAGGAAGGTGTAGCTTGTTAAGGAGAAGCGACTTGTGGAAGGTCCAATGATGAAGAAGATAATAGAAGGTGTTTTCCACTGCAGGCCATAGCAAGAAAAAATATTTGGGGAAGAAAATGATGATGAGGATGACTATGTGAAGAGTCCAAAACAACAAAGGGAGTTGTTGATAGAAGTTGAAGCTCGAAATCCTTGCATTTCCAAAACTAACAATTTGTGTATGCATGTAAGTTTTTCTAGAGAGGATGATGAAGAAAAATAGATGGGAACAACTGAAAGTTTCATGGACTGTGAGGTTGGTCAAGAATGAAAATTGAAACATAGAGCATCCATGGAGGATTAGATTCCTCGTACTTTTAACCAGCCATGTTTATATGTAGGTCATGTGGAAATTCAACCAACAAAATTTGTCATAAGAGATAGGATAAATTGAAAATTTTACCATATATGAATCCATTGGATAAGTTTGAGATTTTATTTGTGAAATGTTGTAGTCCAACTATAATTATTAGAACTATGAATGAGATTGGCTTATTTTACTATTAGCAATGAAAATCGTAGCTTTGTTTATTTCCATCGATTAAACTGTATCATACACGAAAATGAGAAGACTATGATATACTATATTCAAAGAGGCATAGAACTCAAAAAAGTATTACCTAATATACAAAAAGAGTCCTATGAGCAATATTATGCAGAAAAATAAACGATATTGATTTATAGTTATGACTTTAAAGATACATGGCACTTTTAAAAATAAACCATTAAGACATGATTATATATATCCAATGATGGTTCTCTTTGTTTACAATGTCAATTAATATAGTGATGATATAGTTCTCGTTGCTTGCATTCTCAATAAATCTATTTATTTTTTCTTGCATTGTTAAAAAATATATTCATATTTGATACACATTTTATGAATTGCGGGGGCATCGACAAATTTCAACCAATACATATCCGCACATTCAATTTTATTTCTACGGCAGGGGGGCATTGACACTTCTACACCTCCATACATGGTCACTAAGACATGATTATAGTTTTAAATATACATGGCACTTTTAAAATAAACCATTAAGACATCTAAGACATGATTATAGTTATCCAATGATCGTTCTCTTTGTTTAAAATGTCAAGGAATATAGTGATGATATAGTTCTCATTGCTTTCATTGTCAAGAAATCTATTTATTTTTTCTTGCATTGCTAAGAAATATATTCATGGTATTTTGATAAGAATATTATCAAAAAGTGTGGGGGACATCGACACTTCTGCACCAATACATATCTGCACATTCAATTTTAATGCTACGTATGTATGGGGGCATCGACACTTCTACACCTATACATATCTTCACTTTCAATTTTAATGCTACATTTTACTTATTACTTGAAGAATTTGATCATTGTCGGAGATATTTTCTTGTTTGTTCGATTATTTTAATTCAATCCACCTTCTCATTACTTGATCTATGGCTGGAAAGGAGGAGGGATAGTGTTTGCATTTCCATAAATCTGTATATTTGCAGTCGCAATCTTAACATGACCTTATACATTCTAGTTAAATAATTTGACTATTGTTGGACAATTTTCTCAGTTTCTTGGATGATTGGGAACTCATTTCATGTTATGCTTAGTTGATATATTATTCTATTTGCTTTCATTATTAGGAAATATACTTTTGGTATTCAAAAGATAATATTATTTTCAAATTTTCAAAATGAAGAGGTGTTCTATAGAAGTGTGGATATATCTCTACCAACAACTAGTAATACTAAATTCCTATTAATTGTTGGAGAGGGGTGGGGGTTCATATGCATTTCCATGCTTCTACATAACTGTACATCCAGTATTAACACCATCTTTTACTTTCTTTTTCAAGAATTTGGGAATTTTTGAAGAGTCTTTTTGTTTCATAAGATAGTTGGCATGTGATTACGTAATATGTAGATATTAACATTTCAAAAAAAATATTTCAATGAATTTCTTTCTTCAAGTTCCATGTTCTGTACTATATTATTTAGTAATATTAGTTATTGTGTTTTTATTTTAATGTGTAGTTGGTTGATTGTGCTATGTCATGTCTATTTTTTTTCTCAGTGTGACTTTTTACATTGTTTTATTGATTTATCAAATTTGTAAAATATGTAGTTATTCAAACAATATTACAAAACATGTTTCCTTCACACATAGTTTATGTTATGAGAGTTGCTGCTGTATTTGAAGATTTAAATACTATATGGATCCTTATACCTCTTTAATGTCTATAGAAAACAAAATTTGTGTTTACTAATATTTGGCAACAATCGTCATACTTTTCAGTTTAACCTAAAGTGTATTAAATTTGCAACGCAAAATCAGAGCTACCAATGTTACATTGTTATTTCATTTTTGGTTTCCCAAAATTAAAAGAAAAAAAAGTGTAAATAAATTATAAAATATGTTGCAGTGAACTATGTTTTAAACTCGGGTTTTAAATTTCTATTACGACGAAATAAAATAATTTCCAAGCTTCATTTGTGTAAATTTAACAATGATTCATTCTCATTTCTAGAACCTTGCATAGTCAGTGGAAATTTTAACATTGATACAGTGTGGGGGTGTGGGGAATATTTGTTCCGTGTCCACCTAGTTTTTTCTTCCTCTACACTCCACACAATGGCCCCTGCCTCCCCCGCATTCAAGTATTGTTGTTTTTACTACGGTATTTATTAACATTATTTACTATATTTTGATTTTATTGTATATCTAGTTCATTGTGCTATTTCGTGTCTACTTTTTGGCAATGTGATTTCTCATATTGTTTTATTAATTTATCAAATTTTCAAATCCTATCATTATTCAAACAATATCACAAAACATATTATTGGTTATTCGCAATTGTACAATTTTATTAGATTACACTTTCATAAAATTTACCTTATTCTTTTTCTCACATAGAAACCCTTTCATAGTATAAAAGAACTGTTAACATTGACACATTGTGTGGAGGTATGGAGGAATATTTGCTCCCTTGTCCACTTATTAATTTATTCCTCAAAACTAGGCACAATGCCCCCCTCCCCATTCGAGTATTGATGTTTTTACTAGGCTATTTACTAACATTATTTACTATGTTTTGATTGTATTATGTAACCAGTTCATTATACTATGCGGTGTCTACATTTTTGCAATGTGATTTCTCACATTGTTTTATTGATTTATCAAACTTTAAAATGTTATAATTAGTAAAACAATATTAAAAAACACAATATATAAAATTTTATTCGATTAGAAAACAAAAGAAAACAGTTTCATACATAACATTCACATTTTTCTCATATTCCAATTTGGCACAATTTAGAAAATTTATATTGTGTGAACGTGATCAAAGTATAGGTAATGAAATGTTATTATATTATTCTAATATATGTTTCCTGACACAAATATGACATATTTCTAATAAATTGTTATAACTAATTTGTATGAAAAGGTGTCTATCACATAAAATTTAAAGAAACTTCTAAACCAATCATTATTATACAAAATTTAAGAGAAAGAAAATTTGTAAATGCAATTCTTAAGTGAAGAAACAACGTATGGAAAAGTATGGAATAACTTTCATAATAATTTTCATGTTAGTGTATATTCTACAATAAAGTTTAAAATTGGTTGAGCAAGTAGAACAAATTGGTAATTATTTTTTTATTAATCAACCATAGCTCTTAGAAGTTAATGATTCTACAAATTATTCTATGAGAATGGTGGTTTGATTGCTTCGTTTATGTTTTTAAAAATTTCTTCTAATAACATTCTTACAACATTCAGTTCATCTTCCATCCTCCCAAGAATTTTCTCAAGTTCCAATATGTTATCCATTACTATTAAAATATCTTACCTAAGCATTAATATATCTTGATTCTTTCCATATACCTTTTCGTGTATAGTTTTTCCATTGTTTCTTTCAACCATTTGTTCAGTTGTTGGTATTGCAATAGTAACAAGTAATTCATGATATTCAAGGTGGAATAATGTTTCCTCAAGAATTATTAGAAAAAAAAATTCACAAAACTGTTAGAAACCAATTCAGATCCAACAACCCTATATATAATGAATAAGAGGAGATAAGTCATCCAAATAAAGAATTGACATCAATGTTTTGAAATGACATTTAATGGTATTCATTAGCCATTAATGAACATCAATGTAACTAGTAATGATTAGAAAAGAATGTTATGAAATCAGTTACTTTAAACCATATCCGTTTTATTTAAATTCGAGATAGTCCAATTCATATGATTGTATTTTATGATTACTCCATTTGGCATGCTTTAGAAATTAATATCAACACACTATTTTATCAAAATCCCCAATTTCATTATATTTTAACTAAAGCACGTCTACCAATAAATAGAATCAATTTCGATATTTATTTAGTGAACAAATGTGTATTCATGAAATTTAATCTGTTAGTTTTTTTTAAGACTAGTCTATTTTTTCTATCAAAATTGAGTCAATGAACCTTGTATTATACAGTTTTTCAAATACTATCTGGATTAGTGATTTCACATTTTTAAATTGAACACCTATTATTGAATAGTCAATGAACTATGTGGTAGAGGAAGAAATTTTGTGTGGTAGAATGGATATTTGTTGCATACTACAAATAAATGAATTAAGTTACAATTTTGGCTTGTTTAAGTTTGTTGCGTGAAAAGCTATTGTATTTGTGAGTATGTTGATTCAATATGGTTTCTATTGCTGTATGTTAAGCTAAAACTAGCGTTTCAAAAATATTATCATTACAGCATGACTTTTACTACACAACATGAGTTTACTCCCCAATATAAAATCATAATTATGCATTTCGCACAATGAGAAAACTTTCAGACAAGCTAATGGGATAAGAGAGATATAGCGTAATATTAATTCTTAAAATATCATTCGTTATAAAAAATCACAAGTTTGAAATTAAAATTGTGAATTTTTACTGTTCTAAATGGATTATAAATTAACAGTTTCTAAATTGAACATTGCAACTATAATAAGGATGTGCAGGAGATAGAAATTTGAAAATTTGAATATATATAAATATTGCTAATATAAATAGTATAAAAATAAATATTTATACATTTAAAGTCTATCGATTTATTTATTTATGTATTTTCAGATTCAAACCAATTAATTACAATATTTAACCATATATCAGACCTGAAAGATTTTATATATAAAACGTGAAACTTTGATTTACACATACAAATATAAATATTTTCCAATATCTAAGTTTGAAGTCTTCATATTTTTAGTGTGCAAACGAAGTAACAAAAACCTTCCTCTCTTCTTAGAAAAATATCATAGTTTTTTTTGGTTTGGAGAATGAGTGTGAAAAGTTAGCATGTGCTGATCTGTTTGGTGTTCCTTGCTCTAGATACACATTCTCTACACACACTCTATAGTGCACTCCCTACACATGATTTCCATTCTGATTCCCTCACAACATTTCTATGTATACTGGAACAAATATTATTATCCTCGTAACTCAAATTGTTTATGTGCCTTACTATAAGTTCATATTCTGAATAATATATCTCAAGAGAAAGAAAAACCATTTGATTTTTTTAGTGGAAAGGTAGAACCATTCTGAAGGAAAATAGATTTCATCCCAATCCAAGAATGATTAAGAAGAGGTAAAATTCTGAATCAATATATACTATTATGGGAAATAAAAACCTTATTTTGGGTGTGCTTGTTGATTCCATTTTATCTATTAATTTGTATCTTTGAACTTTTGAATGTATTGGAATCATAGGAAAGGAGTGTTGTTTTATTAGTGTGCACAAAGGGATAATTAAACTATTGATCCATCAGTATAAGTTTTCCCAGAAATGCGTTGAATGTACCTTGAATGTACGTTGAGAAAAATGCATTGAGCATTAAAATTAAGTGTTTTAGTTTGAAACATTTTCTAGCAAACTAATTAATCAACTTATTTATTGGAAATTTTAGCTTATTAATAAAATGTCCTATGTATACATTTATGCATGCTACATATTAATCAATTAATTCTCAATTTGGGTTAAATAAACTTTTGGGAAATAAAAGTTTCAGTTACACAAATACTGAGTGCGTTTTTGTTGATACTTAATATAAATCTATTATGTATAATTATATAATTTTTGGTGCCAGTATTCAAACTTCAGACTTGATAAAAAATAAGTGGAGAGGAGCAAAGCCTAGCACAATAAGGAAATATATATGCATAATAGATATTAGGAAACTATGCTCCACGGAATTGATAAAAAAAAAAAAAAAAACAGAATAAAAATCTTTAAAATCAAATTCCTCTTCCATAGATTTTTTTGAACAAATTACAAATCGCAAATTTTTACGTTATTTGATACACATATTTTCTTATTTGTCAACAATTCTTTTATTGGTGAAACAAATCTAGCAATTACTTTATCTTCTCATATTGCTTTTGTAAAAATCCTTACATTATTATAATAGTGAAATGGTTATGCTTCATATCCCAATTTGTGAAGTGCAGATGTGAGCGAAAGTGGACGGAGGAGAATAAAGGCTTTGTGTGCACTCTCCATATATATTTAGATATTTTGGGTTTTCCCAAAAATTTAATAATTCAATTTCTCAAAATATTTATTTATTTAATTAATAAAATTGATTTAAGAGGACCAAACAAACATTTTTTCAAAACTATTTATCCTTTTGTTCGTGCATTTTTAGCGCATTTTTCAATTCGCCAAAAGGCAACCATTTTTCATAGAACCCGGGTGTTGTGTGATATGATAAATAATAAACTTTTAGTGCATTGAAGAAATCACTAACGATCAATGAACCATAAATCATAATATATTAAATAATACAAATGAATTCCAACACAAATATATTAGAAACCATGTTGCAAAGAAACAAAATGATCATCTCATTGAATTTTAAACAAAAAAAAATGTAAATAAGGGGGCAAAAATGTGGATGTCATAGCAAGAAAATAGAAAGTGCTAACAATAGACAATGTTAGAATCATTTTTAAATGAAACAAAGTATTAATTTATGTAAAACAACATATTACAGTGTCAATAACTTGACAAAAAATCGCTTCACTGCCAAGAAAGGAAAATAAAAATAGCTCTAAAAAAATTTCAATATCAGTACATATGTAAGAGATATTAACTATGAGGATTAGTTATGGAACAAGATTCTCTTTTCCTTAACTTGATGAGGGTGGAAGCTAAAGCTCATTGATCTTGTGCTAAAAAATATGCTCAAAAATGAAAGTTTTTGGAATGGTGTGGATCCTAAACAGATACGTAGGTCTCTTTGTTCTGAATCCGGTGTAATTCGTTTCGCACAAAACCAACACCATATGCTCGTCTAATCATGATCTAAAGTTTCAGTCAAATAGGAAAAATTTTGTGGAGGGTTGCCTAGTCAGCAGTCCATACAGCTAACATGGCATGTTGACTGGCCCTACTGATTTGGAAAATTTCTTAGCTTTAAAAGGATTCACTCAGAACATGACAAGTGGCATTTTCTCATTAGGTTAACTGGGCAAATTTTTATTGGTTTGTGGGGTAATGATGTGGAGCAACCGGAGGCCGCCACGTGGCACCTCGATGGCCACTAAAATTCTATTGGGAAAATAGTACTTCGAGGGGTTTGAACACATGACCTCCAAGTTGCAAGTCTAGTTTCCTACCAGAGCGCCATACAAAGTTTCTTAACCATATATGTTTCAGACTTTATTATAAAGTTTGAATATGGTGCTCTTGAAATATTAATATTAATTAATTCGCACATGTTATATATGATTTAAAATTCAGTTTGTGTTATTGGGAATTTATAAAATCCCATAATTTGCATTGGAATTGCGCTGGCTTATTTCGATGTTAGCGAAAAATGTGGTGAAATTGTAGGAAAGTTGGCCGAACTTGGAGAATTTGTGGGTCAACTAGCAGCAAAACATGGAAAGCTCATAACTTTCTCAATTTTTATTCTTTTTGGGAGAAGACAGAGGCTAGACAAAGGTCTTTGATATCTCTGAAGTTGCTGGAATAGGTATTCAAGCCATTTTATCATTGTAAATGTATGTAAACACATTTTTTAGAGAATAATTAAAGAGGGCCAACCATTGGAAGTTGGACTAGGAGACGTAGTTTAGGAGGGGTGAACTCCTTCATCAACTTTTTTTGAGTGTTTACTGTTACGGTGATATTGTATTTTAGATTTCTATTAAAACACAGTTTAAATTCATGTTTTTTCTATTTAAAAATTTGATGAAAGAGGCTTAAAACCTAATTGATTCACTTATCAAAATTTCACAAACCTCAAGTAGCTTCATATACATATCAGATTGGTATCAGAGCTTAGGTTTTCTTTGTTGTTGTGAGGGTTTATTATTTGCAGGATTATGTGATGCTTATGAGTTTGAAGCTAAAGAGAGGAGAATGAAAGCTTGTGGTTGCAAGTCCTCAAGTTAGGTCAAGGACAAGGATAACAATTTTTCCACAATCTCCACCACAAATTCTACCTCAAATTGCAGCTGAAGCTTCAAAAAGTATGTCACATGAAAGATAGCCTGAAAATATGTTAGATGATGAAAAATCCTTTAGGACATAATTATTTTATATGAAAATAATTGTGAAATTTCTCTATGAGGATAGAAGCACAAGGATGCAAGGTGAGAGCTCCAATATTCCAAAAGGAGATAAGTCTTCAAAATGAGAAGAAGGAGATGGAGACAAGACTCCAAAAGGTAATGGAAATGGTGAAAACCCACCTTTCAAACCACCATCCTTCTCATCACCATCCTGACCACCATCTTCACCATCATCTTCTTCCATAAAAAACCCTTCACAAACACCTCCACATTCTCCAAAAGGTCATTGTAAAAATCTATTTTTGAAGCTTGTCATTAAGTTTGATTTTCCTATCTATGATGGAGAGATAAATACTAAAATATTAGATAATTGGGTACGTCAACTTGAATTAAATTTCCAAATACAACAGATCAAGGATGATGACACCAACATTCAGCTTGTTGCACTAAGATTGGAAAGTGTGTATCTTATTTGGTGGGAAGCCAACACTCAAGAGGACATGAAGAAACATGGTAAGGTCTTAACATGTTGAAATGATTTTGTTGCTTCTTTAATTAAAAACCGTATCCATTAGCATACATGAAAAATATTATAATGGACTAGAAAAACATTGGGCAAGGTAAAGGAGAATGTGTGCAAAGCTATACTCAAGATTTTAGGAGAAGAGAACAAATTTTGGCTGCAGATTTGACATCTCAAGAAACATTGTTAAAATACATTAGAGGTTTTCCTAGTTACCTAAGAAATACTATTCTCATGTTTAATCATTCAAATTTAGATGAATTATGTGTACATTCCACACATCTTGAGATAAGAGGGAAACATGTTTTAGAGGATACAAGTGAGGATACCTTTGAGTCTGAAGAGAAAGGAAAGGGTAAGTTAAATGATATAGGTAAGAATAATGATGACATCAAGATGGAGAAAGAAAGACTCAAATGAAAATATTGTTCCAAAGATGGGCATGATAAAGATCATTACTGGAAACTTCATCCAGAGATGAGACCCAACAAGCTTAAAAACAAGGAGAAGGAGAAGACAACTACAAAACTAACACATGATTTATGTTTTCATTCCAGAGATGAAACAAAAATCACCATAATTGGTTTGAACGGTAAGGCCATTGAAGGTACTAGTTCTTCAAGTTGTGTCAATGGTACTGAAGATGATGAAACAAGAATTGAGCTTTTCCATATTAGAGTTATTTCAAAGCATACAAAGATTGACACCCTATTTAATATTTGTTCACAAGCAAGCCTTATTTTAGAAGACTTAGTAAAGAGGTTGAATTTAGAAACAATTACACATCAAATACATTATCCTTTAGGTTGGATATGTAAGAATCCAAATTTGCAGGTAATGAGGAACTGCATACTTATATTTGCAATCACTAAAAACTCTCTTCATGAAGTTGAACTTGATGTTCTTCCACATGATATTTCTAGTATTTTTTTGGGTAGCCCATATCTTTATGATAGGAGAGAAATCTTTCATCTCCATGAGAATAAGTATCACTAGTTCAAGAATATGATTGAGTACATTGTTAGAGAACATAGTAAGAAGATGAATTTGTTTCTTATGCATGCCGGAAAAACGAAGAAAACTATGAATGCTAGTTAAAAAATTTGTTTATTAACAGTCAAGCATCAAGATTTTGTGAATGAGGCCTTTCAGGGAGAAGAATGAAATGAAAATTATGATTTCATTAGGGTTTCTAATGGCTATGATAAGATGTTTCACTAGTCTAACATGTTTCCTTCTAAAAGAGGTAAACAATTTGAATAAAATTGTAGAAACATACATCATTGTTGAGAAGTTATGTGAGCAAGATGTCACTGTTAAAGGGTGCAAAGATCAAAAAACAAGCGCCAGATAAAATTGGAAAAGAATACATAGGTTCCACAAGTTCTTCTTGTGGGTTTCAAAATGCTAAATGGAAATGGAAAACACGCTTGGTAAAGAGTGGAGTCAAGTACAAGGCAAGACAAGGAAAACATTGTCATGTCGATAGGATTCGAGGTGAGAATAATTTCAAGTTATTTATGTTTCCTTTGTTTGACAACCAAAGAGGGAATGTGTTTGTTTCTTCAAGGACATGTTTTTTTTCAACAAATTCTGGGAAATTTCAACAAGATAGTATCTACAATAGCAAGACAGGGTCTCCAAAATGAAGGGAAAAGATGGGTCTTCATGAAAAGCTCAAATTGTTGAGTTCGGGAAAATTCCAGTAGATTGAGACTGGAAGGGTGAGGCAGTTGTACTCTCATCCAAATTTTCAGTAATAAAACATAATTTGGGGTCCCAAAGCTTCTAGTGGGGAGGAGTGATTTGGTGCAAAAAAATATGATTAAAATTTAAAGTTGTAGGAATGGTGTGGAATCTTATTGAACAAGTAGATATTTTCATTGTAATTCAGGCACAATTTGTTTCACACAAAACTGACATAGTATGGTATTGTAATCGTGATCTGAAGTTTTGTACAAACATGCAAAATTTTGTGCAGGGTTTCCGAGTTAGCAGTCTATACTACTGATGTGGCATGATTACTGGGTTTGTTGAAGTGGAAAATGATGGTCTTCAAAAAGAGCCAATCATAGTGTGACAAGCGGCATTTTATCATTGGGATGACTGGGAAATTTTTTATTTGTTTGGGGTGTAATGATGTGGACCAACAGGAGGCCACCACATGGCCCAACCAAAGGCTACGACATGGCATATTGGTGCCCACTAAATTTTTTTTAGGCGGATAGCACTTCATCTGGTTTGAACATGTGACCTCCAAATTGCAAGTCTGGCTACCTACCAACGCATCATACAAAGTTTCTTAGCCATATATGTTTCAAAATTTATTATAAAGTTTGAATATGTTTCTATTGAAATATTATTATTAATTAATTTGGCCATGTTATATATGATTTAAAATTCATTTTGAAGGCATTATTGGGTATTTAAACCATCCCACAATTTTCCCTAGAATTGTGCTGATTTGTTTCTTTGTTAGTGAAAGATCGGGCGAAATTGTAGGAAAGTTGGCTGAACATGGAAAATTTTTGGGTCAACTAGGAGAAAAACTTAGAATGCTCATAACTTTCTCAGTTTTATCCTTTTTGTGAGCAGAAAGAGGCCACACAGGGGTTTCTGATATCTCTAAAGTTGTTGGAGTAGTTATTGAATCCATTTGAGCACTATAAATGTATTTAAACACCATTTTTAGAGAATAATGAAAGATGGTCAACCATTGTAAGTTGGACGATGAGACGTAGCCTTAGATAAGTGAACTCCTTCATCAATTTTTGTTGATTGTTTACTTTTATGGTGATATTGTCTTGTATTTTTCTACAAAAACTAAGTTTTAATTCATGTTTATGTGTCTAAATATTTGATGAAAGAGGCTTAAAACCTAATTCAATCACTTGAAAATTTTCACAAAGCTCAAGCAACTTCATATACAGATCACTCATAGTGTACATGTTTCTCCATGTGGGCCAATTTGGATTAAAGGCCATTTATATTTTCCTATAAATTCTCTTGACCCCTCTACATATTTACTAATCTATCTTGCATTTTCCACTCTTGTTGGATATTATTCATGAATGAGATGATATTTTTTTACTTATGATTTTTTCTAGAATAATATTGAGATATGCAAGCTCAATACCAGATTTACGTTGATCAAATGTAGATTCATTAAAATCAGGATTGTTGACAAGAATAATATCAATAGCCTTCCCCTAAAAAATTCTATCCAAGTGACATGGACTTGACTCTGCTTTCTCACTAAATCCATGCCTCAATTTTCCTCATTCCTGTGGAATCTTATATTTTACTAGAAAATGAAAGAGATTCAAATAGCATAAAATTATGGATAGATTACTTGGTCCTTTCTCCTTTCGAACATGCACATGTGCATCACATCCAAATATTCTCAGATGTGAAAGAAAACTAATGAAAATTTTTATATTAAATAAAACAACAATTCAACTAATAAAAAAAAAAACCATTGAGACTTGCACTGCAATGAACCAGGAGCTAGTCCCAAAATAAAATTTCTAAATGAATAGTTACATATAGAAAAAGAAAACCTATAGAACGACAACTAATAATAACAAAAAAAATTGAAAATAGAGTATAGAAGCATTCCACCTTACTTCATTATCAAAGTCAGAAATATCACAATAACTAGTAATCATATTTTGTGAATAAGTAACATTTAATTCCCATGTGTAACATGTATCTGTATGCCTCTCTTTAATTCATTGGCTATATCCTATGTTAATATATATTGTCACAAATTTATCAATGGATCTTCTCCATGTGTAAAATATTATGTTCCTCATCTTTCTGAAAACAAAACAATATTTCCCTAACTTTAAAATATTTTCCTGACTTAGTTTTCATATTTATTGTTTTCCCTTTTCGATTAATGTAAGCTTTTTTCCAATGAATTGACATGTAATCTAAAGACCATTTCAATGCTTAAGAACACTTACTCTAATGAATTTTATAATGATTATTGATTTTTAACATATTGATCGATATCATAAAATACTCTTTTCAGAATTTATTCGACGAATGCATGCATGAACATGGCTCGGCAACTAGTCATTATAACAAATTGGAAGGATGTGTAGAAAAATTATATCTGCAGGAACATCTTCGTTCTTTTTTTTGACATTTTGGTATACAGTATGTCCCCCTTTCACACATCAACTTTCAGGAGGTTGGATTACCAAATATAAAAATCTTAATTAAGGATATAATTAAATGGTTATGCCTCACATTGAAATTTGCAGAGTGTGGAGATGCAATATTAATTGATTAAGGAAATGCGGAATTCACATTTTGTTCTTAATAGAAAAATTTGTGAGAAGGAACTAGCTTACATACAATGAGAACAAAGTCCACAATTAAAAAATTTTGGAGAAATAATAGTTGATTCTTTATTATACACAATTTTATGTTGTCTAAGTAACTGGTGTATAAAATAGAGATCTACCCATGGTTATATTATTTTGGAAATCTTGTCTCATGTGTAAATAACCTAAATAAACACAAATGTCATATTCAATCTTGTACACATACATATTTCTCATAACAAATCTGTAAGGGTTATTATCTTTCAGCATTGAAGAAACTAAAATTAGAAATATTTTCCTCTTTTTGTACAGCATTATAGAGGTCTTTGAACTTCGTCCTCATCCTAGTTTAGAAAATGTCGATAGCTAAGAAAAGAAGACAAAAAGTGCTATAAATTATCTTTCCATAAAGAGTGCATATAGAAGCTATGAGTTTCTAAGACATGTGTTCTATTTTATGCCTCATTCATTTATATATATGGAACTGCCTCCCTGATACTGTAAATATTATGGGTTTACTCAGTGACATGTATATTGTGGCATGTTGCTTTTTGCAATACTGAAGAAACAATAGTTAAACTTCATCCTCTATATTATTTCTACACTCTAAATAACAACCCATATTTCATTCATCTTTCTTCCCCTCTTCATTCTAACATGGACAACCTTTATATTAGAGGAACCCATTACAATTTCTTTCTACTTTAAACAATGTAAAAGCATGAGATCTTTGTAGCACGAATAAACAAGAATTATGAAATAGGAACCATTAGAAAAATTCAATAGTGTTGAATTTGAATAAAATCTAAATATACAATGATTTTACCATTATTCTACTACCAATTTTTATGATCTCAATAATACTTTCCACTAATTTCTGAAAATGTATCTTTTAATCAAAGAATGGAGCCTTAACTAGGATTTTATGATGTCCTAATTATGTATCAATTGTTCTTTTATATCTCGTAATTGCAACAATGTTTCTTATAAGAAAGTTAGTGTGCGGAATAAGTGTATGGAGCATATTTTTTTAAATATATTATAAGGGGTATTAGTTTTTTGTGTCAATTCATGGAATAAATGACGGATATACTATTTTATGATATAGACAGATATGATCTTCTTGCTATTTTTGTAATGAATAACCATTTCACATATGCAGAGTGTGAATATGTTGAGGAATATTTCATTGTGTTGAAGAAATATGTGAATAGAAATGTATGAAGGAGATCCACACATCATTTCAATTTTCTATGATGGATACTAGCTATGGACACCAATGCATATCCGTGAATTACATACAAATGATTATTTTTATTAAGCACTTGAAAAATGTGTTGATTATGCGTTGATTCACCAAATAAATGTTGAAAAAAATATTTTATAATATTGATAGATATGATTTTATTGATATGTTTCCAACTAGTAATCATTACACAATGCATTAGAGTAAATATTATTAAGCACTTGAGCAATGACTTGAGTGTGCATCAATTTTTTCAGCAGATATTAATAGTATTTATAATCCTTAATTAATTATTCAATGCTAAGTGTGGAGTGATTTTCACGATAATTTGTATTTGTCACTTGAGGTTCCTGCATCTTCGCGAACATTTTTGTATAGTTTTTTCGTATATAGTTGCCCTCCACACTTTTCCTCTAGCGCATGATTTGGTACTAAATGATTTCAACAATTTTCACATTAGCTATTATCATTACAAATATTTAATAATATAGCATGTTGTAAACACTAATGTTTATTCTAATCGTTGGTAATATCCTATATGGTTTGACATGTACAAACGATATGGACAACATGCTTTTGTTTTGATGTTGAAATAGTCACGTGTTTAAATCATATAAACATACACACTAATTATTTGCTTAATAGAGATACATATATTTAATATCACACTATTGGGAAGTGTTGTATTTAGTGTTCAATTCATTTTATAATGTGAAGAGCCCAATACTAAATTCGGAGTGTGAAGGAAGCTTCCTTCGCACAATGAATGTTTTCATTGTAAGCTCTGCACAAAGAAAGCTATGCACAATATTGGAGTTATTGTAAGCTCTACACAAAGAAAGCTATTCACAATATTCATTTTGAGAGGTGTTAATGTGTTTTGACCTAACAAGAAGTTTCGATGTCTTTAATTTTTTAACAACTAGTATTGAGTGAAAAGAGTGTGTGCAGGGGAAGTGCATGGAGGAAGAATGCACGTGGAAGTGTGGAACAATGAGATAGAAAACTTTTGTTTGTTATTGAACATACTTTTTCACTTTCAGAAATTAAAAAAAAAAAAAATTCATTTAATGTTGGATAATAACTATTAAATACAAAAATGCTCAAAGATATCTATGTTTTATGAAGCTTTCGTGAACATAAGTCCAAATAAGAATAGAGAACATAATGGAATTTTAACAGGTAACTTGTTTGTGGTTGAATTGGCCAGATGTTCATCATGAATTTTTTGACATGTTCATTACCAATGTATACTCTATTAGTTTTCAAGGGGACTTATTATGAATGGATTTTTTCAAAGTGATTTTCTACATGCTCTACTAGGTTGTTGTTTTTCTAGTCATAAAAAATGTGGGAATTTGGAATGTGGAGATGCAGATAAATATTTCACTATGGAGTTTAGAAGTTTGGAAGAAGCTATGCAGAAATTTATTTCACTATGCAATATATAAAGAAGAAAAGGAAAGCTATGCAAAGGTTCCTTTCATTTTGCGAGGTTGAAGTGCTATGTAAGAGCTACAGTAACACGTCTAGAAGAGAATTTTAGGTCCATATATTACTATTATAGTCCCTTATTTTTGTTAGTGTAACCCCTTTATTGTTATTGTTATACCCTTTTAACCCGAATATTTTTATTATTGTTCCCTTATATTATTATTCTTAGGTCGGCTAGGATTATATTGTGACCCCATGGACTGCTATATGTAGAAGGAGGTTTTTTTCATTTGTATCATTAAAGAATTATTCATTTATATAATGTGTTTGAAGGTTTCCCCCTCGAATCACCTATTTATAACACGTTGATATCTCTTTTCTTCTACTTTTGGAGCTGGTTTCATTAGATTTGGTATCAGAGCTTTGGATTATATGGTTTCGCTGCTCCAAATAGGTTATCGTGGAATTTTTTCTATAACATTTTTTCTACAAAGGCTCAGAAGCTTAAATTTTTACATAGAAAAGCTAAAATCCTGAGGAATCTCTCGTAAACATTTCATATCGTGGTTCCCAACATTTTTTGATATATGAGTTGTGCAAGGTAGGGTTTTTTCAGGTTCCAAAATTCACCTAAAACATGTCATCATGGAATTTGCGCTATAACGTGTTTTCTATGAAAGTTCAGAAGCTAAAATTTTTACAGGGCGAGTTTGAAATCCCAAGGAACATCCTGTAAAAATTTTGAGATCTTGCTTCACAATTTTTTGAGATATGATATGTGGAAATTAGGGTGTTTTCAAGCTCCTAAATTTCGTCTCAAAGAGGTGACCATGGGAAAATTTTCATAACTCTCTCTGAGTGTCAGATTGGAATTCTGTAAAAAGTGGTCTTAAGTACATGGAATTTAGTTTGACATGTGGATCATCGTACAAGTCAATTAAAGACATGGAATTTAGTTTGACATGGAATTCTTTGTCAACTCTAGAGACAAAGAAGGAAAGAGTGACATGTGGCTCATCGTACAAGTTTGGTCCACTAAAACAGCCCATAATTAGGTCATTGTGGGATATTGGACATAATTTTACCTTGAAAAATCCAAATCAGGTCAAACCTATGGCATTCGAAAGAAGATTTAGAGGGTGACTACAGGGCTGAATTTCAGATATTGATGATCTGAAATCACAGAGATAGTTCATTTTCAATATCTATATCCTCAAACGCAAGAAAAATGTGTGTATTATTTTTCAAATTGCATAATTCTTGTGTGAAAAATCAGTTTCAAGTGATTCCAAGGGCATATTGAAGCATAGATATCAGTATTGGGTTTTAAAATTCCACCTAAAAATAATTCAACACCCATTAAGCCTTCATAAGGCTCTACTATGACTCTTAAAGAGGAAGAAACACAACATGACATATCAAAATTACATGAAGAGGAAGTGCACCAAATTTCACTGTCGCAAAGAGAAACAAAAAATAAAATGTATGTTTTGAAGAAATACATGGAAGCTAAGATGGATGGTTTGAAAGACATGGATGGTTTGAAGAATGGGATGGAAGCTGGCATGGAAGCTAAGATGGATGACAAGGAAGCTAAGATCGATGAAAAAATGAAAGTCAACATGGAAGACATGAAGAATGATATAAAAGAATACATGGAAGGTTTGATGACAAGATTAATACAAGAAATGATTCCTAATGGCGGAAATATAGTAGAGGAAACTCATAATGAGAACAAAATAAATCTTAATCATGATTTCATAAACTCTAATGGTGAATTGAAGAACCACCATATTCCAAGGGTGGATATGATGAATTTTGATGGCAAGTATCCCGTAATGTGGATACTACAGATGGAGCGATATTTTAATCTCAATAATTTGCAAAACACAAAAAAGGTACGCATTTCAACTTTACACTTAGAATAAAATACATCTGTATGGTACCGATGGATTTTCTCCCATAAAAAATGTCACTTGGTCAATTTTTACGGAGAAAAAGATAGCACATTATGAGGATACAAAGAGCAACACCTTCTTTAGCCAATTGATAAATATCAAACAAAAGTGTTCAGTGGCAGAGCACATTGAGGACTTCCAAAAATTGAATATAAGGGTAACTGGTATTCCATAGGAACACATGATTGATGTCTTCATAGGGACTTTAAAGGATAACATCCAACATTTCGCATTTGGGAACCTGATTCATTGGAGAAGGCATTCAGGTTGGAAAGAAAAATTGAATGTAAAATTATGGCAACAAGGAAGCCTACCACTCACATCTATAAAGATGGAAGTGTTACTACTCCTAGAATTCCATAACCTACAAGGTTGAAACCACAAAAATTGGAAGAAAAAATAGCAAAAGGGATTTTCTATAGTTGTGATAGCGAATACACTAAAGCTCATAAGTCTGCTAAGAAGAAATTATTTTACATAGATTATGAAGAGGAGGAATAAAATGAACAAGAAACTTCAAAAGCAGAGGATATACACCAGGAACCAACATTAGAAGAAGAAGAAAGGAGTATGACCATATCGTGTAATGAATTGGTGGGAATTACTACTCCTCAAAATCTCAATATAGAAGGAAATATCAATAAGAAAAAGGTAATAGTGTTGATTGATTCGGGTAGTATCCATAATTTTATTCATTGTAAGTTAGCCAAGGAATTGAATTGTTTCCTATACCCAACACCAGAATGTCAGGTGATGGTTGCAAATGGAGGAACTTAAAATTTCTCTGGAAAATGCCACAATATCAATCTAACCATGGTGGAATATGTATTGAATAGTCCAATGCTTTCAATTCCAATGGGAGGTGTTGATGTTGTACTAGGAGTACAATGGTTACAATCTTTGGAAAAGGTAGCTTTTAATTTTCAAGAAATTTTCTTGAATTTTCTTTTCGGAAGGAAAGGAAATTGAATTATGGGGTATCGTAGGGAAGCCAAGAAATATATTAAGCTCTAATGTAATGACAAAGCTGCTGAAGAAATAACAATGAGGCGTAATTGCACAATTATTCTCACTAAAGGTTCCAACATCAAAATCATCTATTTCTCCATATCTCCAAAAATTATTGGATAATAATTCCAAGGTGTTTGAAGCTCCCAAAGGAATCCCACCCATTTGTGATCATGATCATTCTATTCATTTGATTACAAGAAGTGTTCCTCCAAACATTAGGCCTTACAGATATCCTTACGTCCAAAAGAGAGAAATTAAATGTATGATTGCAGAAATGTTAGAGGCTGGTATAATTCAACTTAATCAAATTTCTTTCATTGCTCTAGTAGTATTGATGCATAAGAAGGATAGATCATGACGCATGTTGTGGAGGTAAATCCCCTCTGCGGATAGAGGTGATCCCTACTAGCCCAGACCAGGTCTAGCAACAATCGTTCAGGCTATAGTGCAGGTTCCTAATTGCAAATAAACCAACTAGCAATGAAGGCTTACCTAGAATCCAACGTTGTTGCTTGTAAAAGAGGTAGCGCTCCCGTTCCTTAGCCCTGGAAGATCACAATCCCCATGATCTCCGTGATGGACACCTGCACATGCAAGGAACAAAACAAACGCAAGCATAAAGTCCAGCAGATGGAACTATATGTCAGTCAGAAAGGACATAACTCATAATTATAAACAAAAACAAGAGTGGAACCATAACCAATAGTCGTTTACTATTAATCAATCAAAGGAATAATACAACCATAGTTCTGACGTTGAATTCTCCTTCGGAGGGTCGCCAGAATAACAAGTCTTGAAAAGCCTGTCAAGGATGGCACAAACCTCTCTCTTCGGATCTTGAAAATAGTATCCTTGCTTGAATTTGGCCTCAAGGGATTTATGGAGGCTCTTACAGCATAAGGCTCTTGGGAATTTGGGAACTTGAATACTAGCTTGCAAAGGAGATGAGCAAGATTTTATAGATGGAGGAAGGGGATTTGGGATCCCTATAATCATGGGATTGGCCCTATCATCAAGGAAGCTTCCATGAGAGGTGGCAAACCACTTCCTCTCTGTGGAAATCTGTAGCCAAACCTCCCAACTCAAGATAGATATCAGTTCCTGGATTAGTTAGGAAGAAAATTCCGCCATTTATTTTTAAAAAACACTCCTTAAATTAGCTGGTGCGAGTGTGACTCTGGGACAGAGCGCCAATTGGCACGACCTCTTTGGAGGATTTTCCCCATTGGCGCGGGTACTGAACTGGCTGCCCGCGCCAATGAAAAAAGGGGCATTTTTAGGTTTTTTCAGCAGGAGATGTCTTCAGGGGGATGAAAGTACATGTTGAGGGGAATGCCATGAAAGTATTTTCAAGTTATGTCACTACTCACAGGTCACAAAATGAGCCCTCCAATGTGCGAGACGGGGATTGCAGGGACGGTGAAAAATTGTTGTGTAACAGATGCACCCTAAAGCATGAGGCCCGAGAGAGAGGGGGGTGAAATGATTTACGAGAACGTGTCCAACTGAAATCTCTGCCGTCGGAAAACCTGCGTGAATAAGTACAACTGATGTCTCAAATACATGATATAGATGTGGTATGGGTGCAGCCATCCATAACAGAGTATACAATAATCCAGATCCAAGGCATGGACGCAACCATCCAGTGAGGATCAATGAATAGACTCAGGTATGGTCGCAACCATCCAGTAAGTGAGTCATGTAAATAATCATAATAATCCACAAACTCGCAGCCTGGATTACAACAGACACAATCCAGGGTCTTGCGCTCCATCTCAATCCGAACACAGTACAAGTCCAAGCATGTGAAGAAATTAGCTAAAGTCGAACATGCAAGAACATCGTCCGATTACCAGCAAATGATGAAAGTTTTTAACAGATGCGAGAGGTACCACCAATAATGACAATGGCCCTCACGGTACTACAGGTACAATCTACGGCATGTGAATCAATGATCTGGCATCTAACACTCGTAGAATCACTTGATCAGAGGCCAATGATGAAAACCTCGCGTCGAATGCAAAGAACCTACCATTGAGGGATGCAGGCTCCAAGGCACTAGAAGGGAGTCTCTAGATCAGCTTCCTGGATAATGAGTTGAAGTCGACAGGAAGCGACCTTGATCGAAGGTGGGCCATAGTGTTTTCCACATCATCAACACGAGACAGAGGAACATAATGTCTTTGTGAATCAGGATCGGGAAAGAATCGGAGGAAGGTTGATATTTGCAGAGGTCAACATCTCTTGAACATATTGATGGCACGAAAGTGGATTTGGCAATATTTTACATCAAAAGATCAGAGGTCATGATGATGAGGAAAAGAGCAGATGAGAGGTCAAAAGGGATCACCCAAACCCACGGAGGCAAGCAAAAAACAAGATGAGATGTCCCCAACATGACAGGAATGCAGACAAGTGCCATATTCAAGAGCGACATACTGCCGACATGACAATGATGCTGGTTCCATTTTCCCCACCATTTCGGTGAGTACCTCTTTATTTTTACACAAGCTTGAAGAGGATACCATATGATTGTCATATAAATCCTTCCTTTGGACGAATCCATCCTAGTACATTTAATGATCCCTAGGAAGGAGGAACTCGGATACCGTCATTACGACCAAATCCAATGTCATCCGATTTTAACGAGTCTGAAAAAGGGAGAACTCGGCATATTTTCATGTTTAGAGAGTTTGAAAAGACATCGGAAAAGTAAACTCCAAAAGTCCCTTTTCATAGATAGTTCCTCAGACCCGAAAAGGTAGAAAACAATATCTGAGAAAACCTCCTAATCGCGGTAGGCTAGGGTATTCCTTTTTCGTAAATAATCTATCCCAGACTGAAAAAGGGGTAAACGTATACTGGGTAGATGTCGTTTCACAGCCACTTTAATGAGATCGAAATGACAAGGGACTCGGCAATCTTTTCATGTTTAGAGAGTCAGAAAAGAGCTGAAAGATGACTCTTCGTAGAGGAATGAGTGGTATAAAGGGTAGCAACTGGTTCCGATAATGGTGGAACTTCTCACAACAAGATAAAGGTTAAGAGGCTAGCTAACAAGACCACTCATCGCAGCGTTTCCTCAGGAATGGGTGAAACAACTAAGTGAAGGCATATGATCAACCAAGCAGATAGTGACGATGGAGTGAGAAAACCAAGGCTCATCTGGAAAAAATAGGCTGATAAAATGGCAATCATAAGAGGTAAAATGGGAATGGTCTGATTTTTACACAAGCTTGAAATCAAGAAACTCTGCTTGAAGTTGGTTTCATTTTAACACAAGCTTGAAACACAGATAAACTATGCTTGAAACCGGTTTCATTTTTACACAAGCTTGAAACGGAAACAAACTATGCTTGAAAAAGTAAGCATGCCCCCAGCATGGTGACTCAATCCGAGGTACATGCCCCCCAAGCTTCAGTCCATATGAAAGACAGATGGAGTGAAGGTTCAAGTTACGAGCTCAAGAGAAAGACTCGACTGGGATTTTACGAGAACTTATCAAAGACTCGAATTACACAGGAAATTGTTTCATTGTTTTAACGAGGTTGACACATTAAAAGAACTATCCTGAGACACCCTTGTTTCATTTTTTAAGGAGCTTGACACAAGACAAGGAACTATGCTCCAACAACCTTGTTTCATTTTTTAAGGAGCTTGACACAAGAAAATGAACTGTGCTCCGACGACCTTGTTTCATTTTTTAAGGAGCTTGAAACAAGACAACGAACTCTGCTCTGACAACCTTCTTTCATTTTTTAAGGAGCTTGGCACAAGAAAACGAACTATGCTCCAACCGACCTCATTATAATGAACAAGAAGTCATCGCTTCCAAGATTTCCATTCTCGATGGAAGGAAAACATCCTGGAAGTCAGGACCCAATGCCCCCAGCACACGATGCACAACGGCACTATCACTGAGCACAGGCACGGGGTAGGTAGCCACATAGTTGACCTGCGCTGGGGCAGATACAATGGGTGGATAAAAACCAGGAAGGGATCATGGTGGGCCAGCTGCCACATCAGGACCAAAGAATGAAAGCTTATCGATGGTCACGATCCTTCCTTCATGTGGAAAACAGACCACACGAAAAAGGGAGGAGACAAGCGCTCCCATGGCATAGGTGTAATCGCACCCCAAGAGCAGATTGAAATCCAAGGGGCCTAGAACAACCATCACGTCCATATGGACGGTTTTACCTCCCAAAGTAACAGGTAACCTTGGAAGGATCCCTAAGGGTTGACTCGTTCTTCTGTTAAATGCCAACAGATTCTGCGTAACAGGCACAAGCGGCAGTGAGCCAAAATCTTGCCAAGTAGTTGAGGATAGAACACTAACAGATGCACCTTCATCTATAATGGTGCTAGGTACGACCAAACCAAAAGCCTGTATTGTGATCTCGAAAGGCACATAAGACGGAAGGCGATATCCTGGAAATCGATTCCAATCAAAGGAAGCAACTAAAATACTTGGAGGGGCTACCATTGAATCGAGATGGTCTTTTCCTGGTGTTACGGAAGAAGAAGGAGCGTCCTCCACAACCTCCATCTCCAAGGTGGGAGGAGTATCCTTCGGGACCTCTATTACGGGAGGTGGAGGAGCAGCTTCTTGAGGTATGGGGACAGGAGAATCTTTCTCCAAGTCCGAGGAATTTTAAGAAACCAGAAGAACATGAGGGGGATGAGATCCACTCTTGACAAAAAAGACCTAGTGCACCGTAGATGGGGCTAGCTCAACCGATCCCACAACCAATGGTTGGTCGGGAATGGATTCCTGAATTTGAATTTCCGAGGGAGCGATATTGACCAAGGATGACTCTTGACCAATCGTAGGATCAGCTGGTGGAGGACTCACAGAAAGCTGTTTGTAACCAGCCGGAAGGTAAGGTATTGAAACAATCGAGTTGTCCAAATCTCTCTTGGCTTCATCCATATATGGACAAAGGTGAATGACATGGTGCCCTTCACACAACTGACAGGGATTGGTAATCTTACCCTGCTTCTTAGGAGTCTTACCAGCACTAGCTGAAGATGTGCCCACTGTTGCCTTTGGCTTCTGGGAGTCAGGTGTATCAATGGAAGGCTTCTTAGGCACAATAGCCACAGAGCTAGCCTCTCCTTTATCAGACTTCTTCTTCTTTGTCCTCTTCTTCTACTTCTTAGCCACCTCGTTACTCAAATCCAGACTTTCACCAAGCGAAGTAGAAGAAGAGGACGCAGAAATAGGTGAAGAAGGGGAGAGGTCCACCTTGGAATCAACATTATGTTGTTCAGGCGGAGGGACTGATTGAATAGTATCCAAGACATTCGGGACCACAGAGGTTGAAAACAACCAAACAGGCAACGCAACAGTTAACCCAGGAAGGGACAACGTTGCCATGTAAGGAGCACCAACATTCCCAAAAGGAGGAAAATGACCAGGATTCCCATTGGAGGGGATTCCTTTGTTGGTGAACTCTGGAAAAGTTGCCATCAAAAACGATCTTTAGAACAACACCATAAGGAAACTAGCTTTAACCAGGAATATTTCGTGGGCAGTTAATTTTTAAAACATTGAAACAAAACTCTATCGTTTCATATTTTAAGAGTCGATAAATAGGCAAAAGGTGACTCTATCACTTTCAGATTGGAAACAAGCGTGAAAGGACAAGCGCTTGATGACCTTTTCAAATTTAAAGAGTCAGAAAAGATCAAAATGACTACTCAGGAATTCTAGGCAAAGGGTGTACCAAATAACCGTGAACTTCAATATACACATTGGTTTCAAAATGAAGGAGAAATCAACCAAGGACTTAACGTACGTGCAGGAAATCTCCCCGAATGCTGTGTCCGATGTATCACGGGTATAGGGCGGTAGACTCGGCTTCCTATGGATAAAGGATAGAAACCTAGTGGAGTCTCCCTTTATATACGCGATGATACGGGGAGAACAAGTCCGTACTAACGCTGTCTAAAGCCAAGAGGCGAACGATAGCTACTAGGTTTAACGATGTCGGAACACGTCTCTAGCTTAGACCTCTAAATATTTCGTTAATGTTTCAATGATTCCTTAGGTAAATTGAGTAAATTTTAATGTTGATCTTCAATTATGTCTTGGTTTCAAGGCCCTATCGCATGTCATATGACAATCTCCTGTATGCAGCTATATGAGAAAATAAATCTTTTCAATTTGATGAATGCTATCTAGTTAAGGGAAGAGCTTCAAACAATGATGCAACAAACAACAAAACTAAAAACGAAAATTTTCCAAACTAGATGACTTTCACTGTCCAAAAGTATTCTAAAACATTCAACGAAGCGAATTATGCAATGTAATCTATGCAAAATTCTCTTTTCCGAAAACTATGCAATTGTAATATATGCACAATTTCCTTTTCCTTTTCCTTTTCAAATGATAAGAATGCACTCAAAGCGATTTTTAGTTTTCAATCATTAAACAATGTGATCTAAGTTCAATGATCAATATTAAAAATACTTTTCAATGCAATGTGATCTAATGCATTTTAACAAAAAGAAAACTTTGAGACGAAGACTAAATAAATGCAAATCTTCTTAATGAAGGATGAATGAAAAAGAGATGTAAACAAACACTAAGAATGCAATCGTTGTTTCAAACACTTTGTAACGAAATCCCCCAAAAGATGATAATACATATGAGGTCAAACACAAAGAGGACTTCCAAAGAAAGAGATCAAAACAAGGCATTCATTCCCTTTTACATCAAGCAATCATGGAAAGAAGACATTCCAAACAATGAGCAATGTAATCTATGCTCATACGGAGGAAAGACCGAAAGAGAAAGACACACTTGTAAAGGATTTAGGGAAAAAATCTCAATTTTAACACACCCTGAAATTGGCCCAACGTTGTCATTGACAACTAGAGCCAACTGGCACGATTTGCTCACTGAAAACTAGTGCAATTGCCCAATTGGCGAGGGTTGCTAACTGACAACAAGCACCAATGCCTGAAAATGAAAAAAAAAACAAAGAATTTCTCCCAACCAAGACCAGACTCACCACTTCAAGCAGAATCTCCAAGACTCAAATGAACCATGTGATCTAGGCTCAAAGCAAGACAGACACAGATCAAGCTCAGAAAGCTCAAAATCAAGAAAACACTAGTACCTTACAGGATTGGCGCGACTGTAAAGCTGAAACTAGCGCCAGAATAGAATTGGCGCAGGTAATACACTAGCAACTTGCACCAATGGGCGTGACTGTCAAGCTGAAAAGCACGCCAGTCGAGTTTACCAGTCAAAAATAAAAAAGAGCAATCCAACAAGAAGAATAGTGATAATCAAGCTATCCAAAAGCCAAATTCACAGAAAGAGCCAGCCCAAAGAGCTGATCAGGCAAGCATAATCAAGAATCAGCCGAAAGGACAAGACAAAGCTCCAAGTGTTAAGTTTACAAACTAAACCGGAGATTGACTGAAGCAGCTTTGATCTACTTCGCAATTGCAGAGCAAAAGCGTTTCGAAGGCTATCTGGACAACTTCAGGCTCCGTCTATAGTTTACAAAGCAGAACAACAACAAGCTAATGATCTGCAGTGGAGTCGCCAATTTGTTGTGGAAGTAAATCCCCTCTGCGGACAGAGGTGATCCCTACTAGCCCAAACTAGGTCTAGCAACAATTGTTCACGCTATAGTGCAGGTTCCTAATTGCAAATAAACCAACTAGCGATGAAGGCTTACCTGGAATCCAACGTTGTTCCTTGTAAAAGAGGTAGCACTCCCATTCCTTAGCCCTGGCAGATCACGATCCCCACGATCTCTGTGATGGACACCTGCACATGCAAGAAACAAAACAAACCCAAGCGTAATTTCCAGCAGATGCAACTATATGTCAGTCAGAAAGGACATAACTCATCATTATAAACAACAACAAGAGTGGAACCATAACCAATAGTCGTTTATTATTAATCAATCAAAGGAAGAATACAACCATAGTTATGATGCTGAATTCTCCTTCGAAGGGTCGCCAGTAGAACACGTCTCGAAAATCCTGTCAAGGATGGGACAAACCTCTCTCTTTGGATCTTGATAATAGTCTCCTTGCTTGAATTTGGCCTTAGGGGATTTATGGAGGCTCTTGCAACATAAGGCTCTTGGGAATTTGGGAACTTGAAGACTAGCTTGCAAAGGAGATGAGCAAACTTTTATAGATGGAGGAAGAGGAGTTGGGATCCCTATAATCATGGTATTGGCCCTATCATCAAGAAATATTCCATGAGAGGTGGCAAACCACTTCCTCTCTATGGAAATCAGTAGCCAAACCTCCCAACTCAAGATAGATATTAGTTCCTGGATCAGTTAGGATGAAAGTTCCACCATTTATTTTTAAAAACACTCCTTAAATTGGCTGGCGCGAGTGCGACTCTGGGACAGAGCGCTAATTGGCGCGACCTCTTTGAAGGATTTTCCCCATTGGATCGGGTACTCAACTGGCTGCCCGCGCCAATGTAAAAAAGGGTGTTTTCAGGGTTTTTCGGCACGAGATGTCTTCAGGGGGATGAAAGTACATGTTCAGGGGAATGCCATGAAAGTATTTTCAAGTTATGTCACTACTTAGAGGTCACAAAATGAGCCCTCCAATGTGCGAGACGAGGATTGCATGGACGGTGACAAATTGCTGTGTAACAACGCATGTGTCTGGATTATAGGGAGATCAATAAGATAACTATTAAAGATAAGTTTTCCATTCCTGTGATTGATGAATTATTGGATTAATTATATGGAGAAATTTATTTTACCAAGTTTCATTTTCGTTCAAGATATCATCAAATTAGAATGAAGACTGAAGATATTCCGAAAACATCATTTCAAAATCATGAGGGTCATTATGAATTTTTGGTCATGCCTTTTGTCTTTACCAATGCACCTTCTACATTTCAATGGTTGATTAATTCCATTTTCAAACCCTTCCTTATAAAATTTGTGCTATTATTTTTTGATGACATAATAATCTATAGCAGGTCTTGGAAGGATCATTTTCAACATGTTGATAGGGTGCTAAAACTATTGGAGGCAAAAAAATTATATGCAAAAGCCTCCAAATGTTTATTTGGAGTATAAGAGGTGGAATAACTGGTTCATATTGTATCTCATGGGGATGTTAAGGTAGACCCTAACAAAATCAAAGCCATTAAGGAATGGAAAGTCCCCACAACCATAAAGCAGCAACGAGGATTTCTCAGGTTAACAGGGTATTATTGCAAGTTTGTTACGAATTATTGGAGAATAGCAACACCTCTAACAAAATTGTTGAAGAAAGATGCATTTTCATGGACTCTTGAAGTAGCTAAGGCCTTTGAACATCTTAAAGAGGAAATGTGCCTAGTACCATTCTTAGCTACAGAAGACTTCACAATAACCTTTATTGTGGAATTTGATGCCTCAGGAAATGGAATTGGTGTTGTTTTGGTGCAAGAAGGAAGACCCATTTCTTTTGAAAGTCCTCCAAACGAAGGAAAGTATTTACATAAAGATATTTATGAGAAGGAAATGTTGGAAATACTACATGCACTAAAGAAATGGTGACCTTACCTAATGGGAAGACATTTCAAGGTAAAAACAGATGACAATAGTCTTAAACACATTTTGGAACAAATATTATCTTCAAAATAGAAACAAAAATGGGTCACAAAGATGTTCGGTTATGACTTTGAGATCATCTACAAAAAATGGAAGCCGGATGTTGTTGCATATGCACTCTCAAGAAAGGATGAAGAGGTGGAAGCCTTGCTTTGTGTCATTTCTATTATCCAACCAGATTGGATAACAGAAGCAAGGGATGAATGGAAGAAGGATGAAGAAGTGTGGACACTCATTCAAAAGTTGCTGCAAGATCCCAGTATATCTGATACATTTAGTTGGATAAATGATTCACTATGGTACAAATATCGCTTATATATTTTCTAGAATTCCTAACTAAAACAAAAGATTATTTTAGAATTTCACACTTCCCCTTTAGGAGGACACTCAGGATTTTTAAAAACTTACCACAGAGTGAAGGAATATTTTTTTTGGGATGGCCTTAAATCCGATATTCAAAATTTTGTGGTGGAATGTTTGGTTTGCCAGCAAAATAAATTTGAGACAATTAAGATCCCAGGTCTTCTAAAACCTTTATCCATTCCAAGTCAACGTTGGGAGGAGATTTCAATGGACTTTATCATAGGTTTACCTAAGTCCAAAGGAAAGAGTGTCATCATGGTGGTAGTTGATAGACTTACCAAGTATGCACACTTTTGTCAATTATCTCATCAATTTAAAGCAAGTAGAGTTGCTACTGCATTTATGGAAATAATTCAAAAGCTACATGGAAACCCAAAGATTATTGTAAGTGACATAGATCCCATTTTTACTGGAAATTTTTTGTTGGAATTATTTTCTTGTTTGGGTACTCAACTAAATCATATATCATATTATCATCCTGAATTTGATGGTCAAACTAAGATAGTGAATAAATTTTTGGAAGTATATCCTCGTTGTTTTGTATTTGATAAGAAAACACAATGGTTCAAGTGGTTACCTCTCGTTGAATGTTGGTATAACACTTCCTTCCATACCACCACAAAAATGACCCCATTTATGACACTTTATGGATATCATCCACCATCCATCACATCTTCTTTAAGAGAAAATTATAAGGTTCAAGAAATGGAATATCACATCGAGCATCAACATGAAGTTCTCCAACCCTTAAAGGATAACCTAAATTTAAAACAAAATCGAATGAAACAACAGGCAGATTAGCATCGCAATCAGAGAAGGATAATTTATGTAGGATACTGGGTATTTTTATGGCTACAACCATACAAAAAAATGTCCATCAAGCAAGCTAAGAAGGATAATAAATTATCACCAGAGTACTATAGTCCTTACAAGATGTTGCAAAATATTGCTACTATGGCATACAAATTGGAGCTTTCTACTTCTTGAAGAGTTCATCCATTTTTCCATGTTTCATGCTTAAATAAGGTTATATGGGACAAAATTCTAGTTAAAACAATATTTCCAGAACTTGATGAGGAAGGAAAAATCATATGGGAACCTGAAGCAGTCACGGAAACAAGAACTTGACAACTACGAAATCGATCAATTTTAGAGTATATCATCAAATGGAAGAACTTACCCACTGAAGATTCTACATGGGAGGATGAGAATTTTATACAGAAGCATCCAGAGCTACTCAAGCATTGAGGACAACACCTTTTTGAAGGAGAGGGGCATGTTAGGTCCCTATATTACTAGTATAGTCCCTTGTTGTTGTTAGTGTAACCCCCTTATTGTTATTGTTGTAGCACTGTAACCCCAATATTGTTATTATTATGCCCTTACATTATTTTTGTTAGGTCGGCTAGGATTATATTGTGACCCCATGGACTCTTACATATAGAAGGAGGTTTTCTCATTTCTATCATCAATGAATTTTTCATTTATATAATGTATTTGGAGGTTTCCCCTTCGAAGTGGCTATTTCTAAGGGGCTGATCTATCTTTAATTCTATTTTTGGAGCTGGTTTCATAACAAAATGTATTTCACTATGAAATATATAAAGAAGAAAAGGAAATCCATGCAAAGTTTCCTTTCATGTTGCGGGGTTGAGGTGCTATGTAAGAGCTAGAGTACCACATCTCTAAGGAAAGCTCCATACATTTCACAATGTAATATTCTTCCATTATTGTTTTATGTTCATGTTTTTGCGGAATCCTTACAAAGAGAAAAATTCAATTCAATATTTGAGAATTCAAAGGATTCAACAATATCTAAATTCATAGATGAACTCAAATAAGTCAGCCAAAAGCCTAGGTAAATAGCCTATATGGCAAAGCGAGTTGTTCCGATTATAAATTTTTGTAAGTAATAGAATCAAAAATCATCAAACCATCTAATTATTTATTTATTTATTTTTATACCTTGCGATCAATGTTATTCATTTAAAAAATGGCATTCTGTGGAAGGAAGGTTTATGGGAGAACAATGCGAAGCGAGAATGCATGTAGAAGTGGAGAACATTGTGGAAAAAAATTGTGTTTGTTATTGCACATACCTTCTCTCCTCCTCAATTCACAAATTGAAAATAAATTTCATTTAACGTTGGATGATAAGTGAAAAATTTACAAATGCTCAAATAAACCTAATTTTTAGGAAAATTTCATGAAAATAAATGAAAATTAGCATAGAGAACCTAATGAAATTTTAACAAGTAACGTGTGTATAATTGCAATGGATAAATGTTCCAAAGCATACTTGATAAGTTTTTGAGAGGCCTTTTTATGAAAGTATTTTTTCAAAATTCTTTTTTACATGCTCTATTAAGTTGTCATTTTTCTAGTCATCGAAATTGCAGAGATTTAGATTGTGAATATATGGATCAAGATTTTATTATGGTGTGAGAAAATGTTGACAAATCTATTTGAATATGCCTTTCATTATGCAAGATACGCAGATGTGGAGGAAATCTATGATAAGGTGGATTTCATTGTGTGACATTGAGGTTTTAGTTAGAGCTAGAGTATCGCATTTGTAAGGAAACCTTCGAACTCCACACAATGAAAGCTTCTTCCATTATCATTTTACCAGCCTATTTCTATGGGATCCTTACAAAGGGACAAGTTTAGTTCAAGATTTGAGTATTCAAAGGATTCAACAATATCTAAATTTATTGATCAACTTAGAAAAGTGAGACAAAATCCCAAGTAAATAACCTACAAGGAAAAATGAGTTGTGCCAATTCTAATTGTTTTGTAGGAAATAGAATCCAAAACCATCAAACCATGTAGTTATTTATTTATTTATTATTATATCTCACAGTCAAATTCTATTGACTATCGATTCTTTTTCTGAGTTTCTGCAATTTTAACCAAAGTTTCAAGAAAATGCTGAGTATTCCTAATTTTCTCTAAAATCAAAAATCATTTTCTAATTTTGGGAAATATTATTTTTAATTTTCCATTTCCTGAGCAAGGCTTGATATGACATAATTCCCTTAGTGGAGGGTGATTTTTTCTTTTATTTTTCAATGCCTAACAAATCATTTTAAAATAAAAAAAATACAAAGTTTTTGAGTGGTCATTTCGTCGGTGAAAATATGAAGAAGTACCTTTGAAATATTAATTTAATATGAAATTGTTACAATTTTGTTGCATGGAGAAAGAGTATGCGAGAAATGTGGGAGAAAGGGTGTATGAATAAATTATGTTCAAGGTATTTTTCTAAAGAGCAAGGACTATATCGAGTCATGCTTTCTTTTTCCACACTCTCAATAAGACTAATTTAATATGGAGAGTCGACACATGGAAAAAAAAAAGATAATTTTGGGATACACTGAGGAAGGAGAAATGTTGTGGAGGAAGTGCAATAGAAAGGGTTTGTGGAGGTGGATTTCATTGTGCGGAATGTGGAGGTTCTGAGTACTTAGCTCGCTTTCATTGTGAACAATGTGAATGTGCGAAAGTGAGAATAAATTATTGTCGAAACAGAGCATTCGCGAATAATAACAAAACATGAACTCCTCAATGCATTGATCAAATAATTAACATAGAGGCAGGGACTATGTTTTGTTGGAGCTATTAGTCTTGTTTATAAAAACAATTCAATATCGACCATATACAATAACAAAACTTTCTCTTTATCTGATGCATGAGCATCGAACCATCCTTTTATAAATGAGCAAGAATGAGTTCTAGAAGGTGCAATAGTAAAAAATGCACAGATATATCTATTTTTTGAAATATTAAAAGCTGTTAAAAATCATATTCATGAGTGATATTAGGAATTTATTGAGAGCATTGTGGAGAATATCATGTTGAGAACCTTGTGGAGAGGATCATGTTGAGAGTTTTATGGAAAATATTTTAGATCCTGAAATGATCCATGGTATTGTAATTTTTTAATGCAAATTGTAAACCTTTGGGTTTATGCAGGGCGATCATTGAATGATTAATAGGCCATATTAATTAAATTATTTTTTATGCATGGTTTATATAATTTTTTTTGTGTGCATGGTGATTTGATGCATTGATGTTTTTATGCATAGAAGCATTGAATTTCTTTGATAAGTTAACGCTACATGTAATGATTATGTGAGCCAAGTGTGAGGAATTGATGTTGCATGCATGCATGGGAAAGAGTTCACAACGGAAGCATAGTGAGACCATAACCCACACGTCCCAACTATTGAAAATGAAGAAACCTAAAATCGGTTTCATCATTATGACTGAACCACATTTATTAAACATACATATATGAAATGATAAACAATACAATCAAACAAACAACAAAATATACAAATATTAGTATTTTTTATATAAAAAAATTCAATAACCAACATATACAATTAAAAAATTGTGTCCTTATGTGATGTAGGAGCATCCCATCCTTCTAAAAATCAGCAAGAATTAGTTCTTGAAGGTGAAACAGTAAAAAATACAGGGTAATATATCTTTTGTGAAATATTAAAAACTCTGAAAAATGATATGCGCTAGTTGAGGAATTTATTGAGAGCTTTTTGGAGAAAATCGTGTTGAGAGTTTTGTACAAAGAATCATATTAAGAGTTTTATAGAAAATATTTTGAATTTTGAAAAGATCCATGATATTGTAATTTTCTAAACATTTATTTGTATGAACTTCCACCATTAAATGATGAACAAACAAGCTGAAGCGCCATGTAATAATATAGAGATTAAATTAATTTTGATAATGAGCTTATCTAAATTTGTCGGTGTCTATATTGATTTGAAGCGTAGATACATTAAATTTATTTGATGAATTAGAGATGCATGTAACAACTATATGTGCCAAACATGAAGAATTGATGTTGCATTAATGGAACATAATGCTAAACGAAAACATAGTGGAGCCATAACCCACACGTCCCAAAGAAATCCAAAATCGTTTTCATTAATATAACTCAACAACATTTATTAAACCTAAATATATGAAGTGTTGAAATAATATCATCGAACGCACACCATAAAATACATGTAATATTATGGGACCCACCCCGTCACATGAGTTTTCATGTGAATGTTTTACCCTCCCTTTTCCCCCAATAAACGAACTCCCACTAGAATGCATTAGGTTTGAGCCGTCGAGACCCACCTGGTATGCAGTTCAGAAGGTGTAACCCCTCCCGGCTCCACCCATCTTTGGCTCATTTGGTGCCTCAGCCGCTGAGTTTTTTCTACATAATGACCAATATAAACCATACGACAATCACCAATTCCGAGTAAGGATGGAAACTTAATACGTGTGAGCCTAATTTTAATTGAGTTTTGGCACGAATGTACACATACATCTAATATTCCCAGGGCGTTTTTGGTTTAGGGTGGGATGCCATGGGATAAAACATATGCGAAATACGTAAGTATGATACCGATGACATAGAACATGGTCAATCTAGTCTAGTGGTAACGCAATAGACTGTAAGTTAGAAATCCATTTTGGTGAATTTGATACTTACCTCAACACCGTGCAGACTGCGCACACTCCAATGCGTATGCAATATATGGATACAATGCAACAATTACCACTGTGCATATTGTGCATGCCCCATCGCACATATATTATATGCAGTCGATATAATAAGGAAAAGACTCTTCCACTACGCATACTACACTTTCGCTCGTGAGTTCGTGACATGGGAAACAATGCTCAACACCACTCTACTACACACACTCTCTTATATTTATGATAAATCCGAGTAATGTATTTCCCCGCACACATGCCATGGGAAGAAATATTTATGGAGCAATGCTACTTGTTAGATTTTATAATTGATAAAATTTAATGGGAGGTATATAAGCTATAGATTCAAAAAATATTAATGGTCATTCTCAATGTATCTTGAAGATGGATCCCCATTGGGATTCAAAATATCGATCAAGTTTTGTTCAAACTATGAATAATCTGAAATGAATTTATTCAATTATAAACCACAGAAGTATGAAAGACATCATCATTTCCCTGCACGGAGGGGATACATGGAAAGATATTTTCTCTCTGGTGGATTCTAGTGTGAAGATTGAGAGGAGGGCTTCAGACCTACAATTATCTGGTTTGTTCTCCTCTAAAGCTCTCATTCGCAATCTATCCTGAAGATGGATCCCAATTGGAATTCGAAACATCAACCAAGTGTTTTTCATACTGTGGATAATCTGAATTGCATTTATTCAATTAAGAACCATAGAAGTCTTAAAAACATCATCATTTCACTGCATGAAGGGGATACATGGAAAGATATTTTCTCTCTGGTGAATTCTAGAGTGAAGATTGAGAGGAGGGATGCGGACCTACAATTCTCTGGTCTGTTCTCCTTTGAAGCTCTCATTCACAATCTTTCCAAAAGATTGATCCCCATTGGGATTCCAAACGTCGACCAAATTTTGTTCACAGTGTGGATAATCCGAATTGTGTTTCTTGAATTAACAACCGAATTGCATTTCTTGAATTAACAACCACAAAAGTCTGAGAAACATCACCATTTCCTTGCATGGAGGGGATACATGGAAAGAGATTTTCTCTCTGGTGAATTCTAGAGTGAAGATTGAGAGGAGCATTACAGACCTCCAATTCTTTGGTCTATTCTCCTCTCAAGCTCTCATTCACAATATGTCTTGAAGATGGATCCCCATTAGGATTCAATATGTCGACCAAGTTTTGTTCATATTGTGGATAATCTGAATTATGTTTCTTTGAATTATGTTTCTTCAATTAATGGTCTATAGAAGATTTTATAAAAAAAAACCATGATATATCAAACAATGTTAACCATTGGGCCTACGACACGTCATTCCCATTATAAATACAATGGCTTTGCCAAACTTATTGCTCGATAGATATATATATATATATAGTCCAGGTCAAGAGGCCCAAACATGCCAAATAACACTCAATATTGGGCACACGTGTCCAATCCAAAATATAATAACATAGCGAACCCACACTCTCGACAACGCAATTGTATTGTGGAGATTACACGATTATAACGTGTACGTAAATTTTAGACATCATTAGGAATCCAATTACGATGTGAAGGTGTTTTCTATAACGTGTTTGCTATGAAAGCATGGGTGAATTCTATAATATCCACCATATAAAACTATATAACAGAGGCATAGTCTAGTTATAGATTTTGATTTATATTTACTCATGAGTTTAAGACTTTAATATGGTTGTTCACCATAATAGAATACCCAACATCAACATACCATATTTACACAATTAACATGGTAAGCACTAGAGTTTTATTATTTTGGCACACCAGATCTATATACAAAATGTCACATGGGAATCCACAATGAATCGTGAATGTACTTAAATAAAAAAATGGTTTGTCGGTTGTGTGAAAAATATGAATAAAAGGATGTGACATGCCAGAAACATAAAACTATGCACAATTCATTCATCGCACATTTCATTGGTTAGTTTTATCAGTAGGAATAGAAGTAAACAATAAATTTATGCATTCCTTGAACATTTATTTTTGTTGTTGTTGAAAGTGCCTTAATTGTTAGATTCATGCATAGGCATATGATAAATTCATTCAACCAACAACTCCCTTAAAAGGAAGTAACGTAAATCACGTATCCTATAATTTTACACAAAAATATATATATTTCGGTGAACTTCTAAAAATAAAAAATAGTGCTATGTTTAAGTTACTTATACTGAATTTCATTGGTAAATGGAGAAGGACATGACATTACCCTCCCAACCATTGGAAAATGGATAAGTACATGACATTAACCTCCCAACTGTTGGTAGTCACGATACTTATAACTTAACACCCCCGCGCTCGGTTTAGAATTTGAGAGACTCTACTATGTAGCTTACCACCCCTTGTCTTGTTTAAAATCTGAGAGCTTGCTTCCCCAAATAAGATATTTCGAGTTACTTATAGGAGTGTTGTCACTTACACGTGGTATATTAGTTAGAGGAAAGCATAGTGGTTTATCGGCTGCATCCAACACCAGTGCTTTATTAGTCCATGCAGAAATTAGTGACTTGTAAAGTAGGTGCTAGTTAGTCCTAATTAGCTTAAGTTTAAACTCTATCTCTTTCATGTGATGTGCACTTGGCTTTAGTAAGTTAACTTGAGTGCTTATATGCAGTGTGCACTTGGGTTAAATTAGTTAAATATAGTACTTGTCTTTCAGGTCATGCATCGGCACATTAACAGAACATAAACCACACTTAGTTGGTTTATGTATTGATTCTCAAATAAATATTGTGTAATCAAATTCATTCTCTATTCCAATTTTCTATACAATTATTCTTGAGCTAAATTTTTATATGAGCTCTAATAATTTTACATGGTATGAGAGCCACTCGTGCCTTGATAAACTGCATGAAAAGTAATTTTTAGTTTTGAAGATCAAGAATTGGAAATTGTTGAGAGCTACAAATGTTTCCATAGTTGCAAAGTGGAAGACTAGAGTTCCCATCTTCATCTATTCTCGCTCCATATAACTACTTCCAATGAAAGCGAGATATTTTGCTTCACCTCAGAGGAAAAGGCTTGTATAAGATAGTTATGAATACAGAAGTTGCACCAAATGACGCCATTGAAAAATCGAAATACCTCAACAGGATGGACAAGGCTTTTGGCCCTCTATTTTTGTCCATATCTCGAGAAATGTCTTTCCATGTGGACACATGAAGCACTTCGAACAAGGCTTAGAAAACCATGGAAAATTTATTCGGGAAGAAAGACGAGATGCAGGCTCATATTCTTGGAAATGAGCCAAATTCATTAGATCCAAACAAATTTGAGAACATTCAGGGTTTCTTTATGAAATTGAAATCATTACTGCTACAACTATTGGGTTGCTGGATCAATAAAACCAAACAAGAATGTCAATTGACCCTTTCTATTTATTTGGTTTTGAATATTTTGTTTTTGTTTCATACAGTTAGGCTTGCAACATGAGATAAATGGAAAATTGCCAAACTTGATGCATTTATTGAGTATCTCATTCATGAGCATCATAAGTTCATTAAGATGGGTTCATTAAAGTATTCAAATGCATATGTAATTTCCATACATGAGAAATGAAGTTCTGAATCAAAACCAAATCAATAATACAAAGGCAAATCAAAGGCAAGAGATCCAGATCTAGGAAATGGATGAAATCCAAAACCTCAAGATGACTCTTTGAGCTCCAACAGTAAGAAGGGAAATAAAGGAAACTCCAAGTCTCCTTATTGTAACACGGGCTATCATCCTGAATCACGTTTCACGCCAAAGACTATTTATTTGATGAAACAGAATCTTCATCAAAATAATCTTGGTCATCACATTCTAGCAAGTGTGAAGAAGAAGATGGAGGAAAAACCATCAGAAACAAGGGGAAATCGTCATGCTTTAAGTTCCATTCATCATACACTGCAAGAATGGATCATCAATTTAGGAGATTCACATCATATGGCTTCTTCAAATGAATCTAGTTCTTATGTACATGCATACTCAGGTCCTATTCTCACGGGGGACAACTCTATAGTTGGAGAAACTCGATAAGGAAAAGTGAAATTAAAATATGGATATTTTGAGAATGTCTTGCAGATTCTGAGGATTTCTATGAATCTTCTTTCAGTGTATCATATGACACACACTCGCACCAAAAGGAAAGTAGAATTTAGCCCAGAGTCGTTGGCAATTATTGATATGAAAATCAATTTGAAGGTTGCATTTTGCAAGGTAAATGATCAATCTCTCCTGTATACATATTCTGATTTCTTTCCTCACTCAGATTCTATTTTGCTACTTATGCATGCAAATGAACAAAGTACGATTTTTCACGAGAGATTTGGTCACTTGAATTTCATATATATTTAAAAACTTAGTTAGAAAGGGATGGTTAAAGGATTGCCGACTGTTCAATTTTCAAATGGTGTTTCTAATGGATTTTCTCTTAGAAAGCATCCACAAGACAAGTTCGAGAAGGGGCATGCATGGAGAGCCTCTTCACCTTTGGAGCTTGTACATAGTGATCTCAGGGGTCAATATCCAATATTTTCAATACTAAAAACAATATCGATGTTCTAATTTATAGATGGCTACACGATTTTCACTTGGTTTTAGTTCTTGAAACTGAAGTCTAAAGTTTTTCAGCATCTAAATAGTTTGAAAGCCCATGCGGAAAATTAGTCTGGAAAATGCATCAACGTATTCTTCACAGATAATGGGAAGGAATATGTGAACAAAGATATCCATAATTTTTGTAATCAAGTAGGCATACAATTGCAGCATAAATTTCATTACACTCTGCAGAAAAACAAGGTGGCCAAAAGGAAGAATGAATCTTTGAAAGAGATGGCCAGTTGCATGTTGCATGCAAGATTTATTCCATTAAAATTGTGGGTTGAAGCTATAAATTTCTCTTCATACTTTGACAATAGATATCTTCATAAGTATGTTACTGTAAAAACACCTTTTCACACTTGGAATAGCATGTAACTTGAAATCAGTCATTTTTGCATTTTCAAATCTCGATATTGGGCCAGCATTCCTACAAAGGAGTGAAAGGCTTTTGATCCCCAGAGAAAGGCATGCATTTTTTTTGGATATTATACTGAATTTTAAGGGTATATATTTCTTGATATCAATACTGAAGAGCTATTTGAGGAAAGGAGTGTAAAATTTGAAGAATATGTTTTTCATGCACCAATAGATGAACCTATTTCAAAGTTTCCCTCACCATTAATTGATCAATATGCGGATGATACTTCGAATCAAAATTTTGATCTGGATGAGTCTTTTACTGCAACACCTATTGGACCACTAGTTGTTTAACATCGAGATATACTTCCTCGTGGAGTTCAAAAGATTATCAACAACCTTCAACAAAACAATGGCGCATTATGAGTGATCTCTTGTATGATCCTGCCACTATACCTAATTTTGAGGAAGCTACACAAGCACTCTTAGCTATGGAGCCATGCATGCTCATGCATGATTATATGATGCATATATCTTATCCACATACTTATGCCAAAGAATTTGGACATCCTGAAAGGGAAGTAGCTATGGATGAGGAGTATAACTCTCTCATTGAGAACTAGACTTGGGAGTTGGTTTTGCTACCTTCCAATTTTAAACTTGCCATGTGAAAGTGGTTTTACTGGACCAAGAAAGCAATAGATGGCCAAGTTAGTCCATATAAGGCACGGTTGGTGGAAAAACGTTTAAATATGTATATTGTATTGACTATGATGAGAATTTTTTTGTAGTGGCAAAAATTTATTCCATTTGGCTAGCTCTCTCCATTAAAACAACAAGAGGATGGGAGGTGCATAATATGGATGTGAAGAATTCATTTCTTCACGGTGACCTCAAGGAGGAAATATGCATGAAGCGGCCATATGGATAGATTCAAAATTCATCTCTGGTATGCAAACTAAAGAACTCTCTATATGGCCTCAAGCAGGCTCCTAGAACATGGTATGCAACGATGGGTTCCTATTTTTTATCTCAAGAATTTGTAAGTTGTAAATCTAACTCCAATGTTTATTTGTTGAATAAAATTGACTCCTTGTTGATCATATTAATCTATTTAGATAATATTTTGATAACATGTATTTAAGATTCTACCATTGTTAAGATTAAAATTGCATTACATAAGAAGTTTTCTATGAGAGATATGGGTTTGTTAAATTTTTTCCTAGAGCTAGAGATCAATTAAAGTGGTTATGGTATTATCATTTCTCAACCAAAGTATGTTACAGATTTTTTGGCATGATTTCACATGAGTGAATCCATGCCAACAATCACACCTTTCTTAGCAGGGATAAAGCTTCAGAATGGAAAAGACACACCATTGGGGTATTTTACATTCTACCGTCAACTTATGGGGAGTTCTCTTTACTTCAATCACCCATGCCTTGATCTCTAATAACTCGTAGGAGCAATTTCCATATACATCCATGACCACATGAGTTACACTAGAAAGATGCAAAGCACATCCTTCAATATGGCCAAGGGATAATCACCTATGGAGTTCATTATGCAACAGAATGTTATTTTTATCTCATTGGGTTCACAGATTCAGATATGGCTGATGACAACCTTGATTGCAAGTCCACCTCTAATTATGTAATTAGTTTGGGAACCATCCCAATTCATTGGTAAAGCAAGAAGAATGCTTCCATTATTTTATCATCAATAGAGGTTGAGTATAGGGAGCAGTCAATGCCACTATTCAGGCCATTTGGATACAAAATTTTATTTCTAAGCTTGGTTTCAATGTTCATCATTCGATTGTCATATGTTGTGATAATCAAAGTACACTAATGTTTTGCAAAGATCCAATACAGTGGTAGTGAACCAAACATATTGAGATCCACATACACTTCATTAGAGAACTAATTCATGATGAGATCATCGATCTGCAATACTGTCTCATATCTAAGAAAAATGCTGACATTTTCACCGAGACATTCATGGAGCAGAAATTTCAATTTTTGCGAGCTCGTCTCGGGGTGAAGGACACAACTTCCTAGCAATTGTTTTTTCCTCTATTTTTTGCATTGTATTTTTACGATGGGGTTTTCTTCCCACTGGGTTTTCCCTATTTCCTATTTTTTCATTCATTGTACATGGGTACCTAAAATGGTCATGTTTCCACGACTCATTCATTTTCCATCACTCTCACCTAAGATATGGTTTGGGGGGGGTGGGGGGGAGGGGGTTGTTGGTGTACATGAACTTAGTTAGCCTTAATTAGCTTCAATTCAACTCTAGTTTTTTCATGTGATGTGCACTTGGATTTAGTTAGTTAACTCGAGTGCTTATATGTGGTGTGCACTTGCATTTAGTTAGTTAACTCTATTGCTTGCATGTGGATCATATGTACATTAACATAACATAAAACACAATTAGCTTCAATTAGATTTAATTATTCATATTTATTTCATGTACAACTAAGTTGAACTTAGTTTCTTTATGTATTCATTTTAAAATCAATATTGTGTAAACAAATTCATTCTCAATTCCAATTTTATTTTTCAATTCTAGAGATTTTCTGCAATTATTATTTAAGTAGATCCATATCTTTTCTCTAATAATTTTATAGTCTATTAATCCAACATGCACCTTACAATCCCTTTAGACGTGGTCATGAGTTTCTATATATGGACAAGGAAATATGAGGCATAGTTGTTTTTTAGTGCAGACCCATCTATGAGTTTTTATTGAGCATACCTGCTTCCCTTGATTTATCTTCAAGATTAGAAAAAAATAATTCCCTCTGTTTGGACAAGCTCATGTACTTTAAGAAGGTTTTGGATACCACCACTTCTTAGCAAGAACAAACTCTTACCCCTTTTTTACGTTGGCTTTCTAATTAAGTTACCCCTTTGATCCATGAGACCTAAAACAAGTATAGGTTGGCACCGTAGTGGAATTAATGGCCACTTTAATTGGGGAAGTCATTTTCCAGCCACCAAGTTGACATTTAATTCTTGAGTTCCATGGGCATGGATGTTCATGCCATAACCTGCAGTTCGTTCCACTCTAATGTATCCCTTCTCCTTTATTCAATAGTAATGAGAGAGATATGTAGTAGTAATATTAAGATTATAATTAATTTTGATTACAACTAATTACTTATAATTAATTTATTCTTCCAAGTTATGATTAATTGAAGCACTAAAGTCTGATTTAATTAATTTTTCTTAAATAACTAACGTTTATTTATTTTAATTTTGTTATTAATTTGAGCAGTGAAAGCACCATTAATATTTAACCAAGGTATTCAGCACCATGATGGATTTCGCAAGTAATTATTTTTATTATACTAAAATGAAAGTTATGTTAGTAATCAGGTATTGCACTGAGATACTCAATTATACTAAATAAATAAATAAAATAAAAAAATTAATATAATATTTTATTTATAAATTTCTATTGCTCCAAAAATTAAATGACTGGAAAATAATAATAATAATAATAATAATAACAATAACAACAACTTTCTAAAGAAAAAATCCAAACCATTAACTAGTTCTTATCTAATCCTTTGGAGTTTTTTTTTTGTAAAATGTTAGCCTCTCCTCTGGTAATTTTTACTGATTGTGAGATCATTTGATGCCATAACACAAACAAGCCATTTTTGAAAATATTGTCTTCCATATTGGGTTAATCTTGTTTTTCCTTCCTTATTTTGGCTTATAACCATATTATTTTAAGGAATAACTTAGAGATATGCTTCAACTATCACAATGTAATCATAATGATCCATTCGGGACACATGGTCATGTAGAAGGGCAGATCAAGGCCCAAACCTTTACCTCACCCATTGGTAGTCGTAAAAAATGCATTTTTACAAGTGTTGTACAAGTCGTCTAGGGGTAGTCTCCATTTAAAATTTTGGTCTATCGGAACTACTATCTTTATCATATTTAGGACATCTCAAGGGTGTATATCCTCTTTTGTGACGGTTAATGTTTATACAAGTTAGCCAAGGCTATGATAGTGGGATAGTTTGACCGCCAACTCCTCACTCATATCTAGCTTCAAATAAAAAATTGATAAAATTGTTGTGATAACAAATTTACAAATTCGTAAGCTTAAAAGAATGTAAAGCTTCACTTTTCATATATATATATATATATATATATATATATATATATATATATTTTAATTTAAAAAAAAATTATTTTCATTTATTTATATATATATATATATATATATTAATTCTAAAAAAAATTATTTTCATTTTTGTATAGATTTGCTATAATTATTTCTCATCATATATAACTAGTAATCCTTAGAGAACATAGTTTAATTTATATTTCATACAAAAAAAAATCCATATATATGTTTTCTTGAGTTTAAATATATATATATATATACTTTCATGAAAAACAATATTAGATGTAACATATCTTTTACTAGCATAATTTTCACTCACTAAGGCTCCATTTTACAAGTACCTTTATTTTTTCCTTGTACTAGCTCATATTTGTTCGTCAAAGTTTATTTGTTTAATACGTAGTGTAATTTGTCTTATTTAATCATTTAAAATTTCATATAATACGAAAACAAATTTTCTAGGTTTTGTACCAAGGTGTTTTGATCCGAAAACTTCATTAACTGAATTTCAAATTTGTTGGAAATTCATTTCTATATTAGAGTTTTGAAAGCTTAAAGGCTGGGATAGGCCAAAATTTTACCTTCTAAGCTCCCCACCCCTAGATACAATATGCATAAGTGTTTAATAGCTTCTAAATTAGCTATAAAGGGATTGGCTTGTTGACTTCTATATTTATTTATTTTTATAGAAAGCGAGTTTTTTTACATAACAGCCACCTAAACAACCATTTGTTCACTAAAGTAGTTGTGTAATTAGATAGGAAATTTTCTATTTACCAAATATTAATATTTAAATGTTATCAAGTTTGAGTGGGTTTTATTCGTTGCTAGAGTTACTTGGAAAATTTGTAGATTTTTCAAAACATGGAAAAAGATAATTTCGTTTGGTAGCCCCTCTTGAAAGGTCAAAACAGATAGTAATTATTATAGACATGGTTAATATACTTTCTATTCATTAGTTTTGATTATTCATTTGTTATATTTCAACAATATTTGATGTACTATTTGTTGTTTTACAATATTTTATGCATATTTTTGTAGTATAATTATAATATCTCTGGTTAAAAATCATTGTAAAAAGAATGATAAGACCATGGTAATGGGACACATATTCCAAGCTGAATGGTGGGAAAAACATCATAGTGGCTATCTTTTTGGTTAATTATGGCTAAAGGGAAATTTGCAAGGAAAATGGAGAAGGCTTTGAAGAGGAAAAGAAGCATTATTTGAAATTTATTTATGAAAATAAAGGAAATTATTAGGAGTAAAGGCAGGTGATAGGTCATGGGTTGCATGTGAGGAGGAAAATGAAGGAAAATAATAGAAATTTGAAGAAAATAAAGGTCTCATTAATAAAAAGGCTTTTGAGGATTATTTTCTAATCCTTTTGTCAGTTTTAGCTTGGAACTCTCTCTATTATCTCTCTCTCTCTCTCATACTCTTGGACATTTTGAGTTTATTGGAACACTCTTGGAGGAGTGTGGTATACCTAGGAGTTGGAACAAGAAGGAAAAGGAAAAGTAGCAAAGCACAAGAGCGCAATGGGATCAAAAGCTACAAGGGATTTTTCTTTGTAGGTATCAAGTTGCATGTATGATTTCCTTGCTAGCTTTGGCATGCATGGAACATGCATATGGTTTCTTGTTTATGATTTGTCATTGGAATGGAGGATTTATTAGATTGGCAGTGTTTTTTCCTATTCTTTCCATTTCCTATATATCGAAGGTTTTGTGGGTTTGTATTTTTTTTTTGTTGGTTCTCATGCTCCTTATGGTTATGGGTTGAGTTATTATCTCTTGGAGCCTTGGTTGGAAAAATGATATGGAAGCCCTACAACATATTGGTTTGACTTACTAGTCTTGGAAGCCTTGGTTGGACAGATGTTTTGTAAGCCCTGTAACATCTTTGGTTGCGTTATTAGTAATCGAAGCCTTGATTGGCCAAATGCTCTGGAATCCCTTGGTGGGTAGAGTTACTAGTCCTGGAAGCTTTGGTGGGAAAAAATCTCTAGAAGCTCGACTTTAGTTGTGGGTTGAGTTACTAGTCTTGTAAGCCTTGGTTGGAAAAACACTCTAGAAGCTCGATAGAAGTTGTGAGTTGAGGTAGGAGTCCTGGAAAATGGGTTGGAACAAACTCTCTAGAGCCCTAGAGAACTTGGATGGAGACCAATCTGGTGATGGTTAGTGATGTTTGATCGTGATTTGGAATCACTGGTTGAGGGTTAAGGTGGTTTTTCATTTGGGAGCCCTAGTTTTATTTTGGTTTGGTTATTCCATAAGATCCCATATTCATGATTGGAATATGGCATAGTGGTGATTGGATGAAAGAAATATTTGGTTCAACCCAGTCTATGGTATGGTGGTACGTGGAAGTCCCGGAACTAGTTGCAATTTTCATATGTCAATAAGATCTCTTTCTCTCCTCAAAATTATGGGTAAATATACTTGCTATTATGTAATATTGATGGTTGTTTTATCACTATTATTTTGTTTGTTATATGTTGGTTATGAGCATGGTTTATTGTAGAATTGATTTATATATCTCATCATGTTTTGGTTAGTATATGAAATGTTAATGAGTGAATTACCTAATAGATAAGATTGCATCTATTGGGAGGAGATATTGGTCCTCCCCCGTGATTCTTAGATACGTATGAGACCCTCATGCTCATATATGTTGTTATCACATGTAGATTACATATTTTTTATATGTTTAATGAAATTATTATCATGGCTATTAGGGGTCCAGCTAAGTCCTTGATAAAAAATTTTCATTAGGAGCTTGATTTCATGGTTATGTATCATTTATGGAAGTTTCATGAATTTTTCGGAAGTGTCCTAAGACCTAGCCCTAAAAAAGTGGCTTAGAATCTAGGGTCCCTCGCTGAGAACTACCCAAAAGAGTCTAGAGTTCTTGGCATGCTTTGTTTTGGGAGCAATTGGGAGGCCTCAATCGCATCCATGGCTTCTCATGGGAGCGGTTGACAGTCTAGATTAGTAAAATGATAAGTTTGTTCAAGGCTTAAGCACCTGGAAGGGTTGGTTTCCTCCTGAAGGTTTTGTAGCATCTGTGGAAGTTCATGTAGGTCTTGTGATGTCGGTTCCACTTCCTTAACTGTACTTAGGAAGTTGAATCATATCATAGGAACTCTTCGTCACATGTTTTTCCCAATGGACTACTTACTTTGGTAAATGTTGGAGGAGGTGTGTTACAGAACGGTATCAGAGCATGGTTCAACACTTGGACTAGATGGTGCAATGTGATTTTCATGCATGCATGTATGTTTTATATGTGCTTGTCATGTATGAATGGTGATGGTCATTGTTATAGTAGTGTTGACTGAAGAAGCTGATGATTTTTTTCTTGGATGTGTTTGTCATGAATTCATGTCCATTGTAGATGCATTTTTTATGAATTTCATTATCTATATGCTATTATGCATGCATTGTCATAGATAAGGGTGTTTTCCATGAGGTCATTTTATGTAGTTATGTCATCATGATTCTCTTAGTATGTTATGATGTTGACATGCTGGCGGAGATAGAGCAGGAGACACAGATCATTAGAGAAAATTTGCAGCACTAAACATAAGGGTAAGTGCATATCGACATACACATTTGTATGGTGGGTATGAAGGTATGTTGGTTAATGGTTGTTATAAGCATTAGGGTAATGTATTTCTATTAGTATATGTTTTTGGGTTTATAGGTATGATTCATTTTAGTTAATTAGTGTGATCACATGACCATGTGTCGGTTAGTTATGAATGATAGTAACTTCTTATTATATGCATTGTGGTCATATACATGATGGTTATGTTTATTTCAACTAAGATATGGATGTTATATGTATCATGCTAATTTTTATTGGCCTATGCATATGGCTAGGATTATGAAATTCATGTATGAGACAACCTATTTGTGATATTGTGTTTTACTAACCTAGAATGACTGAGAATATGTGATTTTTATGCATGAATGACAATTTTTTATGAGTTCATGATGTGAACATGTTAGCTAATTATTTTTATGGAAAAAATGACCTTATTTATGTCTGAGTTTATATGTTGTGAATTTATATTATGTTGACCTAAATTGAATGTGCAGAGAAGATAGCCACCCTTGAGATACATTAAGCGATGAGTTTTTTATGTCATCTACTTTATTATTGAATGTTTTATTATGGCGTCTATTTGGTTTTTGAGTGTCTGGTGTTTATTAGGTCATCTATCTAATGTTTGAATGTTTAACTAGTTTTATGATATGAGTTTGTATTTATAAGATTGCATGAAGGAATGCTCTTATTTTGAGATGGTTACAGTAACACCTATGTGTTGAGAAAAACTTATATGTACGCGAGTATAAGTAGGTTATAGTTATAGAATTATGCATTATGATTGTGATTTTATTATGATATGTTTGTTAGTCTTGGTAAGTTTTTATTTAAAATTAATATTAATGTTGTCTTCATCTTTGGAACATGTGGCTGACATGTGTCTTCAGTTATAAGGAAACGTGATTGGTACAACAAGGTAATATAATTGGCATATTGTTATATTTATTTATACAATAACAGTTTTGTGTTTATGGAAATATGGTACATGGAATTTCATAGCAAGGGGACTACCATGAAATCTTGGAGAAGGCTCACATTGATATTTCCTTTGGAAGCACTGGGAACCATGTGGATGGAGTCATGGTTTTTTTTCTAGTATTGTGATTTTGTTCTTTTGTAATTTGTTGGGCTTCATTTGTGGTCTTGATTGCATCTAGTGGATGGCCATGCCACTTTTTTTCAGTGTGGTAATGCTATTGGTTTTTTTCATGGTTTTATTCTTTCTTTTTTGTTGTTCTTTCTTTCTATGGTTTGAGGGTCTTGGGGATTGGTTGGGAAAGAGTAAGTTAATGAACTTCAGGAAGAGCTGGTTGAAACCCAACGGGTAATGTAAGACTTGGATGAATCCCGGTGCCTGAGTAAAGAGAATCTGAAGGAAATAGTATGAAAACTAGTTGGATTGGTTGGGTCCATTGGTGTAAATCGACGGTGGAAGGACAATCATGAGAAAGGTAAAGTAAAGGGATTTGAGGCATTATATGCCTTAGCTATGTTGGGAACCATTTTTCTTGATTTTGTGCATGTGATTCATGGACAAAAGTATTTATCTTAACCATGAATTTGTTATATATGGTAACTATGTTGTGATCATGATTATGTCGATGTCTATACATGTGTCTATATATGTTTGTATACCATTTTCCAATAGGGTCATTATAGATCATGATTGTTTTATGCTAATGTTTATATATATACATGTATGTATGTATGTCATTCTCTAACAAGGTCACCAGGGATCATGGTTTCTTTATGCTAGTGTTTATATGTATATATGTATTTTTGTATGTTATTGCGTAACAAGGTCATTAGGAATCATTCTTGTGGAGGAATGATTTCTTATGCACATGAATGGCATGAAGAGGTTCTTGGGCCGTGAGGAATCAAGTAGTAAGAGTGGACTTCATAGACTTATGAGGTCAATATCATGTGGATAGGAATTGATATTAAATTCTTGTATTGTGCCTATGCTTATTTTATGGATAGGTAATGCTGAGAGATACATCAGCGAAATGGAAGAAGTGTGATCGATGACTTGTTGGCACATGCACGAATAGTGGAAAGACAATAGAAGCAAGGTTTCTTAATAAAGTAAGTGTGTGGTATCTGGATGTATAATACTACTATTGTATATGTCTTGAACATGTTGCACTTGTAATGTTGCGTGCATGTGGTGTTCTATATATATGGTGTGTGTACATGTTGTTTATGCAATGTTATGTATATGTTGGTATAGATGATTTCGTGTACATGATTTTCGTGCAGTGATGTGTACAAATGGTGTTGTGGGGATGTTGGATATGCAGTTTTGTGTATATATGGCATTGTGCACATGTTTGATATGTGGTTGTAATAGTCCCAGGTTAAAATTTCATGTAATAAAAGCTAATGACGGAAAAAAAACCACAGTTAAGGGACACTTATTCCAAGCTAAATGTTGGGAAATATATCTTATTGGGAATCACTAAATGTTTTTATGACTAAGGGGAGATTGGAAAAGGCAACGACTAAGGCATTAAAAAAGAAAAAATTATTTTTGGCACATTTATTTATGAAAATAAGGGATATTATGAGAAATGGAAGGTAAAAGGTCACATGTTTTATGTGAGGAGGAAATTGAAGGAAAATAATGGAAAATTTAAGAAATTACAAGCATGAAATAGAGCTTTGGTTGGTATATTTTTTTCAATTCATTTTCATAATTACACTTACAAAGGAGAAGATAACCAAGAGGAGAAAGAGCTTAATCAAGAAAAGGAAGGAAAAGAAATAAAAGGAAGGAGAAGGAAAGGAAAGGAATGCAAAGATAAAGCAAGGAAGAGAAGGATCAAGCAGCTTCAACATGAATACTTACAGATATCATATTTCGTATATGATCTCCTAGTTGGTTTTGACATGCATTGTATGTGTGTGTTGGTATTTGTTACTTGTGATGTCGGTGACATGGTTTTGATGGGTTTTGACAGTTGTTCTCATCCTTGCCTTGCATTTTTCTGGATAGACATGGTGTGATGGGACTATTCTCGGTTTTTATCTTTGGAATTACTATATGGTTTCAAAATATAGGGCGAAGGTGGTCTAAGGTTCATTCCCAAAGTCCTAGGAATCTCTTGACTAGTTTTTGGGGTATACACGGTAAATCCTGAGGGTGGTTTCTCGGTAAGGGCCTAGTAGTTTGGTGTGTATTTCAGTAAATACTAGAGACGAGAAGAAACAAAATTCCTCGTGGATAGTGATGAGATCCAGATTATTTCCAAGCTCATTTTGGGTTTTTGATCTTAGTGCTAGTGTAGGTGAGATCAGTATATGGTGTCGGTGAAGGTGTTTTAACCTATGTATTTCCTCTGTCCTTTTTGGATTATTTTATCCCGAGATCCCACACTCATGACTGGAATATGGCACATGGGTGACCGACTGAAAGAAATATTTGGTTCAAACATGTCTATGGTCGCATGGAATGTAGAATTCCTGAACTTGGTTGGCTCTTTCCTTTGTTTAATGAAAGCTAAGTTCTCTTGATTGTGTACTTGTATTTATGTGGCTTTAATGGATTTATCTTATGGTTATTTATGTGGTTATATGTTGGTTATAAGTAGGGTTATGTGACTAATTATACTCATGGTTTATTTCATGGTTTACTTATAACTAAAATAACAATGGATGCAATACCCATGGGGGTGAGTGGGTTTTATTTATTATATAAAAATATAAATATTTTGAGGTATTCATTTTTTATTTTTTGGGCCAACTGGGTTAGGGAAGGCTGTGGTAGAAAAAATACGTAGTAGAAAAAACTCACCGTAAATCATCACAAGATCCAGCTCCATAAGGTAAGAATAATCCCGAATGTGGCCTTATCACCTCACATGGAAGAAGGGTTGGTTCTAGTGATATATGGGCTCATACTCATGGTCCAGTTTGCATTAGGGGTAGACAAGTGGACTTTACCTACCTATATATTGGTGGCATTCGAATTGAGTAGATAAGAGCGCTAAAATTACCTTAAATCCGGCCTTGACATTGGCATTGGCTGGGAAATATCGCGCGGGGACTGGATTCGACTGGAGGAGCATGGTTAGGAAGGTAAACAGGATTATGAGTTCTCTAATTCAAATGGCTGGCTTCAACTGGTATGTGAGGGGGTTAGGGAAATATTGCACAGAGGAGAGCGTTGGTCTGTGAGAGGGGGTTGATCTATGAGAGTGTTAGGGAAATACATACGAAATCGTGCAGAGGGGAGTGGGAGGAGAGTTATTCAACCTGGAGATCGACTCAGCAAGAGGAACACCTGGAGAGCGACTCAACAAGAGGAAGAGAATGACTCAGCAAGAGATCTATTGAGCATTTTAGCAGATTGGCTCAGAATTTGAGAAAATTTCCATCTCGTGCCAAGAAATATAGAAACAGATGATTGGTTACCACCTTAAACCAAGTGAAGAATGTCCATAGTCATAATTCATTGCAGTATGTGTTTCATATATTTAAGATTAAGGATATGGTTTTTTTTCATTAATATTCATTGGCACCATCTAATTATTTGTTCCAACTTCATTTTCATTATCGAGTACATAAGTGCATCCAAACAACTTTGTTGCAAGAAATAAATGTGCTTAAGGCATGAATTCATTCTTCTATTGCACTAAAATCCATAATGTTTTTCCATGGAAGATCTTAAACATGGTTATGATTTGGAACAAGGACTTGGATTACATGCCTAGTACTGAATTCAGTCACTGAAAGAAACTTCTCAGTTACAAGGATATAATAAGCAACTTGTCAATTTAGATAAATAAACTGTTTTTTGAGAATAAAATGTGTTAGCATAAGAATACACTGGTAGTCTAGTTTGTATGCCAAATAATTGTGACAGAAAATCCAAAGATATTTTTTAAAGGACCAACAATAACAACCATTATCTCATTTAAAAATGGTGTATATATTTGTTGGCCATTGTCTATATTTCTACACGAACACTACAATGTTACCAAGATGGGGGGAAAATGGAAAAGAGGAATTGTTATTCAACCAACACATTGCTGATGCCACATCCTTCTACTCACCCAAAATCTCAGCTGAAATTTCACCCTCAAATTACTTTTGAAAATGACCCAGAACATTATGTAGTTTAGAATCCTGAATCAACCCCGAAAAAACAATATCTCAGGTCTAGAAAAAAGAGAACTTGTACTTTCATATTCAGCAACAAAAAAACCATTGACAAAGATGCTAGATATGAATATGGTATTTTTTATCACTCCACTAGATTCCCAAGGCTGAAGAAGGAATCCCAACAGAGGTAACCACAAACCAAGCTTTTGACTTGATAGCTAACCCTATCAAGTCGAAGAGGGCTCTCTCCAAAAGGGTCACAACCAGGAGGGTTGGATAAATTAGGGTTTTCGGTGAGATAATGAGTGCAAGGGGTTTTTTTTATTTGGTTTTGGTTGGGTATATCAGCGGATAATGAAATTAGGTCAAGGAGAACTCGGTCAGGGGAAGAGACAAAAATGGTTGTAGGAATGAATGGGGAAACGTAGGTACAATGTCAATCACTTGAGGAAAATGGTTATGGGATGGTTCAAAAAATTTAATAAGGCTGAGGGGAGCATAGAACATGAATTTCTCTCAGAAAGAAGACATAAAACAAATTATGACCAGTTATCCAAAACAGAGCATGACTAGCATGAATTCTAAATCTCACACTTATAAAAGATAATATCATAGAAATGTAAATGAAATGAACAATAAAATCACACATATGTAACTAAAGAGGAAAAAATTAAGGACATTTAATACCATGGGTATCCCATAAATATAGCTACAACTCCTCTTGTATTAATGGCCAAAACTGAATACAATGTCTTATTGATCCACAAAGAAAAATGAAATTGATTCCAACTTCCAACCTTTGAGAATGAGTAAAATATAACATTTTATAGGCCTAAAACAACCTCTTAAAATATCAGGGGTTGAATCCCTAAGAGGAGGAGCTGATCCACCAAATTCTGAACTGAAACCTAGAGTGTAGGTTGGTCAAAGTGACTCATCCCTAGCTTTTTGCGAATTGATTCATTACACTTCATCATGAGTTTTAGCCTAATTTATTTACACTATTAAATAGTAAAAACATGATAATTACATTGATATTGATCATTTAATAAGTAATTTCAATATTTCCCAAGGTAAAAGTCAAAAGTTAAGTGAAACTCAGAAAATTTCTGAAGACAGCAAAAACACAATTTCCTTATAAAACACGCAGCGTCGAGGCAGAAATGATGACTGATGTTCAAGGCTGAATTTGAGTGCCTTACCAGTCTCCCATTCCACTCCATGATGGCCCTTTGGAAATCCCTTTGATTCTTATTTCAAGAACTACCGCCAGTTTTTCAAATGGTGCTCATTTTACATGTCAAAAACGACTTCTTCGAAGACTAGTAAATGCACAACGACCAGGGTGCAAAAATGAAGAGTGCTATTGCAGGAAACCTTCTAGAGGCCTTTCTCAACTAAAAATTTATCTCATGATAGATCATTGGAAATATTATTCTGTCTAATTTCCAAATATTCCTTTTTTTATATTATTGGAATTGATTTTCCTTGTAAAAAGTTGATTTTTCCAAAACGGGTCAAAAAGTGTTGAGTGAGGGTGAAGAAATTCGGAGTGATGTTGCAAGAAACTTTGGGAGGCCTTCTTCAACTCCACATTGAGCTCAAGATAGCTCATGAGAAATCTATCTCGGTATAGTTTTCATTTGACTTATCAATCAAGTCATTAGGACACTCCAGCTATGAGAAAATGTTATTTTCCCAAGGTCGCTCTAGAAGTACATCAACTCTCATGTGGCACCTGTGTTTTCAAAATTTCTATAAAACCATGACACCTGTGTAAAATATTAAGGAGGTTTTTCTTCCTTGACCTATTATGGAGAAGAGCCTCTCTCACTTTTTTTCAAATTCATCTATGTTTGGGCATAAACATATTTTGAAGTAAAATTGGCCTTATAAGTGGCAAATAACTTGACCCTAGGAATGATTTCTTAAAAAATGATGGAGACATGATATTTATGAGCTGAAATGACCTCATACTTACTAAAATGACCTCCATTATACCTCCTCTTCTCAAATGTCTCGTTTCCATAGCAAACACTTGCTCAGTGGGAGAGGAAATTAGGGTTTGGTGCTTGTGAACAATGATGATTTGGGCACCCTTGGGTAAAATGGTTAAGAAAACAAAGCAAGGTCAATGATAATGATGGAGATGAGGTGAAAGAAGGTTAAAATAAGGTGGGATGGGTGGGATGTAAATATCAGTGCTAACAGTATTTAAAGACATGGGAACTATTCCAAGGCTTGTATTCGACCATTTATTATTAAGAGAAGCATTGTGATCTCAACATGCAGTCTTTGAATGGAATGAAAAAATTAAACTATGGCATTTCTCATCACTTTGTAGGGCATTTAGAAAAGAACATTACGAGCACATACAATGTAGGAAAATGCAACGTCGAGGTCACGGTTAGATTCATGGTCCTGTTCAAAGGGGATTTCTCATTCTTCAAGCTAGTTGTCCTTCATTTCTATACTTTTATTAACAACAGTCACAACAATATCCTGAATTTTCGCTACATGATCAGACAATATATTGTTGGTTGTTGAAGCATAATTTGAAGAGAGGATGGTGTCTCTTGAGCTTGCAGCTACCAATTGTGGCTATTGTAAACGATTGTCAAAATTTATTTTTGTAGACTGCAGGGTATAGAATATAAAGTATATGTCAAATCTCTCAATCACACAATGTGCAATTATGTTAAAAAACTTCATGAAATCAATTTAACATTTGTAAATCAAATATTTAATACCTTCATCACTGACTTATTCCGTAGTTTTTTAGTATTATTATTCTCCATGATAGATAGAGTTCTAATATGAAGCAAAACTGAGGGTTCTCCTTCAAATTCCTTCCGAAAGTGACCCAAGAGATGTCGTAGTTTATTATCTTTCATACATAGAAGAAGATAATCCCCATATCATGTAAATCAAAAAGAAAATAATAGGGAACACCTATAATGACATCCATTTGATCATTGTCTTGTTGCTTCTGCTCACTTGTTATCACTATATCATGGACACCTTTAGTTTCCCTGGAATATGAATCGACACCCTACCTCTCAGAGTTTTGATGCGTGATATTAGTAGTATAATAGTAGATCTTGCTGCTCTAAGTTGCACTTGCACTAATGCCTTTGGTCTCACTATCACAATTCGGTGGCATAGGATCTAAATTCTACACCTGTGCTCTACACTTTGCAATTTTTATGCTCCATGATGGAATTTTTGTACACTGATGTGAGTATCCTAATTTTCTAATATTGGATAGGTATTTTATTGTAAGGAAAATAGTATTATGTCCACAATACAACCTGTAGTATCTTCCATTGTTCTCTTATTCCCTTGTAATTGTATCATTAGATAGATCTCATTGTGCCACAGGGAATATCACTCCACACATATAATATAGTGTATCACTCATTTCATTGTTCACTAAGAAGGTCATTACAATGCAACGTAATATATGGTATATTTCTCAATTCTTCTAAAAGTTTTTAACAAACCACCTTACCACTGCCTTTTATCATCATTCTTTGAGAATTTGATAGAGTGTCTTCACATGAGTTTATATAGTGTTACAAGATCAATTTTTGTATAGTGGCCACTCACTCCATTGTATTATATTAGCTTGCGTAAGAAAATATATTCATTTTCATTGTATGGTAATATGTACGTGGCCCTACTGTAGTATAATCATTTCCACTCATCACAACACCTTGTATCATATTGTTTTCCATTAAGTGCTAATCTGTTGACCGAGTCTTAGTGTGTGTTGATCATTCCAAACATATTTTGTATTACCAATATGTTGATTAGCCAGCCATTTTGAAAAATTCCTTTATTTCTTCCTTTTATATTTGGTTTTCCATTTTTAAAGGTCAAACCTTTTGTGATCAAAATAAAAGACATTTTGACAATGAAGTATCATATATTTGTGCATGTTTTGTAGTCTATTCCTTATTCCACATGCTTGCGTACATAATTCTGTTGTAATGTTTTTATTTGTAGCATTACAATGCCTCCAGTGTACTGCACAAGCTTCCATGCGCTTGTTATTTGGCTCGAAATGCCCTCGGTAACTATCATCACACCATAGTGAAAATATGATACCTACAAAATGCACATTAAAATAAACTTTTCATGAATGGACTAATATGTCCTTTTTTTGTGCATTATCAAGGGACCATGCGTATAGTCGACACAATTCTTGTAGGGCGCATAATATCTATCTTATTCCTAGAATGATCTCCTCTTGGCTGCACCATCTCCTTGAATAGAAATTGGTTACACGTATCTGAAATATTATGAGTCTCAAGTGGATTTACGACAATAAGCTTCAATCGATGATCGCAACATTGTCCCTACGATGACCCTTTTAACCTTGTATTTCTTGGATGCACTAATCATTTGTAGCTTTCAAACAAACCTCTCATCACCTCTTTTATGCACTTACAATAATGATATGCATCCTTCAAATTTACTTAGGCAATGTTTCACCGCTATCAAAACATACTTATGTCATTCTCTCAATTCCCTCAATCTTCAAAATTCCTTGGCATATCTTTTGGATCATCAATAACCTTCACCTCACAACGAGAACCTGATTCAGACTAATGTTAATTAAAACCTCACGTTAATCTCATATTTTCTCTTGCATGATCCACAAATTAATTTAATCATGAATTTTCTTCATGTTTCACTTGTTCCTTTCTTGCTAGCATTTTCTCATCAATAAACATAATGAAAAGGGTCAAATTTGTCAATTAATCACACAAGTTGCCAAAATTTTCCTCTCTTTTTTTTTTTTGGTTTATTTTCCCATATTTTGATAGAGTTTAGATATCGAGAATTTGAGATTTATTTTTAATGTAATTAGCAAAAATTATGATCCAAATTTTGGAATCTTGAAAAGTATAAATATCATGAAATTGATCTACATGCCAAAATATGGGGTCTAGAGGCTAGTTTTTTTTTTTTTAAATCAATGGTTGAAAAAATATGTTATTTAAGGCTGAATTCAGGGTTTTTTCTTTGTTGAAGGATTATAAACCTAGAAATCCAAAATCACTCTATCTATTTGGCTTTATAATTCTATAAGTTCTTAGTTTATCTGTATCTAAAAGTTTGTAAGTTCCTTGTTTATTCAAATCTCGAAGCTTGGAAGTGTGTAATCCAAAACTTACTTTTAATGTTATTTAGAAAAATATATATATTTAGATTCAAATGCATTTTCAGAACTCTAGATATTGGAACCTTATCGTGGCATGCATGATCCAAACCTTTTCAAAATCATTGGATATTGGAACCATCTACGAAACTCTTAATTTGGACTAGCGAAGGTTATAATTTCTTAAAAGGGGAACTTTATGAAAAACCCAAATGCTTTATGTTTGAATTTGTTTGGAAGACTAGTGGTCATTGATTTCTATATAATTAATGGTATTTGGTTGATTCTTGATTAATGAATGGATATGAGATTTTTTTACTATCCATCTGTTGAAGGGAGCAAATATCTAAGACTTTAAATTTCTGAAATCTTGATTTTGCCTTTGATCCAATCTTTAATATACTCAATTAATCACCTCTCTTTCTCCAAAACGTCAATTAACTCATCCACCTACAAATTCACTCAACATTTTTTCCTAAATACACACAGTTCATGGAAATTTCAAAGTAATTAAAAAAAAATAGAGAGATAGTCCACGTTCTTTGTATAGAATAATCTACAAATTGAATTGGAAAGGAGAATTTTCACATATAAAATGAATCTGAATCATATATTATATTCAATAACACTTTCGAAACATCTCCTCTACATACACACTTCTTCTTACTCTCAATATTGTTATGCTTCTTCTTCTAAACATTTTCAATTTGAAAGCATTTATTTATACAAATATGAGAAGTCAACTTGACCCTTATGATGATTGATTCATATCCTAAAAATTTATATAAAATGCAACAAATCTCCTATCTATCCTTAAAATAACTCAACTCCTATAACTACATACTAATGTAATAATATTTTCTTATGTTTCATGACAATGAGAGAAGCTAACCACTCTCTTTGTAAACACACTAGAAACCTCTAAAACTATTAGAAACTTAGAAAAATAGAAATTAAAATGATGCTCCTACTTAAAGCTACCAAGGATAAAAGGTTTTTTCATGGGATCTTGTTCATGAGTTCTTTAATACTTTTTCCATATAGAGAAATTTCTACTGCTGTCATTCACATGTCATCTTCAAGTGGTTGATCCTTCCACTTGTTGGGCTTGAATTGTTAACAAATTTCTTGGTATATATGTGCATCTATTTTAATTGGTGGTTTTATTATTGGTCATATTTTGATTAGCTATTTGTGGGCAGAAAATATATTTTTTTTTGGTTGGAATTATTAGAATGCTATGCAGTAACATATTTTTCTTTGGTTCACAATATTAGAGTATTTGGCTGAACCTTTACCATAAATACAATTTCAAAATTTAGTTGGCAATGGTCTAGCCACCACATGAAAATGAAATCAACCAATAAGCAAGTGTGAAGACAAAGAGGATTACATTGTTTATTTCCATAGAGGATTTGTGTTCGTAAAATTAGTGGTGTCTAGAATGCAATGTTTATTTCCAATGAGCATTACATAGTATAATTCCCTTCTTTACAGATTAGTGTTTGTATATCTCACCAATTGATTTGAATTTCTACAGAAGACTTAATGCCAAACTGATATATACCTTTGAAATATTGATAAGCCCTCTATGCATCCTTCTGTTGAGATTCAACAAGATGATGAGCTTAGTGAAAATTAGTCACCTTCACTAGGTGTGCCCGCAGGCTATTTTTCGGTGTAAGTATATTTTTAGAAATGGTGATCATATTTCAAAAATTGCGGGATGCTATTTGTGGATGGTTGGTCAAGTTGGAAAAATAGATGAAATTCTATTTTTAGAATATTATGTGAAGTCTATTTATAGATCATTGATCTAAAAATAGAAGTGTCGATTATTATTAGCTCTTAATAATAATTCGACAATAAACATCAACTTATTCTCTTGGAGCACTTCATTTCAGTGTACAGATTTGACAAATCAGTGGGCTGAAGGAATTACACAATTCCTAGGGTTTAATGGTGGTTCATGCATGGAGGACTTAGTTATAACTAAAGTGGAAAAGTTATCACAGAGTTGGAAGAGTATTTCATGAAGTTGTTATTCAGCTTAACTCATTTAATGGAGCTAAACTCAGTTGAGCTAGTTGTATCTATTCTAACTGAATGATACACTAGGTAGAGTGGAGTGAATTAAGTAGCTAATTAATTCACAAATAATAACTCATTAATCAACTGAAAAAATACAGCAGTTAACTACAGTGCATGTCAGTGCTAGTGGAGACCTAGTGGAGAGATAGGTGAAAGGGCAAGATGGACTATCTGTTGTGACTATAGAGATGCATTGATTTCACCGCACACACATTGGAATTTCCAATGAGGATTACGGAGTGCAAACAAGGTAGATTCGAATTCATTCAGGGGTCTTCTTCAGCATGGATTGTGTAGTGGAGGCAGGTTATCAGGTTGCAAGAAATCGGTGCATGGATTTGCAGATTTTATCTAATCAGTGTGTGATGATTGATTGTATGGAGAGCTTTATGTACTAGCTTCGTATGATATTGTTACATGATCTCCATGATACATAATATATGAAATTTTGGGTTTTCATCTTCAGGCTTTCCCATTAAACAATTGTGTTATGTGCCATTGTTTTTATTGCTTCATGTGTTTACAATTGAGCTTTTAAATTTCCACAAAATATTAACAGTGCAAGGATTTTGTATTTAGCAAGAAGATAAATATTGTTAGATCAAGAGAATATGGATATATACATGAATCTTGTATATAATTTCTACATGGTATAAAATCTATGTTAATTCTTGAATATTGCAATAGTGAAGAATTGTTGAGTTTGTGCTGGTGGAAAATTTGAATTTTCTTCATAAAATTCTTGGCGCGACAGTTGAATATATATTGAAATGTCTTTCAATGGGTTGTGATTAGAGTATTCCCTTAATGGAATCTTAAATTAGATAGCCTGGAAGGATAGGATGGAGGCGGTGCTGGAGGATAATGGACTGAAATAGTTCATCGATAGTGATGTTCCTAAGCCGGGATCTAGAGATGCTACATTAATTGATGCATGGAAAAAGAAGATAGCAAAGACAATGATGCAGGAGCATCTAGACCTAGCCAGCAATGTAATGGAACGGTCACATGTTGTGGCAAATGCAAGTTTGGAGGAAGACTTGGGTGTTAATTTTGTATTAATTTCGATTAAATGTAAATAGTTAAGAGTGGCCTAATTCAAAACAGAAATTGGGAATAAATGGCAACTGATCCTCCCTGCATGGAGATCAAGCCAAGTAGTCTAGTTTGTTTAGATTAGGATAAGGTGTGAATTAATTTATTCCTCCAAATATGGAGGAGATGGTTAATTTAGATATGTGTAATCTCCTTTGTTTTAAGAAAGGAGAGAGCGAGGTAGGAGAGTTAGATTAGAATAGGTTTTTGTGTGGAGCGAGAAGCTCAGAGTGTTGAGGGACTGTATTTTGGTGAAAGCCAACAGGGAGATTTTGTTAGATTTAGTGTGGGGCTTGGAGTGGAGCGAAAGCTCGGATGTATGTGTGAGGATTGTGTTTTATAATAACAGAGACAATTATTATTATAATTTGACTAAAGAGTGAGACTCTGTTATTTTACTTTGTTATAAATGAATTCAATATTGTGTGCCTATCTGTATAACAAGCGTGAAGCTTGAACACTGCGGTTTTTATGAAATTGCTGTGATGGTGGTATCCTCTGTTTTGTTTGAAGTTGTGATATTTCTTACAATGTAAATGTGTATCGGAATCTGGAGCGGGTTTAAATTGTGTATTTGTTGATTATGGGACTTATCGAGTCCGTGTAATTCTTTGCATCGGATCAAAATCATTCAATACAGTAATAAGCCCAGACGCGAAGTGTTATAGACTGCTTTAATGTGTAATCGGGTCCGGAGATATCTCGGCGCTGCAGATCTTTTTGAGCGGAGTTGAATTAATTCACAATTCAATTTTGAATTGTATCGGGTCCAAAAGTTCAAATCGACGTTGTGTAAATCGGCGAAATGCACAGCTTTGGCAATCTCCGATTCCGATTGGAATCGGATCGGAACTTTGGATAGTTGGAAAGTGAGGGCTATGTTGTAATTGCGATGAGCGATTCCGACTGAATCGCATCGGAGTAGGGAGGTTGTATCGCGTCGGCGTTGTGCAATCAGAACAGTTGTAAAACAACATATATGATAACACTATGGCAGTTGCAATAACAAACTAATTAAATTGCATCGGAGCTGTAGAAATGATCTACAATTGTGGAATTCAAAGGAATTGCGATCGGCGATTCCGATAATATCATATCGGAGCTGTGGACTAATATTACATTGGCGTAGTGGAGAATACTTTGCATATGTTACAATTGAAGTCATACAGAGATTGCGATTTGCGAATGTGTTTGGTTCGTTCGATCTGCCGGATCTGAGCGTAAGAATCTACATAAGGTTCTGTTGGTAAGAGCATTCAACACGATTTATGAATAAAGTTAAGGGTCGGATATTTGCAAGTTAATTTAAGGGTCGGATCGACTAGATTTGAAATTGTTGTGATGAATTTGAAACGGGCATAAAGTGTTAAACGGTGTCAAATGGATGGGAAGCATGAAGCAGTGTGCGAAAGGTGCCATGAAATGGACGTGTGGTAAGTTTAAAGCGAATCCTATGTTATTTATTGATGAACCGATTGCATAATGGTTGCGCGGTTACAATTTAATTGAAGTTAAAATATGATTTCAATGTATTTTGAATCATGAGTTTTGAAGATTGAATTATAAGCTTCCACAAGATAGTGTATGAAATTGCCAGCAATCTGAAATTTTATTTGGACAGTTTTGAAGTATTCATTTTTTCATGAGAAGAGTGTGATTCTGGGTATCGCAGGGGTGTCCCTGCGTCAATTTTGGTATCAGAGCCTGGCTCTGTAAAAATTAAAGATGTTTGTTTCTCTGAATGAATTTTAGTACCAGATTACAGCAGTGAGGAAATCCATTCAAAACACAGGTGATAGCATAAGAAAAAAATGAATACTGCAGCAATATAGAACAAGAGAAGCTGTGAGAGAAGAATTAGATGTGTTCTTAAAAGAAGAGTAGGGAAAGCCCTTAGAAGTGGCAGTGAACCTGAAAAATCCAATAAGAGATTGGACAAAGAGGAAAATTGAAGTGTTCTCGAAAGTGAGAGTGAGAGATTGCAGAAGCCTAAAGGGAGCAAAGGTGTTGCTCAAGAGAAGATTCCAGATAGGGGATCGTGCTTACCAAAAGACTGAGTGAGGAGAGCTTAGTGAGGTAAGATTGCAGTAAGAAGGACTTGCTGTTGCAGAGGCTTGTTGCAGAAGAGTGAGGAGCTCATGGAAAGAGAGGAGAAGAAAATGTCTACATATAGTCATAGCATAAGTTCACAAAGAAGCCATAGTAGAAGGGAAGATGCCAAAGAAAGTGGCATGAGGATGAGTCAAGAAGAATTTGACAGAGAGAAAGATGAGATAGATTTCCAGATTGAAATATTGATGAAGATGCTGCAGAGAAATGTTAAAGACCATAAGAATGGTTGGACCATGCGGAAAAGAGAAAAGTGGCCAAGGCTAAGAGAAAGGAGAAATCAGCAAGTGAAGTTAGAGATAGTAGAAGAATTGAGAAAGATTGAGCAGATATTGAGTGCTCGAGAGGAATCAGAGGAACTCAGAGAAGCAGAAGTAGAAATGGAATTTTCCATTTGTAGACCAGAACAAGGTGAAATGTTAGGGGAAGAGGATAATGAGAGGTCAGCTGAATACCTTGTGGACTATTGGCATAGTTCAGAACAATTTGAAGATATGTTGACAAGGGAAGTAGATGAGGCAATGAAGCCTTGTGATTTTGATTCTTATAGTTTGTGTATGTTTGCAGAATATGTAGAGGATGATGGAAAATCGAATGAAATTTTCACAAACAGGAATGAAGCTTTTGAGGTGAATTATGATGAAGAATCCCTTTTAGAGGAAGAAGGCGTTGATCTATTGCAACAGAAGGAGTTCATAGATAAAATCTTGTTTGGTGTTAAACAGTCAGATGAGGTTGATATAGACCAGAAGTCTAATGAAAATTCCATAATGGGACTACAAGAAGGTAAACCAATGAATTTGTTTAATGGAATTGATGAAATATGCTTGCAATATGATAATGTAGAAAACAGGTCAACTCAGGAAGATTGCCAGGAAAAGAATGAAGCTGAGAATGGAAATTGTGATGAACTGCTGGTAGAATTCTTGGAGAGATTACTCAAGGAACCTAAAGGAGAAACGAAGCTTACATAACCTGATGGAGGAAAATGTGTGGAAGATAGCATTAATAAATATGATGCTGAAATTAGAGAAATTGAGCAGTGATTATTTGAAGGTGAGATGAAATATCAGGAGAAACAAGGAATTTATGTCCTCAGAGGCATGAAGGAGACAAAGATTAACTCAGCAAGATGAATATGGAGGTAACCAGAAATTTGGAAGGAATGATCAGCTACATGAGAATGAATTTGAGGAAGGCATTAAATTGCAGAAGTATAGAAGCTGGCAGTGGAATGAAGAACCAGAAATTGGTCTGGATGTACAAAGGAAGATAAGTGAAGACCGAAGATACATATGGAAACTGAAGAAAAGGTTGAATGGAAAGCTGATGAACGAGTTCAAGGAACTTGAACAAATTCATATTGATTTGTTAAAGAAGGGAAGACTCAGAGAAATGGAGTCACAGCGAGAAGGATCCGCTGAAATCCAGAAGATCTATGATGGAGGATTGGTGCTTGAAGCATCAAAAGAAAATGGAAGGTATTTTATTTTGAAAATCGAAGGTTTTTGTGTGCTTGCAGGTCATATCGACTTGAGGAAAGACAAACAGTTATTGAAGACTGTTGTATTAATAAATGAAGAGATGACTAATCATAGTCATATGCAGAATAAGGAGGGAAGTTATAACCAAGTGCAGGAGATGTCCACTCAGATGACATTCAAAGAATAATTCAAAAGGAGAATGGAAAAAGAATTAGTGAAATCAAAGGATACACTGAGGTAAGGCAACTGTTTATTGTTGTCATAAGTAAAGGAAACTCACATAATTATGTCATGCAGAGAGAAAAGAAGATGTTAAACATAACTGTAGTAAAATATGTAGATATTGGAAAACTGTTTAAAACTGCAGCTAAAAGAGGACAGCTATTAAAAATTGAGAAGTCATTGAAGATAATTGGCCTTGAAGAAAGCCAGAGTAAAAAAGTATTAAGGACAGATATTGCTGAGAATGCAGTTAGTGAAGATTGTGCAGAATTTTTGAGAGAGCTTCCAGATGAGATGGCAGATTTGTGGTATAAGTCGAATATTTTGATGAGGAAGCCAGGTAAAGCATTTTTGTCTATTGAGTTGATAAATTTTGATGAAGATTTACATGCAGGAAAAAGTCAATGTGAATTCAATCTGAACCAAGAAGTTAATTTGGAAGAACACAATCAGTTGCAAGAGAATAGTATTGAACACATGAGAAGTGAAATGGACAAAGAATTGGATGAGTTATGGAAACTCATACTACATCATTCCAATAAACCAATTACAGGAAAAAATAAGAAAGGAAAATTGGCTGGAAGAAATGGTACAGGTGAAAGGAATGGAAAATTGCAAATTAGAGTGAGAAAAACAGCAGCAAAATATGTGAAAAGGACATCAGCAGATAGTGAGGCATTACAGCACAAAGGCGGGAGACTTGAAGGACAAACAACAATAGTAACCAAGAACAGAATATGAAACCAAGTATGGGATCCAGGAGGATGCAGACTAGAAGTGCATGATCAGGAGATCATGGTTAATTTAAACTTTGGGAGTCTGATGCAGGAGCATCTAGACCTAACCAGCAATGTGATGGAATGGTCACATGTTGTGGAAAATAAAAGTTTGGAGGAAGACTTGGGTGTTAATTTTGTATTAATTTCAATTAAATGTAAATAGTTAAGAGTGGCCTAATTCAAAACATAAATTGGGAATAAATGGCACGTGATCCTCCCTGCGTGGAGATCAAGCCAAGTAGTCTAGTTTGTTTAGATTAGGATAAGGTGTGAATTAATTTATTCCTCCAAATATGGAGGAGATGGTTAATTTAGATATGTGTAATATACTTTGTTTTAATAAAGGAGAGAGCGAGGTAGGAGAGTTATATTAGAATAGGTTTTTGTGTGGAGCGAGAAGCTCAGAGTGTTGGGGGACTGTATTTTGGTAAAATCCAACAGGGAGATTTTGTTAGATTTAGTGTGGGGCTTGGAGTGGAGCGAAATCTCGGATGTATGTGTGAGGATTGTGTTTTATAATAACAGAGACCATTATTAGTGTAATTTGACCGAAGAGCGAGACTCTGTTCTTTTACTTTGTTATAAATGAATTCAATATTGTGTGCCTATCTGTATAACAAGCTTGAAGCTTGAACACTGGGGTTTTTATGAAATTGCTATGATGGTGGTATCCTGTGTTTTGTTTGAAGCTGTGATATTTCTTACAATGTAAATGTGTATCGGAATCTGGATTGGGTTTAAATTGTGTATTTGTTGATTATGGGATTTATCAAGTCCGTGTAATTCTTTGCATCGAATCAAAATCATTCAATACAGTAATAAGCCCAGACGCGAAGTGTTATAGACTGCTTTAATGTGTAATCGGGTCCGCAGATATCTCGGCGCTATAGATCTTTTCGAGCGGAGTTGAATTAATTCACAATTCAATTTTGAATTGTATTGGGTCCGAAAGTTCAAATTGGCGTTGTGTAAATCGGCGAAATGCACAGCTTTGGCAATCTCCGATTCCGATTGGAATCGGATCGAAACTTTGGATAGTTGGAAAGTGAGGGCTATGTTGTAATTGCGATGAGAGATTCTAACTGAATCGCATCGGAGTAGGAAGGTTGTATCGTGTCGGCGTTGTGCAATCAGAACAGTTGTAAAACAACATATATGATAACACTGTGGCGGTTGTGATAACAAACTAATTAAATCGCATCGGAGCTATAGAAATGATCTGCAATTGTGGCATTCAAAGGAATTGCGATCGGCGATTCCGATAATATCATATCGGAGCTGTGGACTAATATTACATTGGCATAGTGGAGAATACTTTGCATCTGTTACAATTGAAGTCATACAGAGATTGCGATTTGCGAATGTGTTTAGTTCGTTCGATCTGCCGGAACTGAGCGTAAGAATCTACATAATGTTCTATTGGTAAGAGCGTTCAACACGATTTATGAATAAACTTAAGGGTCAGATATTTGCAAGTTAATTTAAGGTTCGGATCAACTAGATTTGAAATTGTTGTGATGAATTTGAAACGGGCATAGAGTGTTAAACGGTGTCAAATGGATGGGAAGCATGAAGCAGTGTGTGACAGGTGCCATGAAATGGACGTGTGGTAAGTTTAAAGCGAATCCTATGTTATTTATTGATGAACCGATCGCATAATGGTTGTGCGGTTACAATTTAATTGAAGTTAAAATATGATTTCAATGTATGTTGAATCATGAGTTTTGAAGATTTAATTATAAGCTTCCACAAGATAGTGTATGAAATTTCCAGCAATCTGAAATTTTATTTGGACAGTTTTGATGTATTCGTTTTTGCATGAGAAGAGTGTGATTCTGGGTATCACAGGGGTGTCCCTGCATCAGACAAGAAGAATTTTTTTGGAAGGTGTGAATGACCATATTGTGTCCAGCCTTCAGGGGAAAGCAACTCCATTTGGAATTTGGAAGGCTTTGACATATTTTTTCCAAAGCAGCAGGGATCAGAGGAAGTTGGTGCTGAAAGATAAGCTCAAAAAAAATAAAAATGGAGAAGGGCGACAGTATTCCAAAATATCTCACGAAGTTTGTCCACTATAGGGATGAACTAGGAAGTGTGGGGATTACTATTGATGATGAAAAATTGGTGAGCTTGGCTCTTTTTGGGCTTCCGAAGTGTTGGCATAGCTACGAAGACTTTGTGAATGGATGGGAGAAACTGCTAGGATGGGAGCGAATTTGGTTAGATCTTGTGCAAGAGGAGATAAGGCGAAGTACCAGGGATGGCTCTTCATCGAAGAATGAATATGAAGATAATTGTGCTTTGGCTGCCAAAGCAACGAAAGGAAAGGGGAAGAAATTTCCTTCAAATTCTGAAGCCAAAGGCAAGAAGTAGGATTTTTCCACGGTGAAGTGTTTTCACAGTCATGAACATGGGCATTTCGCCACTAACTGCCCACAGAAGAAGAAGAACAAGAAGGTTGTTGGAGCTATAGTTGGAGAGGGCTTAGCCTCACAATTTAAACTTGATTTCTCTTTGATCGCATGCTTGGTTTAAAGCTATATGGGATCGGTGTGGTATCTTGATAGTGGTGCGTCTTTCCATATGACGGGAGACAAGGAGTTGTTTAGTGACTTGGAGGAGAAGGACCTTCAAATGCATATAGAGATGGGCGACGATGGTCAATACAGTGTGACCGAAATTGGGACCATTACCTTTGAGAGGGAGTCAGGTAATCCATTTCTGTTGAAATATGTTATGCATGTTCCAGGTCTGAAAAATAACTTACTCTCGGTCACAATGTTGGAAGACAAAGGTTATGATGTTGTTTTTAGCAATGGAAAAGCTTTCTTGCAACATAAAACAATGGGTCACACCAAGAGGATAGGGATTCGAGTTAAGAATCTCTACAAGCTGGAGGTAGATGGCTACACTGCAATGATGGGAAAAGAAAAAGAAGTGGTGAGCCGGGATGAGGGAAAATTATGGCACAGGAGATTGGGCCATATTCACCATGGCGCTTTGAAGATTTTGCAGTAGATTTCTACTAGACTTCCCAAGGGTACTCTTGCATAGTCAGATCATTGTAATGAATGTACTATGGGTAAGTTTGTGAAGACCACCTTTCATGAGAAGGAGAACCGTGCTTTGGTGATCCTTGAGAGAATTCACACAGACGTGCGTGGAAATTTCTCGTTTTCTTCAACAGAAAAACACAGGTATTATGTTATATTTGTTGATGAATATTCTTGTATATGTTGGATCTTCTTCATGCAGAAGAAGAGAAAAACATTCTCAAAGTTCTGCGAGCTTAAAGAATTGGTGGAGAAGGAGTCGGGGAAGCAAGTGAAAGATCTACGGAGCGATAATGGTCGTTAATATATCTAAGGTGAATTCAAAGACTTCTGTAAAAAAGAAGGAATTTGAAGAGAACTCATAGTGCCTCATAACCCATAGTAGAATGGGGTCACGGAGAGGAAGAACATAAGGATCGTGGGTGCTGCACGAGCAATGATGCATGACCAAGGCCTACCAATGCACTTGTGGGCGGAAGCATGCAACACTGCGCTTTATGTGAAAAACCATTGTCCTCATAGAGTACTTGGCATGAGTACACCTGAAGAATATTTTAATGGTAAGAAGCCTGATATTTCTCATTTGAAGATTTTTGGCTCATCTGTTTACATTCATGTGACAAAGGATGCGAGGAAGAAACTGGAGCTGACTGCAAAAGTTGGGATATTTTTGGGGTACACAGAAACACCCCATAATTATTGTGTGTATTTTCCAGATAGTTGGATGACTGTGGTGTGACGGGATATAAAATTCAATGAGGTGAAAGCCATGAAGTTGTTGCTTTAGAGGGAGCTACACTTGCATGCAGAGGATGAACTTCTTGTTCCCAAAGATGAGCCTCTAGATGTGGATCAGCCATAGGATGAGATTCCTTGAGTGAAGGAGTCCATTGATGCACAACCAAACATCATACAAGGAAGAAACCATACCACAGAAGCTGAGAGACTTAAGCTTGATGTGGCAAAGAATGTAGGAGTCCCTACATCACAACGCAGATAGAGATAGTCACCTGACCGATTTACTGGATACATGGATCTTATGAGCAAGTCTATCATGACAGAGCCATATTCTTTTGAAGAAGCAGTGCAGGAGCCCACATGGGTAGATGCCATGGTGGAGGAGTATGACTTCATTGTCAGAAAAAGTGCTTGGGAGATTGTTCCAAGGCTGGTGGGTAAATCAGTTGTAGGATCAAGATGGATCTACAAGGTAAAGCAAGCTACTGATGGGAGCGTCAAGAAGTATAAGGAAAGCGTTTTTGCCCGGGGCTTCTCATAGATCGAGGGGATTGATTATGGAGAAACCTTTGCACCTTTCACACAGTATTCTACCATAAGAAACATCCTTGCTCTCTCAGCGTAGATGGGTTGGCACATTCACTAGATGGATGTGAAGACTATGTTCCTTAATGGGATCATTGAGGAAGAGGTGTACATTGAGCAGCTTGAAGGATTTGAGATCTTCAGTAGTGAGTCGCATGTGTGCAGGCTCAAAAGAGTGTTTTATGGGATGAAACAAGCACCTCGTGCTTGGTACACTCCGATCGAGAGCTATTTCACTGGACTTGGCTTCACCAAGAGTGAGGCGGATGCAAACTTGTACCAAATTGTGGTGGAGGGTAAGCTTTTAATCATTGTTCTTTATGTTGATGATCTAATACTAATGGGTGATGAGAATTTGATACACTCATGCAAGGCATATCTTGCAAAGGAGTTCGAGATGAAGGATTCGGGCCTCCTTCATTATTTCCTTGGATTGGAAATATGGCAGTGGGACGGTGAATTGTTTGTGTCTCAAGGAAAGTATGCCCGAGAGATACTGGAGAAGTTTCACATGCAAGGCTGCAAGCCTATCGACACTCCTCTTCCAGGAAATTGGAGGAAAGAGGATACCACATCGGCATAGGTAGTGGATGCCACTATTTATCGACAGTTGGTGGGTTCACTAATGTATTCATTTAATACAAGACCGAACATATGGTATGCAGTGAACCAGGTTTCACAAGAGATGGTTAAGCCTACCAAGATCTTTTCGAAGGCAAGCAAGCATGTCCTGAGATATCTCAGGGGCACATATGATTATGGCTTATGGTACAGACAGACAGATGAGGTGAATTTGCATGGTTTCATCGATGCAGATTGGGCAGGTAGCGCAATGGACACAAAGAGCACACAAGGAGGGATTTTCAGTATCAGATCTACAACAGCTTCTTGGGATAGCAGGAAACAAGGATACGTGGCACTTAGTTTAGCAGAAGAAGAATACATGGTAGAAATTCAAGATACATGTGAGGTTATCTAGATGAGGAAGATCCTGGTCAGTTTGTTCAGTTCACATTTAGATCCTACAGTGATACATTGTGATAATCAGAGTTTCATTAAACTCTCGATTAATATTGTTTTTCATGATAGATCTAAATTTCATATTGATATCCAGTATCATCATATCAGAGATTGAGTGCAGTGGAAGATCATGTTGCTTCAGTACATTCCTACGGAAGATTAAGATGCAGATATTCTAACGAAGATGCTCACCAGGAGAAAATTCGAATACCATAAAGGCAGGATAGGGGTGAAGGATAATCCCTCTCTTGTTGAGAGGGAGTGTTGAGATTCAACAAGATGATGAGCTTAGTGAAAATCAGTCGCCTTCACTAATTGGAACTGTATGCTATTTTTAGGTGTAAGTCTATTTTTAGACTATGTCTATTCTTAGATATGGTGATAATATTTCAGAAGTTTCAGGATGCTATTAATGGATGGTTGGTCAAGTTGGAAAATTAGATGAAATTCTATTTTTAGAATATTGGGTGAATTCTATTTATAGATCATCGGTCTAAAAATAGAAGTGTCGATTATTATTATCTCTTAATAATAATCCAATAATAAACATCAACTTATTCTCTTGGAGCACTTTATTTCAGTGTACATATTTGGAAAATCAATGGGCTAAAGGAATTACGCAATTCCTAGGGTTTACTAGTGGTTCATGCATGGAAGACTTACTTATAACTGAAGTGGAAAAGTTATGACATAGTTGGAAGAGTAGTTCATGGAGTTTTTATTCAATTTAACTCAGTCAATGGAGTTAAACTCAGTTGAGCTAGTTGTATCTAGTCTAACTGAATGATACACTAGTGAGAGTGGAGTGAATTAATTAGTTAATTAATTCAAAAATAATAACTCATTAATCAACTGAAAAAATACAACAGTTAACTACAATGCATGTCAGTTCCAGTGGAGACCTAGTGGAGAGATAGGTGAAAGGGCAAGATGGACTATCTGTTGTGACTATAGTGATGCATTGATTGCACCACACCCACATTGGAGTTGCCAATGAGGATTGCATAGTGCAAGAAAGGTAGATTCTAATTGATTCATGGGTCTTCTTTAGCAGGGATTGCGCAGTGGAGGTAGGCTATCAGGTGGCAAGAAATTGGTGCATGGATTTGTAGATTTCTTTTGATTAGTGTGTGACAATTGATTGTACTGAGAGCTTGACGTACTAAGCTTTGTACAATATTGTTACATGATCTCCATCATACATAATATATGATATTTGGGGTTTTCAGCTTCAGGATTTCCCATTAAACAACTGCATTATTTGCGATTTTTTTTATTGCTTCATGTGTTCGCAATTGGGTTTTTAAATTTCCGCAAAAGATCAACAGTGGAAGGATTCTATATTAAGCAAGAAGATAAATATTGTTAGATCAGGAGAATCTAGATATATACATGCATATTGTATATAATTTCTACACCTTCATATGGATGTCAATCAAATCCTACATGAACCTGGAGACCGGACTAAGGGTGAAGGCAATATCAATTTGACTATGAATCAAATAAATGAGACTGCCAACAAATTGCCTATACATGGTAGCATTGAATTTCAAAGAATCACAACCCTTAGTCATCTTAGCTTCTAACTGAAATGCAATAGAATGAGGCTTACAGATATTCCATTTTAGATATATTCAAGATATCCAAAGCATACTTTGGCTAAGAAATGAAGATACTATCATCTAATAGCATAACTTTGAAGCCAAGCAATAAATCCAACATGGATAAGTTAGTCATTTCAAATGTATCTTTTAATTGTGACATTAAACTTTAATTTTATCACCATTATTTCTAGTGACAATCAAATCATCCACATGAATCAAAATTAAGAAAACAACATCATTCACATGTAACCATAAATATTGTGATCTATTTTAGGATGCCTCAAACCAAGTTACAAAATAAAACTATTAATATTCTGATTTCATATCTTAGGTGCTTCCAATCATTTAGAGGATGCATGTCATGGGGAAACTATGCAATATAATTCTTGATATAGTTCACCATTTCCTTGAAACCTTGTAGATCAAGGTTGATATTTGGTGGTGGCCAAATAAAAATGGTTGAAAAATTCATTGGATCAATTCTTACTCCAACATGGTTCACACAAAAATCCAAGACAATCAAGTTCCTTATACCCAAATGCACACTTATTCATGTTCACAAATAAATTTTCATGTGTTGGAAACCCTTGGTTTGGTCATCCAAGGTCTGGTTGAAAAGTAATATGTCGAAGTACACAATTAGAGTTGAATCAAGATGTGGTTGTAGCACTTTTTTCATCATCCCATGAATGCTTCAAGGCCATTCGTAACATTTAATGGAATCAGTGGCCATGCAAGCAGTCCTTGCCACATCTTGAAGGATGTCTTCCACATAACCTTTTCCTTGATAAAAATTTGATGACAACTAGACTTGAGATTGATCTTACTGAAATATTTGTCTCCCTAAAGTTGACTTAATAGGTTGTCAATGTGTGGTAATGGATATTAGTTCTTTATTATGATTGTGCTCAAAATTAATTGTTACACACACATTCTTCATGTGCCATCATTCTTTGAAACTAGAACTATGGTGGATCCACAAGGTACTTCCAAAAACAAAGAGATCAAGCATTGTCCTTACCTAATTGTAGCTCCAAAAACATAAAAAAATGTGTTTATCTCTCACTAGCCCTAGATACTAGCAAACAATAAATTGAATAAAATCCATTTCATACTAGCGAATAGTAAAAGCTACGATGGTTTGGTTTTGAGCTCTTTGGGACATAACAAAATGAGGTAATATGGCCAAATTTGAGGTGGATCTAGGGCCTAAGCTTGTTTATATGTTTATCAATGTTTGACTCAATAAATCAACTCTCAAATCTGTTATAGTACTCTGTTTTATTTCTAGTTTTAGTTCCATTTTAGGAATCCAACGATATTAAATTTTGAATCAAGGTGTTTCATCACAATAGTAATAGTTATTCATGTTTTTTGGAGCTTTTAATTGAAAGTGCATACCTTGCTTCCTGGCTCTTTTTTTCATAATAAACCAATATGTTTGTGGAATTTTACTTATTTTATCATTTATTTTTGTGCAAAAATAGATCGAAATGTCTTATAAAATTTCTACCAATTAAGAGAAATATGTTATTGGCATTGTCAGGTGTTGAGAAGATTGTACATTTGTTGAAATCCATGATGAAATTGTGGATGATGAAATCGTTGAATACCCTTTTTATTTTATCCAGGATGGATTAGCTTTATATCCAAATAAAGATAAGAAATGGAATGTTTATACAACACTTTTAGGCATCAAGAGGAAAGTAGGCACATTTGATGTGGAAACAAAGGGTTAAAATGTAGTAGAAATAATACCAATATTTTAAAACAGTGAAGAGAATTTGGGTGAACCTATGCATTAACAATGAAGAGTTGAAAATACTCCTTTGTTAGTGGAAGAAGCCACAATTGTTGATCCTTGTGTATTGGCATATTAGGAAAAAAAGGTGAAAAGTTTAATGGAAGATTTTTTTCAATGAGAAACTTACTCTTAAAGTGCATTCAGAATAGGGAGATTCTAAAATAAATGGCCATTGTGAAACTAGTGGCATTGATTTTGGAATAAGTGATGTATCCTTTGTAGTGCGAACAATGCACAACTTCAAAAACCATCATATGAAAATAGGGTCCCATCAACAATGCCTTTCAATGCCAAGTGGTAGTGAAATTCCTTCATGCTACAAAGTACAACAAACAACTGTGGTTGGATATCGATTTCATATTGATCAAGAAGTCAAAATTATAGATGATTTCAACAAGACATAAGAGCCTAATTTTTTCAAGGTGGTTGAAGCAACAGTTTCAGACTTTAAGGACATGAAAAGGTGAGAGTCGAATGTACACAATGCAATAAATGGTTCTTTTTCGTGTTGGCAAGTGGTATTATTGTTAGTTATCTAAATTAACACATGAAGTCAAAGAAGCACACTACTAATACTAATACAAATGAGGCTTCACATCAGGAGATTGGGTCAAGGAGTGTCACGGTTGGGAGACCTAAGAAGCCTACCAATGATAAGTCCCAACAAAGTTTGACTAGGTTCTTAGTGCCATCATCACCATCAATATTACATAGGGGTTCTACAAGTCCAAATACTTCTTCTTCAGGTGTGTTAATTAATGGTTAATTAATAGTTTAAACTAAACTTGAATATGAATTTTTACATTAGTTTATTTATCTTACTTATACTTTATTTTTTTTTTATTGTGTTCTCATCTTATCATAGCTCAATTGTCTCCCTTGTTACTACAATGTTGGGGGTACTGGTATCCTTATATTGATAGAAATGGGGAGAGATTGGAAACAAAATTCCTAATGGATGATCAAAGGGGTGGAAAATTATGGGCCATAGAGAAGCATACCAAGATCATGCTATGTTATGAGGGTATTGAATGTCGTATTGATGGTACATATAGGCATATTCATTGCCATAGGGGTTCTGAAATAGGGATCCCATTTGATTCATTAACATGTAGATTTTGTAATTTGGTTCTAGAATGTAATGACTTCAGGATGCGATTATATCATGAATCAAGGTGCACCAATAAAATAAGTGAACCAGATACAGGAAATATTGGACTATTTGACTCAAAATGGATTGAAGAATGTTGCAAGGGTTACAAATTCTAACCATAGATCAACAATGCGAGCTCTTTGGTGAGAGAGGAGAAAGGTTGCTTCACTCTCTATTATAATTATCTATCTAAAGGAAAAGTTGTTTGAATCAGAAGAAAGGAAGGATGTCTTTAGGTTTTGTAAGGATGTTTGTGAGGCACATAAGCAAGGAAAATTACAAGGTAATGAGGCAGTTTGGGAATTTTTCCAGGATATATTTCATAAATTGATTCTTGAAAAAGCAAGGAGAAGGTATAGTACATATGAAAAATCCCTTAATGAGATGATCAAGCTATGGGGAGGTCCTATATTACATAAATTTATTAGCTTGAATCTGGATGGCCCTTTAATATCTACAACTTTAAGGTGAGTTATAAATTCATTGACATATATCCCAGGGGAGCACGATCACATTTTTTATTCAGTCCGAAAAAATTATGCTTTTTATAAAGCCAAACATGGTATATATGGACCAATTCCTATCTGCCTTGTTGAATATGAAACAAGTGTGGAAAAATATGTTAAGTGGGTAGCAAAAACCGATACACTGGTGGGGTTTTGTGGTTTGAGAGAATAACATCAACGCCAATCACATTTCTTAGTGACAGTTGTTGAGGGAGATGTAGGCTATGAGATTATAACAAATTATTTTAAAAACAATGTTATTAGGCATTATACACGTGTTATTATGTAAAAACCTTTACATGAAAAACTTCCTCATTTGGTTGTGGTTGTTCATCAAAAAATGCAATAAATTCAATGCAATTTTTTTTTTTGTCAACAATGGGAAAACGTAGAATTTATTTGGAATAAACACGTAGAAAACAATTTGGGGCCTATTTTTGGTCATTCCTCGGATGGTGATAGCAGAAGAAGGAAACCTATGTTGAAGGATTATTCTTTAACATCAGGTCTTCGATATCAAATTCCTTGGGAAGGGTGGAGGCTAACTGGGTTGTAGAATGGTTTCAATGTAACAGGATTGCATGACCAAGATTACATCCACAACGGAAAAAATCTAGTGAATCCTTTGTTTAGTGGTTGACGAGAATTGGTTTTAGGAAATGAGTACATAAATATTCGCCATGTCAGAATGGTTTATCACACTTTTAATGTGGATGATCACAAGCTTAAGTGTGAATATATAGAGAGGATGGATCGAAAAAATTGGTGTTCCGCAGGCATTTCTTCTAGGCATGTTCACAGGTGTTTGAAAGAGTTGAGAATTACACCAAGTGGAAATTTAGAGAGGACACTAGCTACAGAGACTTACCTAATGATTGTTTCTGACTACATAGACATCTTTATGTCGCATAGTTTGAGCCTCTGGGAAAGAGTGTGAAATGCTTCACGATTCCATCATTTCTTTGCATTACTATGATGTTGGGTACAAAAAAATACCATACTAATGTCACCATAAATTTTATCAGCATATAGGGATATCAAGATGTGATAATTTCTTACCATTTTGGAGTTTTGTTGAAGACATTGTTTTGAGATCAATACTCTATTTTTCCATGTGTTTTGCACTTGACTAGGTCAGATGTATGTGAGAACTTCTTTAGAAAATATGGTGGGATGGTTGGAGTGGAGAGGGCCTATGATTTCACTAACTTGCTTCATGTTGTTGGAAACCTTAATAGATTTTTTGAAGAAGAATCAAATCCCAAGGGCTTCATTTTAATAAATACCATAAGAAGAAACAAATCATTTGGAATAAATTACACCAAGAAATAATACAAAAAATTGGCATATTATCCTAATATGATTCAATATCCATAGACAGTAAATTTTTAGAAGCCCTTAATATTGGATTTAAGGATTCACAAGACATTTTATCAACTTTTGGAATGAAAATATAAAATTACACTCAATATTCTTGGTGGGTTAAACCATGCACAAACGATAAATATTATCCAACATTCCAAATTGTGGATGAAGTAGTTGATGGTTCTCCATAGAGATGTTCCAACTCTATATTTCAATCTTCATCTTTATTGGTACACAATGAAATTCAATTAAAAATAATGGAAAGTGAGTGGAGACATGAGCTGGATGAAATTTTAGATTCCACTGATGAAAATGTAAGAAAAACTATAAAACTAATGGTTAATCTTGATGGTAAGGATATGCTCAAAGCATGTTTGGTCATTCAATTGAATGGAAATCCAAAATTATCCAAATATAGGCTAAAAAATGTGAGAAGTGGGGTCTACTTTAGGTGAGATGGGAAGACTCTACAAAAGGGTGTTTCAATTCGCTTTGGAATTGGATCAGATTGTGAGGTTTTGTTTGAAAACAAATCAATTCCCCCTACTGAACGTACTGCAAGAAAAGGTGTTCCTCGAATTAAAAAAGAAGGTGTTTCTTGTGGAATGTGGTACATTGCAAGGGTTCAAATAATAAGGAAGAAGGATGGTAATAGGGTGTTTAATAACCATAATGACATTGACCTTTTGGATAGATTAGAAGGCATCGAGCTTCAATTATGTTGGTATAGTAGAATAAAGGGGAAACACATGTATAAGTATGATTTGACTGATCATGCTTTTGTACAACTTGAATATGTTATAGAAATCACAAAATTATCGTACAATGCTAAGAATGATACATACAAATTAGAAGAAAGTGAGTGCAAAGGTTTTCTTAGATTTTTTGAAAAATTTGAACAAGGTTGATTTTCAAAACATTCTACTTTCACTTTCCTTATGTATTTCCATATGTTGGATTATTTATAAATAGTTTTGGTTGTATTTTTGTTGATTTGTTTGTATGAATCTGATGATAATTTTGTAATTTTTGGCTTTAGGTCCAGTGAATACTTCAAATGGTGAATATTCGAGATAACTCAACCTTTTTTTGCTACCTACTTTTTGGTGTAAGTTTATTTCACTAGCCATTCATATTTTTGTAGTTGTGTTTCATTCAAACATTAATTTGGTAATTCTTCCATAAAAAAAATATAATTACATACCTTTATAACTAGATGTACCCCTTACCTCAACACATATATAAAATTTGAAGATAAGGGCATCCCTTACCTCATCACTTATGTTGGATGCCTTCTATTGTGGTTCTTTTGAAATTGGTCCATTTAATCATGAAAAGAAAGAAGATTTGATTCCTTTTTTATGAATATGTTTTGCAGAAATGTATGTGGCTCTTCTCACTAATGTTAATGTTCACCTTGAATTTTTAGATTAATGGTTCACTTGCTAGAAAGGATATCAAGGATCTAATGGCACGAGGTTCAATCAGGATGGTTTATGCTCACTCAAGTCAACAAATTTACACTAGAGAAAAGACTAACACATGAAGTGAATTTTATTTTGAGTGTTTTTGTGGTAGTTGGATTTCCTATTTTTAAATTGGACATATAAATCAGAGTTTGTAGCTAAAATGTGCCATCATATTCCTTTTGCAAGTATTTATATTTCAGCCATATGCATGAGGTCTATGGTAGTTGGTTTTCAAATTGTTTACAACATTATTGAGATACGTGCTTCTGGTAGATTGGAAGGTTCATGGCACATTGATTTCTTATTTTTGTCTATATTGATATATATGTGTTCGATGGGCCTTACAATTTGTGCATCTGATCCAAGGGGTATTTTAAGGTGAATGGTACCTGTATTTTTGCAACTTTTGGATTGACAATAATTTTATAGGGTGAAGTTTGAAATGGCACTTTTCTTTCTTATTTTTTCATATATTTTATATATATGTGTTTTATGGGCCTTGCAATTTGTGCATCTGATCCAAGGGGTATTTTAAGGTGAATTTTATCTAATTTTTTGCAAATTTTGGATTCACAATAATTTGATAGGGTGAAATTTGAATCGTATGCAATTTTTAATTGTTTTTATTTTTCCGAATAAAGAATGCATAAGTTTCTATTTCATGGTTTGAAAAAGTAAAATACATAGAAATTTTATTTATTTCATGGCATATCACCTCGAAAAAGGAACAACAGGAAACCTACTGACCAATTTTCACAAACTTTCATACAAAATATAGCTACGATATCTCTCGGCAACATATCTAGAAGAAAAAAATATGCTTTGATGAGTGAGGAAGGTTGTCCATGCGAGAAGAAGATGAGGAAAAACTAAAGAGCAGAAATTAATTTTGATTTAGTGTTGTCATATTTTCCTTGTAGAAAAATGCTTTATTATTGTATGTGGTTATATTGTTGATAGCTTTTGGAATGGGAGCAATATCTTTCATAGCAAGCCAGATTTTGAAGCTTCATTACAGACTCTTTGTGGCCCTGGTTATAGTATTTCAGTTGAAGAAGATGAAATTAAGGTACAGGGCCTCTGTTTTTTTACAATTACAATAATTTTGTTTCTTTCTTTTGATAATCTGGTTGTTTATTAATTCATAGTTAATTTTGTTTTGAAGCATTGACATCATATATACATTCATACTGTAATAAAACCTTATGAATATGTCTAACTGGGTGAATATTTGTAGGAAATTTATGAATGTCTGGATTTCTCTATGTATGAAGAAAAATGATCATTTGGGATTTTCTGCATTAATTTTTCAACAAATGGATGAGAACTTGTTGCTGGCAGCAATACAAAATCTATATATGTTTATGAGCTAGAAATGAATAGGTGTTCTTTAAAGATAACAACTCATGAGGTGTTGTATACTTTTTCATGGTGATACATCGACAAGCCTAGTAATTCTTGGTGATACATCTACAAGCCGAGTAATTTTCTTGATGCACATTGGTAATTCATTTCTAATGGGTGATCTTCAACTGGCTGGTATTCGAGAAAGCCACAATAGAGTCCAAGAAGGTATGCTTGTTAATTTTTTCAGATTAATTTTATATTTGACTAGACTATGTATCTGCAAGTTGTTTTAATATAATTTGACTGACTTACATAGACTGGAACTTTCGGCCCTAGTTTGATTAGGGATGCAGTACAAGAAGGTTTTTCTGTGGTATGCAGATGTGAATTTTCACATCCATTGTTGCTATCGTGGTATGCATAGATGGATTGTTTGTTAGTGGGGATTTTAGAGATATGAAAAGGGAGGTTGATAAGTTCACAATGGTGACAATTGCCTATTATATGATATTTATATGGTCTGCAATAGGATGGTAGGTTTTTTCTGTTGGTGGAGTGGGTTTGTTATTTTTGGTTTCTTCCTTATTCTCAAATGTGATTAGCACTCTTACCCTCCCTAATGAATCTAGTATTCGAGCCAAATATCTTGTGGGAATTTCTCACAGGAAGAAATTTATTCAACGTAAATACTTCAGTGGGTCCTCTTCATTCTCAAAATGGATCCTAGATATTGAGATTACTCAAGGGAACTCAACCCATTATCCTTGAGAAGATCACTTGGGTACCTATAAATAGAAAATAAATCTCCTTTTCCGTTGATAGTATTTTTGGCAATCCACCTCTGCAATTTGATCTGGTTGATTCATGAATTTTTTGATTGGCCATTTCAACACTCTTTGATTACCCTCAATGATATTTCTACATGGAATGAAGCAAGGCAATGGGTTGACTAGAACTTCATTCAGGTCTTGGACCACTCTTTTCCGAGATTGACCCTTTCTATATGTGCTCATATCTCCAAATCCAAGAGAAGCTACAGGGGATAGGGGGAATATTCTTACTTTGTTATGCAGGGGTATCTCCATCAAATATCCTCCTTTCCTTTCCATAGGCATAGTTTCCTAAGGAAATTTCCTTCTCCTAACTATTAGTGGATAACATGCTCCTAAGTCCCTTCTACAAATAATTTAAGGAAGCATGGGACAACTGGCCTCACTCATTGTGCGTTATGCCAGAAAGTATAAGAAATAGAGCAACATCTCTTTCTATAATGTGACTTCACAAGGAAAGTTTGGAAACTCATTCTACAGGACATTAGTCATCAATACATTTAGGCCACATCATGCATGTATTTGTTTAATAAATGGCTTTACCAATATGATGGATCCTTCCACCAAAAGCCAGTTTTCAAAGTTAATATACCATTAGGCATGCGTTATATAGATATGCGAATTTCCACATCTAGTGAAGGTAGATTAGCAATTTTTCTTTGGTTGCACATGTCTAACATATGCAGTTTTTTAAAATGTACCATTTAGTGACTTTTTTTATTTGATCCATGTTTTCTCTATATTTCTTATTTTACTCATTAATGTCAAAGATTTGTAGGTACATTTTACAAGGTGATGAACAAGAACAAATAGAACTACTTGCTAAGGATGGGGACATCTATAAAAATCTTGCGTGTTCTTTAGCTTCAGAAATATTTGGACACGAGGATGTCAAAAAATCCCTGCTTCTTCTTATTTTTGGTGCCCCAAATAGAAAATGCAAGGATGGAATGAAGGTATAATTATGTTACTGAAAAGCTGTTACATAGAAACTTGACTATCGCATTGGTGACTGTCTAAGAAAAATGTCTTATTATTCTCCCTTATCTGGTCTCTGGAGTCTATATACAAAGGAAAATTTATATTTATTTCTCACATTTATGTTTTACTTGGAAATAAGAGTTGATTTTCATGCATGTTTGATGGGAGATCCTGGATTTGAAAAGAGTCAGTTGTTGAAACACATGATCAGTGTGGCACCTCAAGGAGTTTACACCACAAGTTGAGGAAGTTGTGGTGTTGGTCTAACAGCTGTTGTTCAAAGGGATCCAATAACCAACAAAATGGTACTTGAAGGTAGGGCCCTCGTATGTTTCTGAGATTTATTCTTTCCAATTTTTAAGTTATTGGTTTCTCTACAGTTGGAAATTGTTTTATTTTGAACTAAATTCCTCAGAAGTTTCACCAACATATATCTTTCGATACCTTCGGAGCAATGACAGAAGTAACAGATCTTGTATGTGATGAATCAAGTGTGATATTAGGGAAGAGACAAACCATATTTCTATTCATGAAGTGATGGAGAAACAGAGTGTTAGCATTACAAAGGTGGGCATAACAACCTCTCTAAATGCACAGACTGTTGTTCTGGATACTGCTATTACTATTATTATTCAGTTCAAAGGTAGCTTCATATGAAGTCCTACCATTAACATGAGTTTTTGAATGTCATGAATTCTATAGATAGATCTCATAGAGTTGCATCAACCTAATGGGACACACAGAATGCGTCATGTATAGAAGAAAAGGCTTAGTCTGGCACTACTCATTGCTTATGGCGTTACCTTTCAATTTTCTGTATGATTTTTTTCTATTTTCATTTTCCTGTCATCATCAAATAGGGAATTCGGGTGCTACAGCTACGTGGGTTTGGTAGTGGAGGTGATGCATGCATGTGTTGCAAGGAATTATATTCAGTAACAATGAGAGAAAAAATCTGCTTCCTGTGATGATTTAAAGTCCAAATATATGTATTAGGTAACTAAGAGAGGAAAAAAGTGATGCCTATGATGATTTTAAAGTCCTTTCTTCCTGCTTTTAGTTTGAATTCATTCACAGTTAAAGTCCATTTTTTTATTTTCAATTTCACCTCATTTACTCTCTGCTTTATATTTATGTAGTTAGAGTATGAATCATGTTCCATCAGCATAATAAGTTATTAGCATATTTTTGTATATTTAATGATTTAAGCCTTGAATATCCCTATCTATATTCTCAATCTCAGCATTTTTCCTTTATTCATATGTGTTTTTGAATGTTTACTATTACTTTATTTGTTTATTGAATCTCAATCTGTACATCCACTGGTTACATCCTTCTCCTCTAATAACTTTTTAGTCTATATAACCTTGTTGTTCGCTTTCCCAGAAATTTCCTTATGTTTATTTTGAAGTGAATAATGTGATAGTTGACTTCTTCAATCTATTATGTCATTAACATAATATCATTTCCCTTTCAATGCGATCACTTTGTTGAGCCCCAAAGATGTCCTTTTCTTTCACCCAATTTCACTTCATTTCCTTTGTCCCTTATCAATTGCAGGCTTAAATGATCAATATGATTAATTAAAGTCACTTTAGGAATGTATACAATGACTGACTTGATATATTTTTGTGATTTTGTTGTTATAGTAATTTTTTACTAGACTCAGCTACAGAATACAACCATTCTGTAGCTAGTCACCTATTCCGAAGCTATCTTCATGTTCTCCTAGGTTACAGGTGCCACTTCAAAGAAAAACGCATATGGTTGAATTCCACAACACTCCCACATCATTTCTTGCTCTCTACAAAGTCTGAGAAAGAATCTATAGGTGGTTATGCACGTGGAAGAGATCAAAACTAAGAAGCAGATTCCTACCAGGATAGGGACTCTACATATGTCTCCAGCAAGAGTATAAGGCTTCCACAAGAGTTCTAATTTGATTTTAATTGGGAAATACACTTATCCCTATTTCCTCTCAAGGGTAGTTATGTATTTCTTTTATAAGAATGACTCGGGAGACTGAGAGAAAACTAGCTAGATTGATGTGTTGTTGTTAGATCTCAAAAGTCCGTAATACTCTGTTTCTGAAGAATTTTCTCTTTAGTGAAAGACATTCAACTTCATTGCATGATCTAAGGAAATATTGAGGAAATTTGTATGCTAATCCGGTGGTAGAGGGCCCCTACTGCCCGAGAAGCTCTGTGCATATTGTTTAGATAAGTAACTTTAGCCTTGTTTCATTCCTAATTCAAGTAGTTTTCTAAACCTTATGTTTTTATGCTCATTCACATCAAATGTTACAGCTAGTCTTGTTCTTACGAATTGTTCCAAAATATCACTAACACTGAATGAGACATAGCTGTGGTGTTTTAGAGTCTAGTTGCATTTTTCTGAACTTCATATTTTTATGATCACTGACATCAATTGTTACAGCAAATTCTTGCTCTTATGAATTGTTCCAAAATATCACTAACACCGAATGAGATAAAGCTGTAGTATTTCAGTGATTAGTTACATTTTATTTTAGTTGTAAAACTCCGAAGGTTATTGGCACTCTAGTTCAATTCTATTCAATGTATTTTAAGTTTGATTGATTGCATTCTTGTTCAGTTCTGTTTAATATATTTCCAGTCTCATTAGTTATTTGTATGCTAGTTCTGTTCCATTAGACTTCAAGGCCTTCATTATTTACAAAATAATCTTGTTATTAATATCTTCCAACACATCATCATATGGATAGGAATTAGTGATATCAGTTCAAGGCCTTGACTGTTCTGCAATCTCTTATAATTTTACAAATAGCCTTTTCTCCCAAAAATATTCCAAAAGATTTCTAACCTTCGAATGAGGCTTAATAGTGACAATTTAAGTTGCAGAATGGATTAATTTCAGTGTCATAAGATAATTTAGAATAGAGTCACTCACTATGTTGCAGACTATGTTTTCCAAATGTGTTCCAATAAATTTCTAGCCATGGATGAGATTTTCTCTGTGGTATTGTAGATTATTGTTTACTTAGAAGAACCTCATTGCATTAGACTTATCCATTTCTCAAGTTATTCCAACATATTTCTAATGAATGAATTGGATTGAGTTCATGTTATGAGTTATTTTTCTTGTTAAAGTTTTGCATTTTCTATTCTCAAGTGCCATACATAGTTTAGAATAGGTTTTGCTCTGTTTTAGTGTGACCAACAACTTCTCTTTACCAACACTTAGTTCTTTTCCTCTTAGAATAAAAACACAAAACCAATAACATTTGAAAAACACTAAACACAACGTAGTGAAAAACAAATACCTAGGCACATATAGTGCACTTCACTTCAACAATTTACTAGCCCTGGTTGACACTTTATGACATCAATTTAGGAACAGTAAGTTGATCAGACATTTTGGCACCGTTGCCAGGGAAGTGTAACTAGGTATCCTTGTTTCTTACCTCCCAAAAACAATGACATGCGTAGAGAAAGAGACTCAAGGGGTAGTTTCATAAGAAGCAGAAGCTTGATTCCTAGAACACCACTTGTTTCACCAATACCAAGAGCCAGCACACCTCCAACTCAAACCCACATTCCATCCTTTACTGATCCTAGAATTCCAGAGGACTTAAGATCAGATATTCCATTAGAAAGGCCTTCCACTTTATCCACTGAACCTATCTTAGAATAAGATTCTGGGACCCCTGCTAGGGACATAAACTTTTCAACTTCCACAGAAAGATCAACTATGGAAAAAGAAGGGGGAGGAGGAGTTTTTAATGGAGAACACACACTATTTGGAGGGGGTAGAGGTAGAGCTAGAGGAGAAGGAGGTAGAGGTACAGAAGGAGGAGGAGGTAGAGGAAGAGGTAGAGGGGAAATGGGAAGCTCTTTTGGGTTTCCTATAGTAGATGAAGAAGCTAATGCAACTATGAAAAACATTTCACCCTTTGTCCTTCCAAATTTTTATGGACTCAAAACTGAAGATCATGAAACCTTCCTATTTGAATTTTAAGTCCTATGTAGAACCTATGATTATTTGCAAGATTCCCAAAAACTTAAACTGTTCCCTTCAACATTGAAAGGAGCAGCATTAAAATGGTTTATGAGTTTGATCAGCAGTTCTATTAGGACATGGGAAGACATGAAACGAGCATTTCTATAGAGGTATTTGGATTACTGTATGCCAGTCAACCATAAGGAGGAAGTGTTTAAAATGTTACAAAAAGAGGATGAAAATTTGGAAGATTTGTTGGAGAGGTTTAACTATAACATCAAGAGGGCAAAAATGGAAAACTTGGCCCAAGATACTTTGAAAGCTCTCTTATTGAAGACAATTAGAGATGAATGGTTAGATATCCTTAACATTATGGGAAAAGGGGATATATCTTAGCTCACATTACCTAAAATAGCTGAATTATGTATCAACATTTCAAGAGGGAAATCTAAAACTGTAAAAGGACCAAGAGACCCTGCTCTTGCAAGGGCAAGTAAGTCTGCTTCTGCGACAGTAAGTAGGGAATAAATAGGACATATGCTTGATGAATTCAAATATGATATTTTATGGAGTCTTAGTGAACAAATAGACACCTTTAAGTTACAAAACAAGCAGAAAACTGAATCTGATGCCATAGCAATATTTTGTCCCAAATGTAGAAAGAAGCATGCCTTGAGAGAGTTCCCTTTGGATGCAAAAGTAGTAGAGACCTATGTAATTTGTTCAGAAAAAAATGAGACCAAGAGTTTTCCTTCACTTCCTGGTCTTAAAGTTGTCTTTCAAGAAGAAACCTCTACAAATTCCACAGAATCTCTCAATTTTGTCTCTAGAAGGCCATGGCAAGGACCTCAAACACAAGGATTCCATGACCAGCTGTATAATCAACCCCCACCAAATTGGAATTCTTGGCAGCAACCTTGGCCCCAATTCCAAAATCAATCTCAAACTTGGGCACAAGGAGCCAAAATCCCTATGGAAGATACTCTCAGTACTATCAATATCCACCATATCCACATTTCCCTCCTCAATAGAATTTTCAAAAAAATCCTCAAAATCCACCACTTCCATCACCATTTCCTCAGAAAAAAAATCAGTTACTTGCCCAACCCATACCAAACCCCAACAATAAAAATCATCAGAATACATACATGATAGAAGGCCAACATTTTCCAACTTATTTGATTACTCCTTTAGACCTCAGTGATGTTCAACTTAGGTCTAGAAGAATACTTGAAAAGGAGAAACCTTCTATAATCATACAAGAGAAAGACAATTTTGAGGAAGATTCTCTACTGGCGAATAAAAGTCCTGAAGAGAACACACCTTTCCAAGACCCAAACATTGAAAAATCAAAACAAAAAGAACCAATAATTTCAACTCCTATATTAGAGCAGCCATCAACATCCAGTTCTACACCTCCCTTTCTAGAAATATTAAAAATTGATAGAGGTGTAGAAAAAAAAATTATGGTGCCTAATTATGATTTCCTAGATGAGCTGAGGAATGTTTGTATTAATATTCCATTATTGCAAGCTATCAAGGAAATTCCAATCTTACCAAAGACAATAAAGGAGTTGAGCATGAAGAAAACAGGAAAAAGAATAAGAGAGACAAAGAAAATTCAACTGGCAGGAAAAATAGTAGATATCATGATGGGTAAGATTGCTATTCCAAAGCATTTGAATTTGAAATCCAAATAATAAAATACACACATATCATGGAACTAAGATCCAGCCCATTTTCTGCTGATTTAGGAGCAGCAATCAATATCATGAGTAGACAAATCATGGATAAATTGAAACTTCCTAATCTTCTTTTTACACCCACATTATTACAATTAGCAGACAGATCTATGATCAAACCTGATGGGGTAATAGAAGACATTCCAGTGTCCCTAGATTCTTGGGAGTATCCTGTGGATTTTATGATCCTAACCCCTAAGAATAACCTAGGAGGGCATCCTATTATATTAGGAAGACCTTGGTTAGCTACAGTTGATGCTTTCATTAGCTGTAGATCCGGTGATATGTACATCTCTGATGGTAGTTCAACCAATAAATTTACCTTGTATCCTCCAGCAAAAACAATTACAGAATTAGATGATACTCAATGGATAGAGGATGAAGAAGACTTACAACCTCTCTTCACAATTTCAGAAATTAGTGAAGATAGCCAGATTTTGAATACCTTAGAAAACTTTGAATCCTCTTCGAAATACAAACATGAACAATTTCAAGAAGAATCCAACATTGAGTTTTTATCATCAAGACAAATGTCTCTCTATTCCATGGATAAATTTGGCAGCTCTACAATTGAGATATTTCCAGGCAAAACTTTAAACATAAACAAGAACCTAGAGAAATCTCAACAAGTAGAGCTAGTCAAGATATTATAGAGACATTCTTCTGCATATGCATGGGAGTACACTGATATGAAAGGGATAAGCCCCAAGACTTGCACTCATCACATCTACATAGAGGAAAATTGTAAACCAATCAGACAACCTCAAAGACGGATGAATCCAAATCTTAGGGAAATTGTTAAAGAAGAATTATAGAAATTGTTAAATGTCAACTTTATCTATCCCATTTCAGATAGTTAGTGGGTTTCTCCTTTGGTAATTGTGCCAAAGAAAAATGGTAAATGGAGGTTATGTATTTACTACCGAGAATTAAACAAAGCTACTCTTAAAGATCATTTTCCCCTACCTTTCATAGATCAGGTGTTAGATACATTAGCGGGCAAAAAGTACTTCTTATTTTTAGATGGGTTTAGTGGTTATAACCAAATTCAAGTAGCACTTGAATATCAAGACAAGACCACATTTACCTGTCCTTGGGATACCTATGCTTACCGAGTATTTCCATTTGGATTATGCAATGCACCTGTAACATTTTAAAGGGCAGTACTAGGAATTTTTTTGATCTAATACATGATTGTGTAGAGGTATATATGGATGATTTCACATTTTATGGAAACACATTTGAAGAAGCTTTAGCAAATTTGGAAATTTTTTTAAAGAGATGTAAAGAAGCAAATCTTTCACTAAGTCATGAGAAGTGTTTTATGATGTTTACAGAAGGAATTGTTTTTGGACATCACATTTCAGGGGATGGGATTAGAGTTGATGAGTCAAAATTTGAAGTCATCTCTAACTTATCTATTCCAAGTTTTCAAAAAGATGTTAGGAGTTTTCTAGGATTTACAAGATATTATCGAAGGTTTATAGAAAACTTCACCAAGATAGCATCTCCACTTTTCAAATTACTTACCAAGGACTGTGAATTCAAGTGGAATCCTGATTGCCAGTTAGCCTTTGAGACCCTAAAAACAAAAATCTCTGAAGCACCTATTTTAAGGGGACCTAACTGGAAGTTACCTTTTCATATTTCAACAGATGCCTCAGATACAGCTTTAGGAGCAGTATTGGGACAGAAATACCTGATTCCTTATGCCATCTATTATACAAGTAAAAAATTGACTCCTTCAGAGTTAAATTATAATGTAACTGAAAAAGAGTTTTTAGCTATTGTTCATGCCATAAACAAATTCAGACACTATATAACAAGCTATGAAACTTTTTTTCACACAGATCACTCTGCAATTAGATATCTAATGAACAAATAAATTACTAATGCCAGAGTCATAAGATGGTTATTTCTTTTACAAGAATTCAACATTATAATTCTAGATAGGCCTGGAAAACAAAACACAGTAGCTGATTTCCTATCTAGACTCCAGAACATCAAAGATAACACTCCAGTTGAAGATCAATTCCCTGATTAATATCTTTTTGCAATTTATACTCAGACTCCTTGGTTTGCTGACATTGCTAATTATTTAGTTTCAGGGAAATTTCCTTCAATAATGAATGCAAGAGACAAAAGAAAGATCATTTATGACAGTGAAAAATATTCATGGGTTTCTAATGAGTTATACAAAATAGGTCCATATTTTATCATTAGGGGATGTGTTCGGGAAGATGAGATGCTTGAGATCCTCAAGGCATGTCATGATGAACCTTGTGGCAGACACTTTGCTGATAAAAGTACAGCTTATAAGGTCCTTCATTTAGGATACTATTGGCCATCCCTTTTTAAAGATGCTAAAGAGTATTTCAAAAGGTGTGACAGTTTCCAAAGGGTAAGGAAACCTTCCCCTTCAGGTGAGATGCCATTGCAGCCTCAGGTACATATTGAACCTTTTGAAAAATGGGCTTTAGATTTTGTAGGACCTATTAGTCCTCCATCAAGACAAAAGAAATATATATTATTTTGCACTGAGTATGTTACCAAATGGGTAGAGGCCAAGCCATTAATTCCTTCTACTAAAGCATCTGTAGTTAATTTTCTTTTTGAGGATATTTTTACTCGTTTTGGTGTCCGAAGGGAAATTGTTACAAATCAAGGAGCTCAATTCACATCAAGGCTAGTGGAACAAATGATGGAGAGGTACAAAATCAGACATAGAAAATATACTCCCTATCATCCACAAGAAAATGGTCAAGTGGAATCTACCAATAAAGTCATTGAAGGGATCCTAACAAAGACTGTTCATTTACATAGAATAAATTGTGTAGACAGGCTTCCTGAAGCTTTGTGGGCCTATAGAACTACATGGAGAAGCACAACAGGTCATACTCCCTATGAACTTGTTTATGGAAAACAAGTTTTGTTTCCAATAGAGTTTCAGATTCAAACTTTTAAAATGGCAGTTCAGCTAGAACTTGATCTAACAGAGGCACAAAAGCACAGATTGGAGCAGATTAATGAATTGGATGAGATCAGACAGGATGTAGTCCAGAAAACAAGTATAGTCCAACAACAAAGGACTAGATGGCATGATAAGTACATCAAGGAAAAGAAGTTCAAAGAAGGTGGTTGGGCTATGCTGTTTGATTCAAAGTTCAAAAATTTTCAAGGTAAATTCCAAGCACATTGGCTTGGGCCATATGAAATTATGAGAATTTTCGACAATGGAGCAATAAAAATCAGGACAGTAGATGAAGAGAAGGTCACTTTTCTTGTAAATGGTCATATATTGAAGCTATATCATAAGCCACTTTCAAGAGAATAATTTTTCAAGAGATTCCAAGAAAACAATGATGTGAAGTTAATGAAGAAGAATTTTTCTTCTTCATCAACTTAGTTGAATTTTCTGAATTCAAATGCATGAAAAAAAAACATAAAAAATAAAAAAGTATAAACATGAAAACTAATCACTGATTAACATGTTTATACAGAAAAGATAAAGTGAAAATCATAATTCTTCTCACACTTTAGCTTTTCAAATTTGTTCTTTTTTCTGCAAGCAGCTATCACAAAATCATAAGTCTCACTCCATCATGTCTCCATTCATTCATATTTCATTCACTCCATTCATCCATATTTCATTCACTCCATTCATCCATACTTCATTCACTCCATTTCATGGTCCATTTCATTTACATCTCAGATTTCTAAATTTGATCTCTTTCTGCGGATTGAGTATTACAAATCACGAGTTGCAGACCAATTTTTATGGTTCATTCCACTTCACAATTGTGATTCATTTCATTCCATTACATTTCAATTCACTCCTGAGCCATTCCACCATATTTCATGATCAATTTCATACAACATTCCATTCCATGTTTCAAAGCTCCTACAGGTACATTCTGCAGCCAACCAGACATTCTGCAGCCAGATATCCTGAAGGCAATTATCCAGCAACCACTTGTTCAACAGAAAATTAACCCTGCACACCTATGTCAACAAGAAAAATAAAAGGGATTATGAAGACTGAAGAATCAATGATTTTAAAAGGAGGCCAAAGCATATCAAAACCACAAAAATTAAAGGAAAGGCAAAGGTAAAGTTGTGAAATTATTATGATGACAGAATATGAAAGTTATGGTATAGTTAAGTCATGTATGATTAAAAATTTGTTTTGATTATTCATGTTGATCATGCCTATTAAATCTATCATAAAAACTTTGGAGAAAATCCCTTTCATTTCGCCATTTCAAATCATCATTTAAAACTTAACGGTTAAGTACTGAAGTGACATATTCGTCCACGTCCCTAGCCGAAGTATTCAGTGATGATTTTGAATTTCCCAAGAGATGTTTCCGCAGTATTTTCTCCCATGATGGCTTTCAATATCATTAATTCATGTAAATCACCCTCACTACATTTCACTCATTCTATAACCTCTTCATATCATCCTTCCGTAGTTAATTCCTACTGCATAAACAGAGAAAAGCACCTTTGGGGTAAAAACAACTCTTTAACAACCATTTTCATAGTGGATAGAAGAGCAGTAAATTGAAGGTTGAGAAGAGAAGCCATGGGTCTCATAGTAAGTTCTGAACTAGTCGAAACCAAATACTTAGAGGGTTACCCACAAATTAGAGAAATGCTACATCAGGCTGGGTGGTTACAATTTTTGGAAAAATTCAATGGTTTTCATAAAGAGGTAACTAAAAAATTTGCACAGTCCTTCTGTTAGTGTTAGTCTTTGCAGCCTTCCTCCAGTGATCAAAAATGCTCTTACCAAGTGATTTTAAGGTGTTAAGGTCAAATTTTGTCATTTCAGTGAGTCTTCAAGCAAAATTTGGTCACTAGGTATTAGGTCTAGGGTTTTCTTTCATTCCTTTTAGAGTTGTCCAAATGTTAGTCCATGCCACCATTCAGCTGAGTGTACCATCATTCTGAGGGTTTTCATCATCATTTCAAGTTCCAATGGGTCATTTTACACCTTGTTCATGCTTCAGTTGTGCCTAGGTAAGGTTCATTTCCCTCTCCTAGGGTTTTGGAGGTAATTTCTCTTGGATGGTCAAATCATCAACAAAACTTGTATCTTGATGTTCATACACATTCCCCTATCCTTAATTTTCCTTATTAAACACTTCCCATCACTAAGATCCCCCAAATTCCCCATTTTCACACAAACCCTAGTTTCTTGCTACAACTTGGCAATTTTCTAGGCTAGGCCTGTGTTTTGCCCTTTTGAACCCCTTCCCCTCACTCAATCTCTTCAATTCCACTTTCCCCTACTTCCTAACATCCCTCTCTACTTCCCAAAATTTTCTAAAGAATTTAGAAGCCCCTTATCCCCTTCATTTCACTTCATTTCGACAAATCCCTTGTTCCACACATCGGGATAGATTTCACTCAAATGATGTTTCTGAGCAATAAAAGATGAATTTTTGAAAAATGAGAGAGGTTTTTGTCTATACTAGGCCAAGGAAGAAAAAAATCCTTCAATTTTTACACAGGTGTCATGTTTTTATATAAATTTCAAGAATACGGTTGCCTCAGGAAAATTGATGCACCTCTGAAGTGACCTTGGCCAAATCACGATTTCTCCTAGATTGGTTGGCCAAATGACTTTCTTGTTGATTCAAATGATACCTAGACAGAGATATATTTCCAATGAGATATCATGAGCTCAATTTGGAGTTTAGGAAGACTTTCAAAAGTTGACTGCAACATCACTCTGCCTTGAGGAAGCCTCATTCTTCTCATTTTGACCAGTTTTGGGAGATTTGATTTTTGACAAGGCAAATGAAATCCAAATTGAAAAATTATGCTTGGGTTGGAAAGTAGACTCAATAATATTTCCAACGAGCTATCCTATGCCCCATTTGGACACAGGGAAGTCCTCAAAACGCCTCCTTCAAAATTGCGCTACGCATTGAGCTCGGTGCGCAGCGCATTGCGCTGAAACACAAAAAAAAATTCCATTCCTCTCCAACATCAAATTTTCTTGGTTTCTCCAGGTTTGAGTAAGTCAAAGCCACTCTTCTATTTCTCATAGCTTATGCTTTCTATTTTCTATGTGATCGGTTTTGAGATTTTGGATGCCAAATCATAACCCCTCTCATTTGGTCAAAACTGCTTCTTAGGGTTTGAAATTTGAGTTTTAAAATTTGATTTTGATGCCAAGTATTTAAAATCCCATTCCTCACCTATGGTTCCTTTCCCCCTCACTTTCATATTATCATTTTCAATCCTTTATTCCTTAACATCCCAAATCACTTATTCTCAAGACCTATTTTCCCTATCCCTAAACCCTACCATTCCCTATCACTCTCCCTCTCTCATTTCACTTATAAAATCCTCAAGTCCCCAAGAAATCAAGTGACTGTCACTTATCGCTACTTTATCAAATATCACTTGATTAAACCCCACTATCCTTACTTCCCTATTTCCCACAGTCCCTCATTTGACATATTTGGCAATCCAATCAAAGACACCAAAATTCTCCTACAAGACAACGCAGACCTTGCAAATTCTCATGGAGACAGATACCGATACATCCTATGAGCGGCAGATTTGGCTTGAGAGAGTCAACGTTCATCTTGAGAAGCTATTGGCGAAGGCAAATAGGGACAAAGACATGCTCAGGCACATGAAGAACCACTATTGGGCCCGCAGACATGTTTGTAAAGCGAAGATGAAGATTCTGAAAGCGAGGCTAAGGAGGGCACTAAAACAGCGTAAAAGAGAGGATAGACTCTGAATCTTGGCTGAAGCTTCTTTGGCTGAGCATGATACTTGATGGGGGATATTCACTCCAAATTTTAGCAAATTTGGAGTAAATTTTGTCATTTTTGAAACTTTGGTCACAAAACAGATTTTTTCGCCCGACGCGTCGCACCACTTGGCGCGCGCTTATGATTGGGACATCTTCTGGAGGAAAAATTGATATTTTTGAGTTTTTGTATGATAAATTATGCATTCTTAGGAATGGCTGAGAGGTTTCATCAAGTTCTGGATGGTTTAAAGGGTCAAAAACACCTTGAAAATGGCCTTTCTGCCACCTTTTGCACCAGCAAGAGCCAGTCTTGGGAGATTGCAGTTTTGGAGTGGAAAATGACATCCAAATCCAAAAAATCTAGCTGGGTGGGATAGTAGACAGACGGAGCTTTCCAACGAGCTATTATGAGCTCAATTTGGACTTCGGGAAGTGCCTCAAAATCAGCTCCAAAGTGGCACGACGCATTGAGTTTTCTGGCGCGACGCATAGAGAAATTTGGCCTCATTTTCACTCTTCAGCTCAGAAATTCGCCCGGTTTTGACTAGTTTTACATTTTTATGTAGATATTGATATATCTTGATGTTATTTGAAGACTATGATGTAATTTTGGCTCACATTTACTTGTTCTAGAGGATTCATTCACTAAAAAGTAAAAATTAAATGAATGAATCAGTTTCCTTCCATATAGAGGCAAGTTGTTTGATTGCCTAGATTTCAGTTCCTTGTTTAGAATTGGTTGAAATAGATCCTAGAAGGATGATCTCGATCCCTACAGGCATGCGAAGGGGTTAGGATGGTCTATATCATGTATTTTCTGAGACATTTTCAGGGTTGGATACTTGGGAAAAGTTTGGCACTTCATTGTACATACACTTCTGCATTTTTGGCAAAGGAAAGACCAGGGTTTTGTAGCACTTGTTGGGATCCTTGTGGCTCTGAGTTTTGATGATGTTTTCTCCATGTATCTGTAAGTTCCATTAATGTTATATGTATGCCATTTCCCTTATCTTTGCTTATGAATTAAACAAATGAGTAACTAAGGTAGAATTCATTAGTTTGTTGGTGCTTTGCCTTAAACTTTTGTTTAGTTTTATATATTTTCCTCCGTTTGAAGAGGATCCTTGCACCTTCTTTCCCTCTTCAGCTACTCAGCAGTCTTTTCTATCTATTCATTGAATCTAAGACATCAAAGCCATTGCTTTCCCTGCCCCAACTTGAACTCTGCAAGAATTTGGCCTCATCCCCAAGCCCAAAATTGCCTTTCCCTTTTTCAACAAAAAACCCCAAAAAATCATTTCAAACTCCTTGATTTATATACCTAGCCTAAAATTAGCATTCATTTCAGTCATCTCAAGCCCTATTTATTACTTTTTTCTGAGATTGACCCGGAGAGAGCCCTCTCCTGTTCTGGTAGGGCTAGCTACCAGACTGAGCATGGTTTGGTGTTACCCTGAATTCCGCCTTCCTTCAGCCTAAGGTTGATTTAGGAAATAACATAGTGGCAACCATACTGGGGAAGAAAATGGTTTTCTTGTTGGTGTTATTTGTTTCATAAGCTACAGACAGAGCCTAAAGCTATGCCAGGTAGCCTTCGAAACACTTTTTCTTTGCATTAGCGGAAGTAGATAAATGCTGCTTTAGTCAATATCCGGTCTAGCTTGTGAACGTGACACTTAAATTGTAAATTTCCCCAGTACATGTATCAAGTTAGATCCGATGGTTGATGGTGAACAATGATCAGACATAAGAAGGCTGAAATCATTCACCTGGCAACTTCATTCACTAAAAAATCCAGAAATCAATGCTTCATGGTGACTTCACTGCAGGAAGATCAGTAGCTTTAAGATTTTCAAGATGGAACGAGTTGCAAGAAGATACGCTCCCATGAGCCAAGATCACATTCCAGGTTTTCAAAATAAAATGCCCCAGGTGGATTGGCTTCAGAATTTGCCTATGTTCAGAAATTTGGAAGGTAATGATGCTGCTCTTCATCTGGTGAAATTTCACATTCATGTGCATAAATTAAAGATCGATTTCCCTGAAGACTGTTTGATGGAAATGTTTATGGCTACTCTGGAAGATGAAGCCCAATCTTGGTATGAAAGTTTTCCACCTGCTTCTATTTATTGTCTAAAGGATTTTCATACAATATTCTTTGAAAGGTATAAAGAATCTTGTCCATCCTTAATATTAGTACAAAATTGTTGTGAACACATTAGTAGTTTCATTGAAGATCTTGAGAATTTTTATGGGGATAATGAATTGATGGACGGAGAAATCATGGAAGCATTGTATGAAAATTCGTTTCAGCAACACACAGAAATCTTAGAGGATACTTATCAAGATCAGTAGGTTGAAGATTTCCATATGGCTGAAAATGATGAAAGAAGAAGTTCTATTTCAGATCTGGTTGAAATAAAGGAGGATACACAGGAAAATGATGTTCCAATCTCAGATAGTGATGACGATAAATCAGATCGAGAGATAGATTGTGATGAGGAAAAACATGTTGTTCCGCATCTCATAAAAGAGAGTTGTATTGTTGAGGCTGCCTCAAATGAAGAAAATAGAGTTACAGACCTAAATGCTCTCATCCCACCAGAACTGGATCTTCACAAGGAGGTGGTTCATTCCCCCTATGAAAAACAAGATGAGATATTCATTCAAGTAAGTGAAAAAGTTTCCTTGGATGAATCATTGGTAAATGATAGAAATGTCATGTTTGGGTTTCAAGAATCATCTGAAGTTCCTTTTCTCATGATTGATGAATGTAATGAGAAACATGATAATCTGGCTATCATATTATATGAAGATGACCTACAATATATTCAAACTATAGAAGATCAGAGCATTCAGGACTGCCTTTTAGATTCTTCTTCATATGTCTCATGTTTTAAAAATTTTTCCCAAGAGGAGATCTGCTCATCTACTTGTTCAGAATTTTTTGAGGACCAGGAACATACTTTTACTGAAGTACATTATGAAGAAATATCATAATAAAAAGAAAAAGACACCTTTTTTCTTCAGCAGGAGGTAAATATTCATGTTTTTCAGGATCCACTGGCAAATCTGTTGCAGCCAGCAGTGAAGGTGATTATTGCAGTATTCAGTGATGAAGGAGATCATGGTCAATTATGTTTTTGGATGCCCAGTTACCAGTATCTATTGTTGACCAGAAGATCTGATCAGGAAAATCAATCAAGAAGGCATCTTCTTGATTGGTTACATTGTAAGGCACACTACACATGATTGTACATATTCCATCAGCAGGCAGTTGGATGTCATCATGATTTGAAGCCCTCAAATCTCGATGGACTGCTGCCATTAAAAAGCTTTGTAAGTACTTGTTTTAGTTAAGTAAGTCATGAGTCATTTGCGAGTTAGTTTTCAGTCTTGTTATTGAGTCGGTTTGAGTCAATTTTCAGTCAATAAAATGAGTCAAGAGTATTGTGTTGATTTGTTGAAGTTTCGACTCCATTACCCAATGGATGAAGGCACTTGTCTGCTCTCCCAAATATCTGTTGTTCTTGGCACCTCCAAGGAGCTACCATCCCCATTGGAGCCAATGTTAGTGTCAGTATTTTCAGCATTCCTCCAGTGATAAAAAATTCTCTTACCAAGTGATTTTAAGGTGTCAAGTTCAAATTTTGTCATTTCAGTGAGTCTTCAAGAAAAATTTGGTCACTAGGTATTAGGTCTAGGGTTTTCTTTAATTCCTTTCAAAGTTGTCCAAATGTCGGTCCATGTCACCATTCATCAGAGTGTACCATCATTCAAAGGGTTGTCATCATCATGTCAAGTTCCAATGGGTCATTTTACACCTTGTTCATGCTTCAATTGTGCCTAGGTAAGGTTCATTTCCTTGTCCTAGGGTTTTGGAGGTAATTTCTCTTATATGGTCAAATCATCAGAAAAAATTGTATCCTGATGTTCATACACCTTCCCCTATCCTTACTTTACCTTATTAAACACTTCCCATCACTGAGATCCCCCAAATTCCCCATTTTCACACAAACCCTAGTTTCTTGCTACAACTTGGAAATTTTCTAGGCTAGGCCTGTGTTTTGCCCTTTTGAACCCCTTCCCCTCACTCAATCTCTGAAATTCCACTTTTCCCTACTTCCTAACATCGCTCCCTACTTCCCAAAATTTTCTCAAGAATTTAGAAGCCCCTTATCCCCTTCATTTCGCTTCATTTCGACAAATCCCTTGTTCCACACATCGGGATAGATTTCACTCAAATGATTTTTTTGAGCAATAAAAGATGAATTTGGGAAACCTGAGAGAGTTTTTTGTCCACATTAGGCCAAGGAAGAAAAAAATCCTTCACTTTTTACACAAGTGTCATGGTTTTATAGAAATGTCAAGAATACCGTTGCGTCAGGAGAATTGATGCACCTCTAAAGTGACCTTGAGAAAATCAAGATTTCTCCTAGCTTGGTTGGCCAAATGACTTTCTTGATGAGTGAAATGATAACTAGACAGACATATATTTCTAATGAGCTATCATGATCTCAATTTTGAGTTGAGGAAGACTTTCAAAAGTTGATTGCAACAACACTCTACCTTGAGGCAGCCTCATTCTGCTCATTTTGACCAGTTTTGGGAGATTTGACTTTGGACAAGGAAAATGAACTCAAAATTGAAAAATTCTGGTTGGTTTGGAAATTAGAATCAATAATATTTCCAACGAGCTATCCTATGTCCCATTTGGACACCGGGAAGGCCTCCAAAAGCATCCTGAAAAAGTGTGATATGCATTGAGCTTGGTGCGCGGCGCATTGAGCTGAAACACAAAAATTTTTGCCATTCCTCGCCAACATAAAATTTGCTTGGTTTCTCTAGGTTTGAGTAAGTCAAATCCACTCCTCTGTTTCTCATAACTTATGAATTCTATTGGTTGTGTGATAAGTCTTGAGAGTTTGGATGCCAAATCATAAACCCTCTCATTTGGTCAAAACTGCTTCTTAGGGTTTGAAATTTGAGTTTTAAAATTTGATTTTGATTCCAAGTATTTCAAATCCCATTCCTCACCTATGGTTCCTTTCCCCCTCACTGTCATATTATCATTTTCAATCCCTTATTCCCTAACATCCCAAATCACTTATTCTCAAGACTTATTTTCCCTATCCCCAAACCCTACCATTCCCTATCACTCTCCCTCTCTCATTTCACTTATAAAATCCTCAAGTCCCCAAAAAATCAAGTGGCTGTCCCTTATCCCTACTTTATCAAATCTCACTTGATTAAACCCCACTATCCTTACTGCCCTATTTCCCACTGTCCCTCATTTGACATATTTGGTAATCCAATCAAAGACACCAAAATTCTCTTACAAGACAACACAGACCTTGCAAATTCTCATGGAGACAGATACCGATACATCCTATGAGCGGCAGATTTGTCTTGAGAGAGTCAAAATTCATCTTGAGAAGCTATTGGTGAAGGCCAATAGGGACCAAGACATGCTTAGGCACATGAAGAACCACTATTGGGCCCGCACACATGTTTGCAAAGCGAAGATGAAGATTCTGAAAGCGAGGCTAAGGAGGGCACTGAAACGGCGTAAAAGGGAGGATAGAATCTGAATCTTGGCTGAAGCTTCTTTGGCTAAGCATGATACTTGATGGGCGATCTTCACTCCAAATTTCAGCAAATTTGGAGTAAATTTTGTCATTTTTGAAATTTTGGTCGAAAACAGATTTTTCCGCCCGATGCGTTGCGCCACTTGGCGCGCGCTTATGATTGGGACATATTCTGGAGGAAAAATTGATATTTTTGAGTTTTTTTATGAAAATTTATGCATGATCAGGAATTTCGGAGAGGTTTCATCAAGTTCTGGGTGGTTTAAAGGGTCGAAAACACCTTGAAAATGGCCTTTCTGCCACCTTTTGCACCAGCAGGAACCAGTCTTGGGAGATTGCAGTTTTGGAGGGGCAAATGACATCCAAATCCAAAAATTCAACTTGGGTTGGATAGTATAAAGACAGGGCTTTCCAACGAGATATCATGAGCTCAATTTGGACTTCAGGAAGTGCCTCAAAATCAGCTCCAAAGTGGCGTAGTGCATTGAGTTTTCTGGCATGGCGCATAAAGAAATTTGGCCTCATTTTCACTTTTCAGCTCAGAAATTCGCCCAGTTTTGACCAGTTTTACATTTTTATGTAAATATTGATCTATCTTGATGTAATTTGATGACTATGATGTAATTTTGGCTCACTTTTACTTGTTCTAGAGGATTCATTCACTAAAAAGTGAAAATTAAATGATTGATTCAGTTTCCTTGCATATAGAGGCAAGTTGTTTGATTGCCTAGATTTCAGTTCCTTGTTTAGAATTGGTTGAAACAGCTCCTAGAAGGATGAGATCGACCCCTAGAGGCGTGGGAAGGGGTTAGGATGGTCTATATCATGTATTTTCTGAGACATTTTCAGGGTTGGATACTTGGGAAAAGTTTGGCACTTCATTGTACATACACTTCTGCATTTTTGGCAAAGGAAAGACCAGGGTTTTGCAGCACTTGTTGGGATCCTTGTGGCTCTGAGTTTTGATGATGTTTTCTCCATGTATCTATAAGTTCCATTAATGTTATACGTATGCCATTTCCCTTCTCTTTGCTTCTGAATTAAACAAATGAGTAACTAAGGTAGAATTCATTAGTTTGTTGGTGCTCCGCCTTAAACTTTTGTTTAGTTTTATATGTTTTCCTCCGTTTGAAGAGGATCCTTGCACCTTCTTGCCCTCTTCAGCTCCTCTGTAGTATTTTCTATCCATTCATTGAATCTAAGACATCAAAGCCATTGCTTTCCCTGCCCCAAATTGAACTCTGCAATAATTTGGCCTCATCCCCAAGCCCAAAATTGCCTTTCCCTTTTTCAACAAAAAACCCCAAAAAATCATTTCAAACTCCTTGATTTATATACCTAACCTAAAATTAGCATTCATTTTATTCATCTCAAGCCCTATTGATTACTTTTTGCTGAGATTGACCCGGAGAGAGCCCTCTCCTGTTCTGGTAGGGCTAGCTACCAGAATGAGCATAGTTTGGTGTTACCCTGAATCCCGCCTTCCTTCAACCTAAGGTGGATTTAGGAAATAACACCTTCAATGGAGCAGATTTCGAAATAGGAGATGTTAAATTCACTATTACAGAAGCTTTCATTGCAGAAGCAGCGGAATTACCCAGGCAAGGTGAACGATGGTTCAAAAATAGGGAATTTCATAATGAGGCATGGAGGAAAATGCTCAAAACACCAGGTATGGATATTTCCATTTTTAAGAAGGGCATTCCTAGCTCAGCACTGAAGAATAAATGGCGGAATATGTTTCTTATTTTGCAAAAATTTATAACTTGTCAGGGAAGGTTTGGTACCCTCTATGTTTATCATATTTGGTTAATGATGCATTTCTTAGATGAAGAAATCAATTTACCATTTTTCCTACTTCATAGTCTGAAGAGAATTGCCTCTAATGTTCAAAAGAGGGTTCAATTCCTGGAAACCACTTTGTACCACCATAGCCTAGTTAAAATCCTAATTGAACATCATTTGAGAAGGTGGGAGACAATTGGGATGAGTTTCTAGTAAGGAATCACTTTGAAGAACCCAAGGAATCTCCATCTGAAGGCAAACTTATAAGAAGAAGCAGGAGAAGGAAAATTTCCAAATCTGTTGAAACTAAAACTGGTAAGTCCATAAAAGAGGACAGTGAGGAGATAATTTCTGAGAAATTGGATGAAATTAAGAAACAACTTAAAAAGGAGAAGATGATAAGAAGGTATGCCAAGGAGAGAGGTGAAGGGCCATCTCAACCAAGACAAAGCCACAGACTTAGAGGTATATTGAAGAAAACAGGGATTAGACAAACGAGAATCATAAACATTGAGGATGAAGAGACACCAACTACTAGATCACCTGAGTACCAGTATGAAGAGGATCTTGATGAAGAAACTCCAGAGATAGACCCAGCACAACAAAAAATCTATAATTATGTTGAGTCATTGGAAAAGAGAGCCTCAGAAAGTAGAGGAAAAACTCCTAGCCCATCAGAATCTGCAATTGATGTATTAAGAAGAGACAAATATGAGTTAGAAGTACTCAATAGGCACATAAAGAATGAAAACGAAATTTTGAGGGAGCAGGTTAAGCTGAAAAGTTATATGAATACAACTCTTTCTCTGCAAATGGAAAAGTTGTACAAGGCTAGTGAGAAATTGAAGAAGAAAAACAAAAATTTGAGAAGGGAACTTATAAATTTGAGATTCAAGTTGGTCATAAGGAAGCCTAGGAGGCCATTGAATTTCAGGCAAAGCAGAAGTCTCAGAATACATGAATTAATTGCATGAGGACATGCAAAGACTTTTCAGTGGGGGTATGTTGAGCCCCAAAGATGCCCTTTTCTTTCACCCAATTTCACTTTATTTCCTTTGTCCCTTATCAATTATAGGCTTAAATGATCAATAGGATTAATTAAAGTGACTTTAGGAATGTATACAATGACTGACTTGCTATATTTTCATGGTTTTGTTGTTATAGTAATTTTTTACTAGACTCAGCTACAGAATGCAGCCATTCTGTAGCTAGTCACCTATTCCACAGCTATCTTCATGTTCTCCTAGGTTACAGGTGTCACTTCAAAGAAAAACACATATGGTTGAATTCCACAACACTCCCACATAATTTCTTGATCTCTACGAAGTCTGAGCAAGAATCTGTAGGTGGTTATGCACGTGGAAGAGATCAAAACTAAGAAGCAGATTCCTACCAGGACAGGGACTCTACAGATGTCTCCAGCAAGAGTACGAGGCTGCCACAAAAGTTCTAATTTGATTTTAATTGGGAAAGACACTTATCCCTATTTCCTCTCAAGGGTAGTTATGTATTTCTTTTATAAGAATGACTCGGGAGACTGAGAGACAACTAGCTAGATTGATGTTTTGTTGTTAGATCTCAAAAATCCGTAATACTCTGTTTCTGAAAAATTTTCTCTTTAATGAAAGACATTCAACGTCATTTCATGATCTAAGGAAATCTTGAGGAAATTTGTCTGTTAATCCAGTTGTAGAGGGCCCCTACTGCCTGAGAAGCTCTGTGCATATTGTTTAGATAAGTAACTTTAGCCTTGTTTCATTCCTAATTCAAGTAGTTTTCTAAACCTTATGTTTTTATGCTCATTCACATCAAATGTTACAGCTAGTCTTGTTCTTACGAATTGTTCCAAAATATCACTAACACTGAATGAGACATAGCTGTGGTGTTTTAGAGTCTAGTTGCATTTTTCTAAACTTCATATTTTTATGATCACTGACATCAATTGTTACAGCCAGTTCTTTCTCTTATGAATTGTTCCAAAATATCACTAACATCGAATGAGATAGAGTTGTAGTATTTCAGTGATTAGTTGCATTTTAGTTTAGTTGTAAAACTCCGGAGGTTAATGGCACTCTAGTTCAATTCTGTTCACTATATTTTAAGTTTGATTGATTGCATTCTTGTTTAGTTCTGTTTAATGTATTTCTAGTCTCATTAGTTAGTTGTATGCTAGTTCTATTCCATTAGACTTCAAGGCCTTCATTATTTACAAACTACTCTTGTTATTAATCTCTTCCAACACATCATCATATGGACAGGAATTAGTGATATCATTTCAAGGCCTTGACTATTCTACAATCTCTTTTAATTTTACAAATAGCCTTTCCTCCCAAAACTATTCCAAAAGATTTCTAACCTTCGAATGAGGCTTAGTAGTGAAAATTTAAGTTTCAGAATGGATTAATTTCAATGTCATAGGATAATTTAGATTAGAGTCACTCACTATGTTGCAGACTATCTTTTCCAAATGTGTTCCAATACATTTCTAGCCATTAATGAGATTTTCTCTGTGGTATTGTAGATTGTTGTTTACTTAGAAGAACCTCATTGCACTAGACTTATCCTTTTCTCAAGTTATTTCAACATATTTCTAATGAATGAATTGGATTGAGTTCATGTTATGAGTTATTGAGTTCATGCTATGAGTTATTTTTCTTGTTAAAGTTTTGCATTTTCTGTTCTCAAGTGCCATACATAGTTTAGAATAGGTTTTGCTCTGTTTTAGTGTGACCAACAACTTCTCTTTACCAACACTTAGTTCTTTTCCTCTTAGAATAAAAACACAAAACCAAAAACATTTCAAAAACACTAAACACAACGTAGTGATAAACAGATACCTAGGCACATATAGTGCACTTCACTTCAACAATTTACTAGCCCTAGTTGACAATTTATGACATCAATTTAGGAACACTCTGTTCAGCACACACACTTATTATGGTTACCATTATCTATTTGGTTTCTACAAAATTTTCTTGCTTCGCATTTCCGTGTCATGAATTGGGGTTGCTATCTATTTGATCTCTACACTATTGTCTTATTCCTTTTAAATTTAAAGTTTTACATAATAATGTTTTAGAGTTATATGTTAAATATTTTGGAAATTCTTCTAATCTCTGTTTTAGGTAGTATTTGATGGATATGGACCTTTTTCCAGTTACTTGTTTTTATCTTGAAATATTTAGTACTTTTCAATCCTCAGAGATATTCATTTAATGACTTACATTATAGATATCCCTATGGTTGGTATCATTTCTAGCTTTGTTTCTTATGAAAACTAAGTTGCACCTTAAAATAAAAATGATAAATTTGTAAGAACAAATATATTTCAACTTCCTAATAAATTTTGGCTCATTTCATTTGTATAGTTTGCATGGAGTTGCAACTTGGGACATAGACTGTTGTATGTATTCTAAATTTTAGTGGATATACTTACTATTTGGTCAATGTTGATGTAGAGAATATTTTATTTGTCACTTTAAACATGGTTTTTTTTTCACCTGTGCTTGTAGCACTTATAACTAAATATCTATAAAAGTTCTTAAGGTTGTGTAGTGTACCTATGGGGGGATAATATATGGTACAGAGGGAGGTACCCAAGGGAATAATATGATATATTAATATAAGAATGATAAATAAATGGGCCATAGTTAATAAATAAAGTGGTTAACACATATTATGTAAGGGACCACATGTAGAGAGGGAATAAAGTGATAAGCCCATTGTATTGGATGTATGGTATTGAGAGACCCATGGTAACTACTCATGGTATTACATGTATGAAACCTATATAGAGGTTAGAGACTCTCCATTGAGGGATGTCAAGGATTATTGTATGGACAAGCATATGGCTTGTGGAGTGATCTCCTTCCTTAAGGAGTGAATGTATGGTGTTGCCCTACCTTAAGGGTTTTGATATTAATGAAGATCTGAAGTTTTATCTTCTATGGTGTTATTTCTTGGGCATATTTTCCATTTCTATACATTTTCTTATCAGATCTATTACAAGTGGTATCGGAGCACTTTCTTGGGCAGAGTTTGGAGATTTGTTTTTTCATTTTTTGCAGGAAATTTTTGGGCGGCGAGTTTGTAGAGCAGATCTGGAAAATTTGGTGAAAAATTTTCAAAAATAAATATCAAATCTGGATTCCTTATTGAAAAATACCCAATTTCAAAAAAAAAATCAGTCGAATCGGAGTCCGGATGAGGGTGATATCGCTGATTTAAATTCAGCTATGTTGCAGAAATGTTTCTGACGGCAATTTCTGTACGGCGGCTCTCCTGACGTTTTAGTAGATTCTGGTGCAAAATTTCAGACAACCAATTACAGATCTGAGCTCCCCTTGAAAAATCACCCAATTTCAAAAAAAAAATCAGTCGAATCGGAGTCCGGATGAGGGAGTTATCACTGATTTAAAATCAGCCATTTTTCAGTAATTTTGTGACGCCGGGGCAGTTGCAGCGCAAATCTGTGTTTCCAGAGTGCCTGGATCGGGATTTCAGCAACATGTTTAGATGCAGAATGGCTATTCCATTTTCAAAAACAGGTTATATTAAGGATTCTGAGTTATATTGAACGAGTAATGTCCATTTTAAATTTTTGCCAAAGTAAGTGATTTTCTTCAAAACCCTTACTTTATTTTATGGATTCTCGCAAGATGAAGTTTACAGGAAAAGATGATGGTCCTACTATTGAAGATTTTTTACAATATCACAAGGATCGCTACCGAAAATTTTGGATAGGCTCCATAGGGCTTGATATGAAAGATGAGACAGATAAATGGTGGACCTCACTTGATAGCTCAGTGAGGAAACTTCCCGAGAAAAAACTTGAAAAAGTCCTTTTGGACAAGTGGTCTAAAGCCAGAAAGAAGGATAGCAAGAGCCATAAAGACTTATTTTCTACTAATATTTCCATATTACAGGTTCATGGAAGTATTCAGAAAGAGAACATCATAGTGTCTATCATTCCTAGTTGCAAGCATAATTGTATCAATGTGAATTTGGCTAAAAAATTGCAAGTTCCAACAAAGCATATTGAAAAGACACAGGTTGATAATGAAGATGTTCAAATTTATAAAGATTTGAAGATTTCTATGGATAAATATGTGTTGCATTCTGATTTTTATGCTTCAGATATGGATGTTGTGGACGTTGTTTTGGGACACCCTTGGATGGAATCCATTAGTACTGTCAATTTTAATGTGCAAAAGAAATTCATGAAACTCTGGTATAAAAAGAAGAAAATTACATTGCACGATATTTGCATTAGGAACCATGCAGAGACCGGGGAGGCAGAAGCACAAATATCCAATGAGACAGACACATCAGATGATGAGCCTTTGATGGTAGACAGCCAAACACAGACATCAAAGCAAGTACCAACAAAAGAACCAGATACATCAGATGATGAGCCTTTGATGGTAGACAACGAAACACAGACATCAAAGCAAGTACCAATAAAAGAACCAGACACCACTCCATCACCAATAATGGAGGAATTACTGAAAGATGTTACATCAGTTAAAGCTTCAACATATCACCACCCGCATCACCCAGCAAGACAACAACCATCAAAGTGGCAACGAATTAGAAACAAGGACAACAACCCTTGGATGACACATAGAGAGGTGCGACGATCCACTGACAACACATCAACACAGAAGAACCACCAGAACCCGCTTCCATCTCAAGCGAGCGAGGCACCGACTAGATCGAGTGTTCACATTTCTCTTGGATGGCTGGATGCACGTGAATGGTATTAATGGAATACTCTTTTGAGTAGATCTTATTATTTGTGTTCTTCTCATGTTTCGGGGACGAAACATGTTTAAGGGGGATGTAATGTAGTGTACCTATGGGGGGATAATATATGGTACAGAGGGAGGTACCCAGGGGAATAATATGATATATTAATATAAGAATGATAAATAAATGGGCCATAGTTAATAAATAAAGTGGTTAACACACATTATGTAAGGGACCACATGTAGAGAGGGAATAAAGTGATAAGCCCATTGTATTGGATGTATGGTATTGAGAGACCCATGGTAACTACTCATGGTATTACATGTATGAAACCTATATAGAGGTTAGAGACTCTCCATTGAGGGATGTCAAGGATTATTTTATGGACAAGCATATGGCTTGTGGAGTGATCTCCTTCCTTAAGGAGTGAATGTATGGTGTTGCCCTACCTTAAGGGTTTTGATATTAATGAAGATCTGAAGTTTTATCTTCTATGGTGTTATTTCTTGGGCATATTTTCCATTTCTATACATTTTCTTATCAGATCTATTACAGGTTGATTGGGAAATAACTTGCTTATGTGGATTTAGAGGTAAACCATTAAAGTATAGATATCAGTAGTACAAAGCACAATATAGAATTTCAACATGAGCATGCCTACCTGTATGAATATTTTGATATTTTTCTTATCATTTATTTAGGCTGTATTATCTGCGGGAAAGGATTAACCGCCTGATCTTGCTAGTCACGTTCTGATGGAAGTGGTTAGAGTGTCTAATTTGAATTCTAAAGAAGTACTGGACAATGAGACATGAACTCTAAATATTATTCATAGAGAGAATGAAACTAGCAAACATAAAGGTGATTATGCTGAAACTTGCATGGTGCATGTCTTTTAATAAAAAATATTCTTGATCTTGGTGAGAAGATGATCGGGCATGTATTACTTGTGCCTGTTGAAAAGTTTTTTGTCTTTTGATGCGCTTCACTAGCACAGTTGTAATTTATGGTAATGTATACAATATAACATCGTAATGTTGTTTTATATGACAAATAATCATTGACTTTCCAAGGAGCTCACAGAGAAGGATTTTCATTGCTTTTGTTGAATATTTTTCATTACAAGGATGTACAGAACAGTGGAAGAAATGCTTGTCGATCATTAGTTGGAATTTTTTTTGGATAGTTCTATGTTTGAAGTTATTTAAATCGATTAAATGGATTTATTTAATGACATCTCAGGGATGTTTCTAAGTATTAAAAATTGTCATTTGATACAAAGTTTCTATAAAGCTTTTGACCCAGTTTGTTTATCTATGTCGAATGGAAATTCATCTCAAGATATTTGGTAAAACTAACATGGATCTGAATAGTTTGACTAAGAGGCATGGAGATTATAGTTCATGATTGAAGCTTCTGGTTAACATGGTCAAGCAACAACTACTCTATTTTTAGATTTAACACAGATGGAAACAACTTGCTGCTATATGGAATCCCTTTACATATAAGAATACATGAATATGGAGTTTTTTTCCCGTAAAAATCCCTTCATATAGCCTCACCCATTTTTTTCAATCATAAGTGCATTCAAGCACACACATAACCATGTCATTGATAGATTCGAACACTAGTGGGGGTGGTAACAACACCCCTTGTTCACCAACCTATTTAAGCAGTTGTTGACATTTGACAGGCCTTAAATTTTCGAGAGGTTAAAGTCTTGAAAATTTTAGATATTTTAATCATGATTGAAAATCACCACTAATTGCTAATGTATGCTCATTGTGAATAGTCGAAATTAGAGAAATGTTGTACTCACGATAGGTTTTACAATACATGTTGTTTTTCAAGTGCATTATGTAACTTTGTAAGAGAGAGGCCTTGTATTATTTAATTCTAAATGTCAAATTATTATTATATATCCATAAATAAAAAAAATTATGCACACAGTCTAGTGTGGCCCTAATGAAACGACTATTATGATAAAATAGGATATTGGTTTATATGAAGGTTCAGAATATGTTTTTGATGTTGATTGAATATGGATCAATTGATTTGTTCCATTATTCAATAACACCATTCCTCCTCTCATCAATGGCTATACCTGCTATAGAAAATGTGAAACTCCATCTATCTGCAAGTAAAGTAAAGTAATAAAATGCTTCAAATTCTACTTACTCGCACAGATAGACTTCACTATGTCAAGTAACACAAGTCTTAGGTCCTATTTGGAACTCACAGTGTCGAACTTAATAATATATTTGGATTGATTTTCAATTTGCAAGCCATTTTGAGGATTTTTTGTCAACCATTTCTGAATTTTTGGCAATGGAAAAATGACAACATATTTTCATATATGACTTAAATTTTCTTTGTTTTTTGTTCAAATTTACTATTTATTTTCTTTTATTACAAGAACGTACAATCATTTTCACCCCCTGAGATCACGCTACATTATTGAAACTACAAACCCTTGGCCAATTATAATGTTAGAAATCCATGCTCTCTAGGTCTATTCTATGTTTTGTCTTTTCACAAAATAGAAAACATAAACACTCTAAGATGCCTAACTTGAAAGACAACTTTCAAATGGAAAAATACACTAGCAATTAGATCATACATAGAACACACAATTTAATTTCCAAAACTGATTTCTTATCAGTCCTTTAATAAGAATCCTAGGGCTCCTATACTAGGAAAGATGTTCCTTTGTAATGCCTATAAAAAATGCCCAAATACAAGACAAATTTCCCTTGTGTTCCTAGGTTGAGACTAAGTCCTCCCAGCTCTTAACTTCCCCTCAACACACACTATCCAGTTCTTCCTTTAGTGGATTGTCCCCACAAACTTCCCTTGGTTATGGCACCTGCTCAAACCTGTGTAACCCTTTACACCTACTATAGTTGTCCTTGCTCCAGTATCCATCACAAAATTTTACATAGGACCAAAATCTTAAATTCTTAAGACTATGCATGAGGAAACCTTGTTATCTAAGTTTCCATATAACATGGAATGCCACTAACTTAAGTAAACCCACTTTCATTTTCAAGAATACTCATCAATTTCACACCAACCAACTCAAGTTCTGCTTCAGGTCCCTCCCCATCTAACAATGCAATATTTTTACACTCATTTTATTTTTTAGTATGCTTTTCTTTGGTATTTTTTTACTCAAAACAGTGACTTTGTTCGAAAGTACGCATGGGGGCATATGATTTTTTGAGGGGGATCTTCCATGTTTTGTCTCCTTGCATCTTCCCCAAAAGAGAATGTGGGTAAAAAATACCCTTTGGAGCACCCAAGTCTTGGGAGGATGGGGAACATGTACCCATGTGATACTGGTTTTAAGAACAACACCCTGGTTTCCAAATATCATTAGCATTCAAACTATTTTGTGGGCACATTTATCAATGCAGAACCAAAACAAATGCAGCCCTATCATGTTGATTTCTTCCTCTTTGGAATAAATTTTTCAGCACAAACCCCTATAAATTGTCACCTTGCAATTCTTGAAATCATAATGGTTGTTATCATCATAATGGTTGTTATCATGTCCACTCTAGCATTATCATCTATAGAGAAATATACATAACTAGATAAGTTGACTTATGTGAATCTGAGATTGAAGCTATAGGCAGTAATAAAATATCTATAATGAATTTCTCTTTCAGAGAACATAGATCTATGTTGGGACATTTTTGAGATTCAGTGGAAATCCTTGCATCTTCAATAATGAAATTTAAATATATATATCATATTTACCTTGGAAGAGAAAGTTATTTTATTAGGTTGCATTTGTAGATTTGTTGTTATTCATTGGAACAAATGAACAATGACCTTCTTGATAGACACCTTGTAACCTTGGTAGTAAAGTGTATGATTTATAGTGAACCTTTGTAAATTAGTCATAGTAATATCTACTTGAATAAATTTTTTGTGGCAATATCAACTTGAAAACATTGTGAAATGATATAAGCATGAAAATTGTTCTGTATTTGAAACTTGAAAAGAAAAGACCTATTAAGACTCACAACATCTATGGAAATAATTTGAAGTAATGTATGAAGTGGATTGTCATAGATTATTTTGACCGCAAAAATGCTCAATTGCCACTTTGCAGACTTTGATGTGTTTTTCGACACCCTGAATTCATATGCACTTGTTCATGTAGGAAGTATTGTTGATCTAGGAATGTTCATTCCATTGTCATCCTAGACTCTATAGTGAAGATATTGAGCCAAGAAGGTAGAAGTTGGCATCAAAGTAAAATTGAGTTTGATCACTCCCAAATCAAAATTTTGGAATTTGCGAATGCAGTAAAGGTTTCCTCATCAGGTGATTAATCGATGTGTAGCATAAACAACAAAATTTCACCTCTCCATCACAGTCTTGTCATCATGTAATAGATTGAAAATTCAGTTTCGAAAGCAAGGGCTGATGTTGAAGTGAAAAGAACTAATGGAAGTTTATGTGCTTGTGCATTAATTACCAAGCCTTAAAGTATACAATTGTATAGGATTTTGATGTATTGAGATGTCCAGATAGATACAAATAAGTCTTGAGTCTACCTATGTATCATATATAGCATGTTCCGAAACTTATTAACAAATTTAATTTCAGTTGGTTGCTGCAAGATTTTATTGTTGAGGTAGTATGGTTAAGCATGGTGATTTAGCATTTAATATCTTCATGATGTCTAGACACCTTTGGGGGCATACGAGAACCTTGATTTGAAAATGAGATTTATAGAAATCTTGTGGATAGATAACAATGAGACTACAAAGGGAAGTAATCTATAGACTGTGACCTATGTGTCAGTGAGTGACCCTGTTTCACATTTTTATACCAATGTTTAATGGCAACATGATAGATCTTGCTTTTGTCACAATAACCTTGACATTTATATAGCAGCAATATTCTTTGTGACATGGTAAAAATTATCCCTTTTTTGGCACACTGTTGAAGATTAATCTTGTGGTTGTTGAGTATAGTTTTTATAGTAATTATGACTACATCTCAGGTGCTTCCAAATGGGCCTTGAAATTTCTGGTATCATTTTGAAATCATATTCTTCTCTAAATCTAGTCAATATTGGGCTTATTAAATCTTCTCCAATCCAACCAAGATAGTGTTGTGACCCCACATATCCCTCCAAATGTGAAATCCCATATTTTAAATATTCTTACTGAAAAAATTGGGGGTAGACCTGCCTAGCATGTTGATTTTGGGAAGGTTCATAAAACATGCCCACATAATACCATCCATTTGAACTTAGGGGAAACTGTCTACAATGCTTACAAAATATTTTTGATAATCCCAAAAAAAAGAAATCTAGTGGTAAGAGCTCTTTAAATCACATTACCAAACTTAAAAAACCATTAATGGCATCCACATGGGTCGTTTCCCAATGATTTCCTAATAAAATATACCATGGGGCTCTCATTAAAACACTTAAATTAAAAACAACAGAGAACAATGTTTTTTTTCTATTAAAGAAAAGGGAGGGTCTCATAACGCTCATCCTCACCTTGCTTTTTCTTCTCTATATAACTCTTTGAAACTGTAACTTTTGTTGTTCCACCTTAATAAGACACTATTTTGAATACATGAGGTTGTAGTTGTACTTTTGAACAAGAAGATTTAAAATGGAATAGGGTCTAGACTTGTGATTGAACACCTTATTTGCATGGAAAATTTTAGGGGCTAATATTTGCAGGTGGGCTAATTTTCCATGACTTTTCCAAAAAAAAAATTCGCCAATTTCCATTTTTTTATAAAAATGATTTGCCCAAATTTTACAATATAAAATTATTTTTTGTTAAAAATCGCCAACATTATATAGAGAGTATATATAATATCATTATAAATTTGAATAATTTTACAAATACATCAATAACATTCTATAGTTTGCATATTAGGGACTAGTGAGATTCGCCAATTTTTTAAACTTCAAGATAAGTTTCCATCCTTAAAATTTTCCCTGCTTATTTGGTGCAAACATATTCATAAAGATTGATCTATTAATTTTTCATCATCATATAGATAAATTTCTATCTCTTTATAGACAGGCACATAATCAATCTTCCTAAAACATGGTTGATCTTTGTATGCCTTAGATCATTAAATGCCACAAATCATAGTGATATGTGCTTGAGTGTGGATTGGATAATCACATCGTGGGAATAATAATATGCATCTCCTATGTATATCACAAGAAGAAAGGTGAATTATAGAATGCATGTGGGGTCAGAAGAGAGGCTTCGTGTCATTATTTTAAGGATATAAATATAAAGGGGTATAAAAAATGTTAATGAAAAAATGGATACCTACAATATCTAGTGAAAGTAGGGGTTTTTTGAAATTGGCAAAATGCAATGGGTTAGTATTGGTAGGGTGTTAAATAATGTGATTTTGAGAGGTATTTTCCAATTTGTAGTCAAATTAAGGGCATTTTTTAGTATGCCATGAATGCGCATGTTATTTCATACATTAATTGAGTGATGCCCCTATGGAAAGAACTAATTAATGTTAAAAGAACTAATGGGAGAGTGGGGTGATCCTTCTTGATAAGTTTCATATGAATTTTTAGTCCATTGTGCTCACTCTTTTTTTCATGACTTGTAGCTTGCATTTTGACAGAATTTCAATCCCAGTTGGGGATGGCCAGGCCTAGTCCTAGTGTCATTTTTTGGTTTAAAAGAATTTTCCTTATGTAATTTATGATTTCTGAAAGTTACGAGGATTTCTGGGTAGAGTTCCAATCCTAGCCATGGAATATAGCCTTAAAATATAGAGTCATTGGTACATTAATAAGTAATTTAGTCCACAGTTGCACAGATGCAGGCTTATGCATGCGACTGTGAGGTTCCATTCGCACTGATTCCTTAGAAAGGGAGTGAATTGGGGTAAAACTCAGCGAAAGTCAGGTTTGCTCATGGGATGCACACTTGGAGGGGTTGGGTTACTCCTAGAGGGTCCTGTGGTATCTGAGGGAATTCTGTAAGGTTTTTTTATCAATTCCATTTCCTTAAGGTCACCTCGGAGGTTGATTCTGGTCATAAATGCACCTAGTCTTATGGTTACCCCTGGGTAAGCCAGTGAAAGTTGGTATATGTGAGGGGAGGTGTGTGTTAGAGGTGGTATCAGAGTGGGATCGTACTATTTTAGCGAAAAATTATGATCTTTTCAAGATTATTTTTGTCATTCATTTGATTAGGGTATATTTTTGGTATGGTCATACCTAATGTTATATTTTGATATATTTATTATATGGATATTTTGTAATTATCCATGAACATGCTAATGTGCATTGATCATGAATATGAGATAAGCCTCCCCTAAACAACAATAAGATATTGATTTTATTTAGGTATCTATTTGTTTTTCTGACACAATATACTTGGAGGAAGAAGAGAATCAAATATGATGAGAAAAATGGTAGACTATAGTTCCCCTGACTCTCCCTACATATTAGTTGGGTAGCAAGGATAAAAATGTTATCCTGTTGTGGCATCTACACTGAGGAGGTTGAGGGAAGATATCAGAAGTTGTAAGGAGGACAATGACAAGTTGGTTGAGGCCTAGGAAAGAATTGCAAGGGATCAGGAAAAGAAGATAGAGGTCAATGCAATGATTCTTTAGAGGTTGTTACAGATGTAGAAACATGGACAGATAAAGTCCAGTCAAGGGCGGGAATAAACGATTAATGGAGCTTATGGTAGTGGGTCTTAGTCCGAACATAGGTTGGATAGAGGGGACACGGTTAGAGGTGGAATATTATTGGATACACCTCACAGGAGGACTGGTATGTATGGGCATCATTCTAGTTTCTCTTCTAGGAGAAATCATCATAGTCATCACCATCATCATCCTTATAGGAGGGGTGACTACTTTCCTTAGGATTTCAAGAAATTACAATCGCCTAAATGTGATGGAGAGATGAATAAATCAGAAGATGCAAATACATGGTTGCATATAATGAAGAAGTTCTTCCGAGCATAGATATACATAGAACATGAAAGCTAAGATAGCGAGTTTTAATATTCAAAGGAAAAAATATATCTGGTGGGAGGATGTGAAGAATGTTAAAGATATTTGATAGGATGACTTGATTTGGGATGAGTTTGTGTGGATCTTCAAGAAGAAGTACCTATTGGAGAGGTACTATGATGCTAGAGATAAGGTGTTTTGTTAGTTTCATATGGGTTTCATGACAGATGATGAGTATGTTAGCATGTTTTTGGAGTTGTTGAGGTATGTGCCTTGCCTCAAGGAGGAGAAGGCCAAGGTTCAAAGATTAATCAGTGAGATTCTAGTAGCATACAAAGACCATATTGAGTTCGATCAGCCTATATCGCTAGAAAAGGCCATTTGAATTTTGAAGTATTGTTATGAGTAGTCAAAGCACAAAGTTGAGCCTAAGCATGATTTTAAATGAAATGAGAAAGCTAAAGGAAGATGGCCACAAAAGTAGGGAAGACCTTAAGATGTAGCTGAGAAAGAAAATGTGATTCCCTATAAGAAGTTCAGTACAGTTGAGAAGGGACATGGATCACAACATGGAGAGCATCATTCTATCGGTGACAGTATAGCACCATTGTAGTGTTGGATATGTGGGAAGGATAATCATTTGAATGATTTTCCTTAATATCAGGGGGGTAGACCGTAGATCTATAGTGCTCAGGAGGCACATACAATTGGGGATGTTGGTCATATAATTTCTGAGATTTATGCAATTGTGGACAACAAGTAGGCAGATAACCAAGAATATATCATTGAGTTTGACAGTAAGCTTTGTGGTAAAGTTATTTCTATTTTTATTGATCCTGGATATAATTATAATTATGTTATTCCTGACATGGTGGATAAGTGTGGCTTGAGAAAAGGAGTGCATGCAGAATCTTGGTTGGAGCAGTTGGCTACATGTACAAAGAAGAGAGTTCACCATTGGAAAAGATCTTGTGCATTTGATGTAAATTATATTCCTACAACAACACATATGAATGCACTACAATTTGGATTGTCTAGCATGTTTTTGGGTATAGATTGGTTTTAACTACAAAGGAACAAAGTTAACTACTATGACAAGGACATTGAATTTCTGGATGATAATGGAGAAAATAGAATTCAGCAGGGAAAGAAGAAGCCTACATCAGTGAGGATAGTCACTACTATGCAGGCTAAGTGTAGTTGTAGAAAATGTTGTGTGATGTTTGCAGTGCATGTTTCTACTGACAATGGTAAGAATGTTGAGGATGCAAAAATATTTCAATGGTATTATTTATTGTAGTGGTTTCAGAATTTGTTTCCAGTAGAGATTCCATCGTTACCTCCTCACAAGGAAGTGGAATTTTGTATTTATTTGGTAACAGGGGTAGCATTAGCATCAAAGGAATCTTATAGGATGAGTACACCATAGTTAGTTGAGTTGAAACTGCAGTTGAAGCAAATTCTTGACAAGGGGTGCATTAGGCAGAGTGTACCACCTTGGGGTGAACCAATGGTGTTCGTGAAGAAGAAGGATCATACTCTTAGGTCATGCATTGATTATAGGAAGTTGAACAAAGTGACGATCAGGAATAGGTATCAATTTCTGTAGATTGATGAATTATTTGATTAATTGATGGGAGAAACAGTGTTCTCTAAGATCGACTAGAGATTAGGATATCATCACGTACGCATAAAATAAGAGTACATATACAAGACCACATTCAGGACTAGGTATGACAATTATGAGTTTTTTTTAGTTCCATTTGGTTTGAATAATGCCTGACTATATTTATGTGTTTTATGAATAGTGTGTTGTGTGCATAATTTGGACAAATTTGTTATTGTATTCATTTATGAAATCTTGGTATTTTTAATAATTACGAAGAGCATGCCAAGAATTTAGCAGCAATGCTGAGACTGCTAAGAAAGCATACATTATATGTTAAGCTTAGCAAGTATAGTTTCTTCCAGTATAACATACACTACATAGGACGTGTTGTTTCCAAGGAAGGTGTTAGGTCCCTATATCACTAGTATAGTCCCTTATTATTGTTAGTGTAACCCCCTTATTGTTATTATTGAACCCTTGTAACCCCCATTTTGTTATTATTGTGCCCTTAAATTATTATTGTTAGGTCGGCTAGGATTATGTTATCATAGTCCACTAGGATTACATGGCGGCCCCCGTGACTCCTACATGGTGAGGTTTTGTAAATTGTATCGTCCAAGAATTGTTGATTTATGTAATGTATTGGAGGTTTCCCCCTCGAAGTGGCTTATTTCTAAGGCGTTGATATCTCTTTTCTTCTATTTTTGGAGCTGGTTACACAACAGTTCATATCAGAGCTTTGGATTCTAGGGTTTCGCTGCTCTGAACAGTTCATCATGGAATTTTCGCTATAAAGTTTTTTCTACGAAGGTTCAGAATCTAAAATTTTTAGGGTGTGAAGTCATAGTCCTGAGGAAACTTGTAAAAAAATTTCAGATCTTGGTTTGAAATATTTTCGGAGATATGATTTGTAGAAGGTAGTGCTTTTTCAGGCTCCTAAACAGGTCATCGTGGCAATTTCGCTATAAATTTTTTTGTACGAAGTTTCAGAGTCTGAAATTCATATGGTGCGAAGCTGAAATCCTGAGGAAATTCGTCAAAAATTTTCAGAGCTTGGTTCGCAATATTTTTGGAGATATGATCTGTGGAAGGTAGTGCTTTTTCAGGCTCCTGAATTTCATCTCAAAGAGGTGATCGTGGGAAAACTTCAATAACTCTCTCTCTGGGCATTGGATTGAAGTGCCGTAAAAAGTGGTCGCAATTACACAGACTGAAGTTTTTTGGCTATCAATTTCAGAGACAAAGGACAAAACAGTGACACGTGGCAAGTCGTACAAGTTCGCTCTACTAAACCAGTCCAGAATTAGGTCATTGTGGGAGATTGGACACAACTTTGTCTTGGAGAACCCAAATCAGGTCAGACCTGTGGCATTTGAAAGAAGCTTCAGAGATCTACTACAGGGCTGAATTTCAGATATCGAAGATTTTCAACTATAGAGATAATTCAATTTCAATATCGAGCTCCTAAAAGCTAGTAAAAGGTGTGTATTTTTTTTTTTCCGAATTGCATAAGTCTTGTTTGAAGAATCAAGTTGAATTGATTCCAAGGGCATCTTGTAGAATAGATATCAATATTGGATTCTAAAATGGCCCCTAAAAATAATTCAACACCCATTAAGCTTTCAGAAGGCTCTACTATGACTCATGAAGATGAAGAATGGCAACATGACATATCAAAATTACAAGAGCAAATTTCGCTCTCGCAAAGAACAACAAAAAATGAAATGGAAGTTTTGAAGAAAGGCGTGGAAACTAATATGGATGGTTTGAAGAAAGGCATGGAAGCTAAGATGAATGGTTTGGAAGCTAAGATGGATGGCATGGAAGTGGGCATGGAAGCTAAGATGGATGACATGGAAGCTAAGATCGATGAAAAAATGAAAGACAACATGGAAAACATGAAGAAATATCTAAAAGTAGACATCGAAGGTTTGGGAAATTTGATACAAGAAATGTTTCCTAATGGTGAAAGTACAGTAGAGGAAAATCATGATGAGAACAAAATAAATGTTAATCGTGATTTCATAAACTCTATTGTTGGAGGGAAGAACCACCATATTCCAAAAATGGATATGAGGAAGTTTGATGGAAAGGATCCTGTAACATGGATACTACAGATGGAGCAATATTTTGATCTCCATAATGTGCAAAACACACAAAAGGTACGCATTGCAACTTTACATTTAGAACAAATACATTTGTATGGTATCGATGGCTTTGCTCCCGTAAAAAAATTGTCACTTGGTCAATTTTTACGGAGGAAATGATAGCACATTATGAGGATACAAAGAGCAACACCTTCTTTAGCCAATTGATAAATCTCAAACAAAAGGGTTTAGTGGGGCAGCACATTGAGGACTTCCAAAATTGAATATAAGGGTAACTAATATTCCAGAGGAACACAGGATTGATCTCTTCTTAGGTACTCTAAAGGATAACATCCAACATGAAGTTCGTGTTTTGGAACCTGATTCATTGGAGAAGGCATTCAGGTTGGCAATAAAAGTTGAATGTAAAATTATGGCGACAAGGAAGCCTACCACTCAATTCTATAAAGAAGGAAATGTTGCTACGCCTAGATTTCCACAACCTACAAGGTTGACACCACAACAATTGGAAGAAAAAAGAGCAAAAGGGCTTTGCTACAGTTGTGATAGCAAATACACTAAAGGTCATAAGTGTGCTGAGAAGAAATTATTTTACATAGTTTGTGAAGAGGAAGAAGAAAATGAACAAGAAGAGGATATACACCAGGAACCAACCCTAGAAGAGGAAGAAATGAATCCGACGATATCGTGTAATGCAATGGTAGGAATTACCACTCCTGAAACTCTCAAGATACAAGGAAAAATCAAAAAGAAAAAGGTAATAGTGTTGATTGATTCAGGTAGCACCCATAATTTTATTCATTGTAAGGTAGCCAAGGAATTAAATTGTTTCCTATACCCAGCACCAGAATGTCAAGTGATGGTTGCAAATGGAGGAACTATAAATTGCTCGAGAAAATGCCATAATATCAAGCTAACCATGGGGGAATATGTATTGACTAGTCCAATGCTTTCCATTCCTATGGGAGGTGCTGATGTTGTACTAGGAGTACAATGGTTACAATCTTTGGGGACGGTAGCTTTCAATTTTCAAGAACTTTTCTTGAAATTTTTTTCAGAAGGAAAGGAAGTTGAATTACGGGGTATTGCGGGGAAGCCAGGAAGGATAATAAGCTCTAATGTCATGAAAAGCTTCTAAAGAAAGAACAGCGAGGCGTAATTGCACAATTATGCTCACTAGAAGTTCCAACATCAAAATCATCTATTTCTGCAGATCTCCAACAAGTCTTGGACAATCATTCCAAGGTGCTTGAAACTCCCAAAGGACTCCCACCTATTCGTGATCATGATCATGCTATTCATTTGATTCCAGGAAGTGTTCCTCCAAACATCAGGCCTTATAGATATCCCTTACTTCCAAAAGAGCTAAATTGAACGTATGATTGCAGAAATGTTAGAGGCGGGTATAATTCAACCCAGTCAAAGTTCTTTCTCTGCTCCTGTAGTGTTGGTACACAAGAAGGATGGATCATGGCGAATGTGTCCGGATTATAGGGAGCTCAATAAGCTCACCATTAAAGACAAATTTCCCATTCCTGTGATTGATGTATTATTGGATGAATTACATGGAGCAATTTATTTTACCAAGTTGGATCTTCGTTCAGGATATCATCAAATTAGAATGAAGACTGAAGATATTCCAAAACAAAATTTCGAACTCATGAGGGTCATTATGAATTTTTGGTCATGCCTTTTGGCCTTACCAATGCACCTTCTACATTTCAAGGGTTGATGAATTCCATTTTCAAACCCTTCCTTAGAAAATTTGTGCTAGTATTTTGTGATGATATACTAATCTACAGCAGGTCTTGGAAGGATCATGTTGAACATGTTGACAGGGTGCTCAAACTATTGCAGGAGAAACAATTATATGCAAAAAAATCCATATGTTTCTTTGGAGTACAAGAGGTGGAATATCTGGGTCATATTGTATCTCATGAGGGTGTTAAAGTAGACCCTAACAAAATTAAAGCCATTAAGGAATGGAAAGTCCCCACAACCATAAAGAAGTTACGAGGATTTCTCAGGTTAACAGGGTATTATCGCAAGTTTGTTAAGAATTATGGGAGAATAGCAGCACCTCTAACAACATTATTGAAGAAAGATGCATTTTCATGGACTCCTGAAGCAACTAAGGCCTTTGAATGTCTTAAGGAGGCAATGTGCCTAGCACCGGTCTTAGCTACACCAGACTTCACAAAAACCTTTATTGTGGAATGTGATGCCTCAGGAAATGGAATTGGTGCAGTTTTAATGCAGGAAGGAAGACCCATTGCTTTTGAAAGTCGTCCAATCAAAGGAAAGTATTTACAGAAACCTATTTATGAGAAGCAAATGTTAGCAATACTACATGCACTAAAGAAATGGCGAACTTACCTAATGGGAAGACACTTCAAGGTAAAAACTGATCATGATAGTCTTAAACACTTTTGGAACAAAGACTATCTTCAGAAGAGCAGCAAAAATGGGTCACAAAGATGTTGGGTTATGACTTTGAAATAATCTACAAAAAAGGAAAGCTTAATTTTGTTGCAGATGCACTCTCAAGAAATAATGAAGAGGTGGAAGCATTGCTTTGTGCCATTTCTATTATCCAACCAGATTGGATAACCGAAGCAAGAGATGAATGGAAGAAAGACAAAGATGTATGGACACTCATTCAAAAGTTGCAGCAAGATCCTAGTACATCTGATACATTTAGTTGGAAAAATGATTCCTTATGGTACAAAGATCGCTTATATCTTTGCAAGAATTCCCAACTAAAAAAAAAGATTCTTCTGCAATTGCACACTTCTCCTTTAGGAGGACACTCAGGATTTTTAAAAACTTACCACAGGGTGAAGAAATAATTTTTTTGGGATGGCCTTAAATCTAATATTCAAAAGGTTGTGGTGGAATGTTTGGTTTTCCAGCAGAATAAAGTGGAAACAATTAAGACCCCGGGACTTCTATAACCTTTATCCATTCCAAGTCAACATTGGGAGGAAATTTCAATGGATTTTATCACAGGTTTACCTAAGTCCGAAGGAAAGAGTGTCATCATGGTGGTAGTTGATAGACTTACCAAGTATGCACACTTTTGTGCATTATCTCATCCATTTAAAGCAAGTACAGCTGCTACTACATTTATGGATAGAATTCAAAAGCTACATGGAAGCCCAAGGGTTATTGTGAGCGACAGAGATCCCATTTTTACTGGAAATTTTTGGACGGAGTTATTTTCTTGTTTGGGTACTCAATTAGCTCATAGCTCATCTTATCATCCTCAATCTGATGGTCAAACCGAGATCGTAAATAAATGTTTGGAAGGATATCTTCGTTGTTTTGTATCTGATAAACAAACACAATGGGTCAAGTGGTTACCTCTTGCTGAATGGTGGTATAACACTTCCTTCCATACCGCAGCAAAAATGACCCCATTTATGGCACTTTATGGATATCATCCACCATCCATCACATCATCTTTAAGGGAAAATTCGAAGGTTCAAGCAGTGGAAGATCACATCGAGCATCAGCAAGAAGTTATCCAACTCTTAAAGGATAACTTGAATTTGGCACAAAATCGAATGAAACAACAGGCAGATCAACATCGCAGCGAGAGAAGTTTTGATGTAGGAGATTGGGTATTTCTACGGCTACAACCATACAAACAAATGTCCCTCAAGCAAGCAAAGAAGGATAATAAATTATCGCCAAAGTACTATGGTCCTTACAAGGTGTTGCAAAATATTGGTACTATGGCATACAAATTGGAGCTTCCTGCTTCTTCGCGAGTACATCCAGTTTTCCATGTTTCATGCTTAAAGAAGGTTATAGGTGAAAATCTTCCTGTTCAAACAATATTGCCAGAACTTGATGAGGAAGGAAAAATCATATTGGAACCTGAAGCAGTCATGGAAACAAGAACTCGACAGCTACGGAATCGATCAATTTCAGAGTATCTCATCAAGTGGAAGAACTTACCCACTGAAGATTCTACATGGGAGGATGAGAATTTTATACAGAAGCACCCGAAGCTACTCAAGCGTTGAGGACAACACTTTTTTGAAGGAGAGGGGCATGTTAGGTCCCTATATTACTAGTATAGTCCCTTATTGTTGTTAGTGTAACCCCCGTATTGTTATTATTGTACCCTTGTAACCCCCATTTTGTTATTATTGTGCCCTTAAATTATTATTGTTAGGTCGGCTAGGATTACATTGTGGCCCACTAGGATTACATTATGGCCCCATGGACTCCTATATATAGAAAGGAGGTTTTGCAAATTGTATCATCCAAGAATTTTTCATTTATGTAATGTATTGGAGGTTGCCCCCTCGAAGTGGCTCATTTCTAAGGCGTTGGTATCTCTTTTCTTCTATTTTTGGAGCTGGTTACACAACAGAAGGCATATCAGTAGATCCAAAAAATATAAGAGCCATCATGCAGTGGGAAGCTCCTATGAATATGCAAGAAGTCAGATCATTTATGGGATTAGTAGGTTACTACAGGAGTTTCATTAGGAACTTCTCATGCTTTGAATATCCCATTACATCATTGTAGAGGAAAGGTAAAAAGTTTAGATGGATAGAAGAATGTGGAACTATTTTTGAGCAACTAAAGTAGTTGTTGACCAATGCTCCAGTTCTTAAGATTTTAGATTTGGACAAATAATTTTTGGTGTGAAAAAATGCTTCTAAAATAGGACTTGGTGGAGTCCTTCTATGGGAGGGAAAAGTGGTATTATATGATCCTAGGAAATTGAATGAGCATGAACAAAACTACTAGAATCATGATATTGAGTTGGTAGTTATTATTCGCACATTGAAGATGCGGATGGATTATCTTCTTGGCAGGAAATTTTTATTATTGAGTTATCACAATGGGTTGAGATGTTTGTTTGACCAAAAAAATCTAAATTATAGGCAAGCTAGATGGTTGGACACCCTTAGTGAGTTTGACATTGAGATCAGATAAATTAAGCGAAAGGAGAAGAGGGTTGCATATGCTCTCAACAAGAATGTACATGTGAACCATATAGCAGCGATGAGTTCCTATGGGAAATACTTACAGTATCATATATTATAGGCAGGATAGCAGGATAACATGTCTATGGAGCTCATATATGGTTTATAACATAGTACAAGTACGGGTGTCGGTGAAAGTACAGGAGATTAGTATGCATGATATCATCTCACGATAGATGGTTTGTTGAGATTTAGGTACAATATCTATGTGTCGGATGACAGTGATATCAAGAATATTATCTTGAGGTAATTTCATATCAATCCATACTCGTGTCACCCAGGATATTAGAAGAAATTAATGATAGTGAAGAAGTTGTATTGTTGATCGAACCTAAAGAGGGATGTGGTAGTGTTTGTGGCTAGATATTTGGATTGTTAGCATGTGAAGGTTGAATGTAAGCATCAAGCTGGTCTACTGAAACTTGTTACGATTCCGAAATGGAAACAGGAGATCATTTCCATGGATTTTATTAATATTCTTCTGAGGAAAATGAGGCAACATGATTCTAGCATGGTTGTACTCGACAAGTTGAGAATCATGGCTCACTTCGTTCTAGTGAAACTTGTGTATTCAGCTAGATATGTGGTACAGGTCTTCATTAGGGAGATTGTGAGATTACATGGTGTTCTGAACAGTATTGTGCCAGACAGGGATTCCAAGTTGACTTCCAAGTTTTGGAAGGAGATGTTTGTAGGATTGGGGACAAATTTGGCCTGTATACAACTTATCACCACAAACAGATGGACATACAGAGAGGGTCAACAAGATCTTGGAGGATATTTTGAGGATGTATGTCATGGACCAGTAGATTAAATGGGAGGAGAACCTTCCATTGGTTGATTTTTCATACAAAATTGGTTATCAGGAGTCATTGAGGATGCCTCCTTTCGAGGCACAATATGGCTCGAGTTGTAATACTCCCATCAACTCGAGTGATCGAGTGAACATGGTACTTATTGAACCAGACATGTTGGAAGATATGGAATGATAACTTCAAGTTATAAAGAATAATATAAAGGCATAACATGACAGGCATAAAATTTAGGCACACCAACACAGGGTATTTAAGGAGTTTCAGGTTGTGCAACTTGTGTATTTGTGCATCAAGCCCAACAAGAGCTGGTTAATAATTGGATAATTTGTCGTCTTAGTATGAAATATTTTGGAAGGTGTAACAAAATTACCTCATTTAAGTCATGAGTGTCTAGTGACCTTAACAACACTTTTGGCTGCTCATACTTAAGATATGCAACAAATATGAGATAAAAACCTCCAAATAATGGATGTATGCAAATCTAAAAGCATAAACAACAAATATAAATTTGATGTAAAACCTAACCTTGGAAAATATTTGAGAGAAAATAATTATATTAACACCCCTGATGAAGGAAATTTACAAAATGCATAAGTCCCCCTCAATGGGATGGGTCTTTTGATGTCCCCATCACTTCATAATTTAGATCTTCCTCTCTCTTGGTTGCGTTTAAACCCAGACAATGTAGAACTAAAAATAGGAGTTCAAATCATACGTCACGATAATGGTGAAAATGATAATGATCATGGTAAGAAATGAGTGAAAACTACTCTTACTTATAGCAAAGCATTGGGTTGGGTTCATCTTGAAAATGGAAAATAATAAAATATTATTGAGAAAAATCTAGACGTAACTGCTTGGAATACTTTATTAAATTTTTCGAAAGGGAAAAGATATTTAAAATAGTTAAATATCTTTATTTATAAATAATTAACAAACAAATGATTTATTAATTATTTCGAGAATAATAAGAAATGTGTGAAAATGAAATAACTATTAAATAATGATTTATTAATGATTTCAAATATGGAAATAAGGAATAATAAACAAATAAATATCTATTTAATTATTCCTAGGTGATTTAGTCAAATTTGACAAGGAATATTTACTAGATAATGTTTTAATAATTATTCGAGGATAAAATGAAATAAATAATTATTTATATAATTATTTTCATGGGTTTTAATAGAAAATAACTTAATAAAAGTGGTTTATTACATTATTTATTATATTGAAAGTGATTTTACTATGGTAAAATTGAACTCACATGTTGTGTTTCACTCCACCTAGTTAGAAATAGTTAGGTGATCATATTTTGGTGATAATAGATTGCTCCCAAACATACGAGAATTAGGATAAAATTGTATGATCGAAATACGTTCTATGTTACACTTCCACAAGATATAAAAGAGGAGTCAAAGAGAGAGAGAGAGAGAGAGAGAGAGAGAGAGAGAGAGAGAGAGAGAGAGAGAGAGAGAGAGAACTGAAACGAGGTAAGGATGGAAAAAAATAGAGGGGGTGAGACATACTAAACTGATATAAGTCTCCTTTTGTATTGACGTACATGATCTCAAATGATGTGGGGGAGGCATACCGATACCCGCCAAGATAAGTAAGTACACATAATAATTGTAAGCCCAACAACGTGGGACTAAGCTACAAAGTACATCAAAATCGATCCACTATCATCAATGGGCCAAGACATAATACGATGAATCCCATACACATAATGCGCATGGAAAAATCTAGGCCAGGACTAAATTCAATAACATCTGAGTACATGAGACAAATGACCCTCCAACTAACATGGGGAGGGGGGAACACAACCAAATAAGCCATGTTGAATAGGAAATAACTCTCAAGATTTGAATGGACTATCTGAATGAGACATGCATGTTGTGGGCATTACAAATGATTGAAACCGAACCCATCAAATCTGTGGAACTCGATATAAGGCTAGAGCATAATATGAGGCCATCTGGGCATGTCGGGGGCAACCTTAAGGGCCATCTCCTAATTAGGTCTTAAACATCTAAGACACACTGAGGAACCACTAGTACAATATTTTGGATCACTAATCCATCAAGTGTATGAATCTCAATCGTGTGATAATGAGTTACGGTCGAGCACGTAAGAAACAACCAAGTCAAAGGGAAATGATGATTCCCTTTTCTTGATTTGAGACACCAAACAAGGATGAAAGCTGGAACCGAGGTACATAGCCATCTAGACCATTCTCTTGTAATGAATGTGCTGGAGTCTACAGAAGAGGGCCCACTAGAGCTAAGGAAATAAGGAATCCTCAACTAAGGTACAAGGGATCATTGTAGACTGACTGATGGACTGAAACAAGGGATAATAATGGAGGTATATGATATGACAAGAGGATTGAAAACTTCCCCTATCAGAGCATAAAAGCATGGTTGATCTGGAAGTGAATGAATCAATTCTAGAAGTGATGGTCAAGTACTCATATGAAATATTTTCGATGACAGAAAATATAGTTGGAGGTCAATAATAGAAACATGGGATGAGTGTGACACAAATATGGATGTAATACTTGAACAAGACATAATGGGAATCGAAACAAACTCCATAAAATACAAGGATGACTCATATCAGATGTTATGAACAAGGGTGACTCGATGATGCTGGCACATAGAATAGGCCCATATGGGCCATAAAAACATAATTAGATAAGGGCTACCCATGACCAAAATAGACACATAATATTACAAGTGCCAAGGAAAAGTGGTATCAAAGTACAAGGGCCTCATATAAAAAGATTCAGTCTTGAATTGCCAGTAAAGTGAAACTTCATGGAAAAAATAGCTTCCAAGTGAAGTGTAAAATTACCTAAAAAAAATGCAAACCCATTATAGAACTCGGTGAGATCTTTCCAACAGTGTTGAAAATTCATAAAACTAAGCTATGGTTTGGTCGCAATGGGGAACAAACAAAATAAGGTTTTTCCTATAAAAGGGTGATTTCCCCCTAAATCCAATTCATTTTCTAAGTGATTTGTGGTAATTTGGAGAGGAGGAGAAGGTCGTAAATCTTGTGGAAATCATAGCAAATGAACCAACCATCGGAATCAGGATCTACGAGTTGGAGGTAGGTGGCCTAACCTGACTTATCAATTTGAGTGTTTCAGATTTTTAGGTTTGGGCCTCATCTAGCTATTAGAGACCCCTTCCCTTGCTCACGGTCGCAATGCACTTCAAGGGGCCTTTTCAGTGTTTTGAAATGCTAAAAAATGGCTAAAAAATGCATTCAACATTGTTTTGAGGGGAAAAAAACGTTTTGGGCAACAAGGAAAGGTAGTGTGGCGGGACCGTGCCAAGAGGAAGTTGAGGTGTTGTGATGTATTCCTTTACATCTGTACTAAAAAAGGGATGGTGTATTTTAGGTATGGCAGAGCTGAAGGTTTCATGGCGTGAACAAGAATTAAAGACTCTTTATGTAGAGATTCAAGAGGATTTGATAATCAGAGGGATTTTGGCTCGTTATGTGATTCTTAAGTTCTTGGAGAACCGACTGATGAGAGCTTGTGAGCCATTTTTTTCAAGGATAGTGAGATAATAGGACCCAAACTAGGAGGAATTCATGGTATAGGGCCATAGGATTGAGCTGACGATCTAGGACATATATTTTTTGATAGGATTAGCCCTCTTGGGGATGGTAGGGGAGATACATCTAGTGTTTCCTCGTTGGAGGAAGATATGTGAGTTTTTAGACTGTCATTGTATTCCTAATGTTCGTGCAAAGGTAAGGACGATTGATATTAATGACATAGAGAGGTTGGCGACATTAGCTACTGCCACAACATTTGTACAAATATTTGGTAGCCATGCCATGCATCACATCACTCGAGGGAAGATGATGTTAGGGGAGAGTGTATTAAGAGGGACCTTCTATGGGTGGGCCCAAATGATGTTGTCATCGTTGAAACAATAATTTACCTTATGTAGGTGACGAACTAATGATAACTGTTCAATTGGTATAGGTATACTCTCATTATTCTTTGAGAGTATCCCTACCATCCATCCACATGTACAGATCTATGATGGGGGCCCATGGGAGCTAAGGATGCATCGTTGGGGGAAACTACTGTGATGAGCTAGATCAACGAGATTTTGACGAGTGTTCCAACCTATGTTTTTTGCACATTTGGACCATATGCCATTGTACATAGATGACTAACATATAGTAGCATGATCTATTGGTGTGATCCTGACTTTCCTTGACCACCAAGATGAGCATGGTGTCCATATGATAAGTGAGATTTACTATATTTTTGGCTTCATGTAAAGTTTTATAAAGTATGTATATGTGGTACTGATTTCAAAACTTGTGTGATGAAGATATAGCTCCAGTGAAATAGGTACGATATTCTAGCCAAGTTGTAGCACCTAGGGCTGCAGATCAGGGTGGATCAATTGCATTAGAGAAAATATACAATGATTATATGATATTATACCTTCATCATATATTCAACGTGATACTGACCGGGGTGTTGGAGCACGAATGGCATGAGTTAGAATATCGGAATAATAGTGAGTGCACTCATCTTCCCTAAGAGTGGCAAGGTTTCATGTAGCGCATGGCGATGACAGGTCAGAAACTTTGAGATCTACGAGCTAGTGGTATGGAGCCATTGGCTCGAGAGCCTCCAGATGATAGTGAGTAGGGATAGGGAAATATGGTTCACATTTTTTTTTTATGTAACATGCTATGGCATGTCAGATGTATTTAGAGTAATGGAATCCAAACTTATATTTTTTGATATGATGATACATAATATGGCTATACATCTTTTGTAATGATTGTGGTTCACCATTTGTTAATGTTTATGGTTTCCTTCTTGTATGTGATAAATTCCACTCTAGAATGTTATTTTCAATGGAATCTGCATATTGATTGTGGGCTCACATAACATGACTGAATGTAATCACTACAAAAAAAAGGGCATTGGTGAGGGTCATTCCTGTGACAGCCCTTTAAGGTTTGTAACCAATGTCACATATGGTGACGGTACTTAAAAAGGTGTTGTTGTAAGGTCATATAGTGACGGTCCTTTAAGGTTGTCACCAAAGCCATTTTCAGTGACACTTTTGGTGAGGGTTATTAAGGCTTGTCATTAATTATCTATTTGGTGACACTTCTAGTGACGATATTTTATTGACTCTCACCAATGCTCTTTTTGTTACTTTTGGTGACGGCTGGAAAATTTTTGTCATCATTGGTCATTCCAATGAGTTTTGATGACATTATGTACATGTTACTAGAATTTTTTCAAAAGATAATGATTTAAGACCATTTTTGTTGAGACTTTTTCATTATGTGTCCAAGGGCATATAGTGGTTAGTGTCAGTCAATTTGTTAAGAATTAATTAGTGTGTATCATTTCCCTCGAGTAATTAGAATATAGTTTTCCAATGACTCAATACATGAATAAACTCCATTAGGTTTCTTATCTAACAAATTCCCTTTAGATAAAGTTCCACTAGTGTGTGTATAAACTATATTGTTTAATGCATAATGAATATTTTTCAATTGTATTATTGAGAGAGATATAGCACTCCTCAACACTCTTTGCACATATTAACATCCTTTGGCACACATTAACATTCCTTGGCACCTCGCATTTCTTAGAACATCTTTTTAACTAAAACATCTTTCCATGATTAGGACACACAAGCATAGGTTGGAAAGCCCTAGCATAGCATAACACTCTCCTAGCATTTTTTGGCATGCCTTGTAGTCCCTAACATTCCCCTAAACACTTTGACATGCATTAACATACATGAGCACTTCGCACACATTGGAACTTGGAATGTATTGGAACCTATTCTAAGTGTGCCTAGCATGCCCCTTTTGAAAAATATAAAGTCCTGACTTATTAACCCTCTTATGTGTTCATTTTCTTTTAATTTAGATTTCTTATTCTTCTTGTTGCCTTCTTACTCCTTGACACATATTGGCATACCCTGCCACCCTACACATCCTAGCATGCCTTAGAATATTGCATGTCTTGGCACTATTTGGAACATGTTAACACACATTGTAACTCCATAGAACACTATGGAACTTATTGACATGCCATGATATTCCCTAGCATGTCTTACTAGTGCTTAATATACCTTTTCACTCCCTCCTTCCATTCTGGATAGCACCTGTTGACACTCCCTCGCATAACCTCATATTCATTCACTTCCATGCATTTTGACCTATTTCTCCCTTATGTTTCCCTAGTACACCATAACACTCCTAAGCATGCATTAACACACTCTGTCACACCTAATTAACACTCTTCCACATGCCCTCCTACTTCATAAAATGAGTATCACTCTGTAACACACATTGGCACTTGGAACATGTTGGCACTTGGAAAGTATTAACATGCATAAAATTCATTAAGATGCCTTGGTATGCTTTGGCATGTTTTAATATTAAAGTTATTTGAGATAAATTATTGGAAAGTAGATGAGAAGTAACAGAGGATGATTTGGAACTTATAATGCACTAATACTTCACACTTGGCACCTATTTCTACGTAGTGTTGGTATTCCTAGCATAGCCCTCTTAGAAAAGGTAAACTAATGACTTATTAACCCTCTTACGTGTTCATTTCCTTGTAGTTTAACTTTTTTCTCCTCTTTCTTGCCTTTATAGTCCTTGGTATGTATTTTCACACCCTTGCAAATCTTGGCATGCCTTAGCACTTGAAATAGCTTAGAATATTGGACATGCCTTCAAAATATTTAGCATATGTTAGCATTCGCTAGCATGCCTTGGCACTCATGCCCTCACAACTAGCATTAAAATTTTTCATGACTTGGGAACTGAATCAAGTTCATAACTACTGCAGTGCATGTGACATTAGCCTTCTTCAGCCACAAAAACTTGAATAATTCCACCTAATACAAGTAGATTATGCCTTGTTAACCTAATAACATCCTATAACTCATCATAGAAAACTCATTTAAAACAATCTTATTCATTCATTTCCATGCATTTCAAACTAGTGCTCCCTTGTTTTTACCTGACACTGCATAACACTCCCTGACATGCATCGGCACACCTTAGCACTTGGCACATCTTGGCATGTTTCCCTAGCCTCTCTCATGCCTTAGCACTGCCTAGCATACCTTGTCACTCCCTCCTTACCACATGTGGATCTCACCGACACTTCTTTCCACAATATCTTAATCATTCATTTGCATGCATTATTTTTACCTATTGCTACCTTATGTGTCCCTAGGGCTCCCTAACACTTTCTAGCATGTTTTGACACATATTGAAACTTGGCACATCTTGGCTGCATACGACTATGGCATAGTAGAATCACTTAGCGCTACCTAGAATACCATGTCACTCCCTCCTTAGCACACCTAGAACTCATTGAAACTCACTGTCAAACACCCTTGTTCATTCATTTCCATGCATTTTGAAATAGTGATCCCTTCTATTTCCCTGCCATTCACTAACACCCAACACACATTGGCACTTGGAACATATTGATACTCTTCCATAGCACTATAGCATGCCTTGGAACTATCTAGCATATCTTTTCACTCCCTCCTTAGCAAACCTAGAAATCCATAGCATGCCTTATACCTCCCTAGCACATATTGGCTCTTGGAACTTGGTGGCACTTGAAAATTCTTGGCATGCATTTGGATGCCCTGGAATTCCTTGGAAGGGTTTAAGATAAAACTTATTTGAGATAAATTATTCATAATTAACACAGAATTAATACAGAACAATTTGGAACCTAAAACACACTAGCACTTGGCCCTTAGCATGTATTGGCAGTAGTGATGGTATGCCTAGCATGCCCCTGTTCAAAAGGTAAGGTCCTGAATAATTAACCCTCATATGTGCTCACTTATTTGAATTTTAACTTGGTGTTCCCTTTTCTCACCTGACATTACTTGACACACTTTCTCATAGCCTAACACCTAGTCCATCTTGCCATGCCTTAACACATGGAATGTCTTGGAATTCCTTTCCACTATTTGGCACATGGTAGCACATCCTAACACTTCTTTACATGACCTAACATTCTCTAGCATGCCTTGTCACCCCCCCTTAGCATGCCTGACAGTCATTGACACTCCCTGAGACATCCTGTTATACATTCATTTTCATTCATTTTGAATCGATAATTTATGTTTGATAGGGTGAATGTCTAGAAAGAGTTCCTTTAAGGTAATAGATAAATGATCTCACCATTACTGAAATAAGTAATTTCGAGATTCTACTTGAATGAAAGTAGGAAACTACAAATGAGATTTTAAGAATGAGATTTTAGTTTTCTTTTTATGGTGTAGGAATGGTAAGAAGTGAGAGGTAAATATTGAGATTTATTACTCATTAAAGTACTTAAACTTAAGAGAGACTCGATGTGAGAAAATGACACACTCGTCATGCTTACCCTTTAACTCCTAATCTTCTCAAAATAAAGGCCAACTTGCATAGTGAGGAAAGGCATGTTGGTCTATGGTGTGTTGTTTGATTGGGTGAGAGTGTTAATGCACTATGAGATGGACTAACCCATTTACTTTGTGTCCTCTATGGATGAACTGTTGTAGGTGTGTCATGGAGAAACACGGCCACTAAAACTATTGTGTAATATATATCCCAACATAATCAATTCCTTGAGAGAAATATGTGGAAAGGGATAAAAAAAAAATTATATTGGTGAGTCCACCAAAAATATTTACTAGATAGTGACACCATGGTGATGAATGGCACACATGGAGTCTTTTGAGCTAGGAATTTTTTTTTTGTTTAAATTTATTTGGAGTGTCACTAAATTGGTGTAATTCTCAAATTCATGATGTTATAAATTATGTAGGAAATTTGTTGCTTTTGTTATAGAGGCTAATGTTGGCAAGGGTAATATAGGGTTTGTAGGGTCTTAGGGGAAAAGAAACATCAATTTCTAAATCTTTGACATAATAAATAGTATGGATTATATGAGTAGTTGATATGGATTAGGTGACATTTAATCCACCTTGAGATGGAGGTTTCTATGTGTTAGATAAATTAAGGAGATGGTAGTTAAGCAATTTCTCTTATCATGACATTATCTGTTTTGTTATTATTATTATTTCTTTCAGTTTATCTTTTCTTATCATCAAGAGTAATGTCAATGAACAAATAGAAGAAGACACAAGATGTATGCACTTTCTAGGGAAAAACCTGTTAGGTCCCTATATTACTAGTATAGTCCTTTATTGTTGTTAGTGTAACCCCCTTGTTGTTATTATTGTACCTCTGTAACCCCCATATTGTTATTATTGTGCCCTTAAGTTATTATTGTTAGGTCAGCTAGGATTACATTGTGGCCCCATGGACTCCTATATATAGAAAGGAGGTTTTTTAATTTGTATCATCCAAGAATTGTTCATTCATGTAATGTATTGGAGGTTTCCCCCTCAAAGTGGATTATTTCTAAGGCGTTGATATCTATTTTCTTCTCTTTTTGGAGCTGGTTTCACAAAATTTGGTATCAGAGCTTTGGATTCTAGGGTTTCATTGCTCCAAACAGGTCATCGTGGCATGTTCGTTATAACTTTTTTTCTACGAAGTTTCATAAGCTGAAATTTTCAGGGTACTAAGACGAAATCCTGAGGAACATCGTCACAAAAATTTTAGAGCTTGGTTCACAATATTTTCAGAGATATGATCTGTGGAAGTTAGGTCTTTTTGCACGCTCCTCAATTTAATCTAAACAAGTCATCGTGGAATTTGCGCTATAATTTTTTTTCTACAAACTCTCAGAATCAGAAATTTTTAGGGCGCGAAGCTGAAAACCAGAGGATATTAATCGCAAAATTTCAGAGCTTCGTTTTCAATATTTTCGGAGATATGATCTGTGGAAGGTAATTCTTTTTCAAGCTCTTGAATTTCATCTCAAAGAGGCGAATGTGGAAAAATATTCATAACCCTCTCTTTGAGCATCGGATTGAAGTGCCGTAAAAATTGGTCACAAGTACATGGGCTTTAGTTTCTCTTTTATCAGTTTCGGAGCTAAAAGACAAAACAGTGACACACAGAAGGTCGTACAAGTTTGCTCTACTGAACCAGTCCATAATTAGGTAATTGTAGGAGATTGGAGATAACGTTCCCTTGGAGAATCCAAATCAAGTCAAGCCTATGGCATTTGAAAGATAATTCAGAAGGCTACCTCAGTGCCAAATTTCAGATATTTAAGAGCCACAATCACAGAAATAATCCAATTTCAATATCAAGCTCCTCAAAAGCAAGAAAAGGGTGTGTTTTTTTTTTTTTCCGAATTGGACAAGTCTTGTTTGAAGAATCAATTTGAATTGATTCCAATGGCATATTTTAGAATAGATATCAGTATTGGGTTCTAAAAAATGCCTCGTAAAAATAATTCAACACCCATTAAGCCTTCAGAAGGCTCTACTATGATTCATGAAGATGAAGAATTGCAACATGATCTATCAAAATTACAAGAGCAAGTGCACCAAATTTCGCTCTCGCAAAGAGCAACAAAAAATGAAATGGAAGTTTTGAAGAAAGGTGTGGAAGCGAAGATGGATGGTTTGAGGAAAGGTGTGGAATCTAAGATAGATGGCATGGAACTTAGCATGGAATCTAAGATGGATGAAATGGAAGCTAAGATCGATGAAAAAATGAAAGACAACATGGAAAACATGAAGAATGATCTAAAAGCAGACATGGAAGGTTTGAAAAAGTTGATACAAGAAATGTTTCCTAATGGTGAAAAGATAGTAGAGGAAACTCATGATGAGAACAAAATAAATGTTAATCATGTTTTCATAAACTCTAATGTTGGCGGGAAGAACCACCATATTCGAAAAATGGATATGAGGAAGTTTGATGGAAAGGATCCTGTAACATGGATACTACATATGGAGAAATATTTTGATCTCCATAATGTGCAAAACACACAAAAGGTATGCATTGCAACTTTACATTTAGAAAAAAATACATTTGTATGGTATCGATGGCTTTGCTCCTGTAAAAAAATTGTCACTTGGTTAAATTTTACAGAGGAAATGATAGCACATTATGAGGATACAAAGAGAAACACCTTCTTTAGCCAATTGATAAATCTAAAACAAAAGATTTTAGTGGGGGAGCACATTGAGGACTTCCAAAAATTGAATATACGGGTAACTAATATTCCAGAGGAACACAGGATTGATCTCTTCATAGGTACTTTAAAGGATAACATCCAACATGAAGTTTGCGTTTTGAAACCTGATTCATTGGAGAAGGCATTCAGGTTGGTAAGAAAAATTGAATGTAAAATTATGGCGACAAGGAAGCCTACCACTCACTTCTATAAAGAAGGAAGTGTTGCTACGCCTAGATTTCCACAACCTACAAGGTTGACACCATAAAAATTGGAAGAAAAAAGAGAAAAAGGGCTTTGCTACAGTTGTGATAGAAAATACACTAAAGGTCATAAGTGTGCTGAGAAGAAATTATTTTACATAGATTATGAAGAGGAAGAAGAAAATGAACAAGAAGAGGATATACACCAGGAACTAGCCCTAGAAGAGGAAGAAATGAATCCGACCATATCGTGTAATGCACTGGCAGGAATTACCACTCCTCAAACTCTCAAGATAGAAGGACATATCGAGAAGAAAAGGGTAATAGTGTTGATTGATTCAGGTAGCACCCATAATTTTATTCATTGTAAGGTAGCCAAGGAATTAAATTGTTTCCTATACCCAACACCAGAATGTCAAGTGATGGTTGCAAATGGAGGAACTATAAATTGCTCTTGAAAATGCCATAATATCAAGCTAACCATGGGGGAATATGTGTTGACTAGTCCAATGCTTTCCATTCCTATGGGAGGTGCTGATGTTGTACTAGGAGTACAATGGTTACAATCTTTGGGGATGGTAGCTTTTAATTTTCAAGAACTTTTCTTGAAATTTTTTTCAGAAGGAAAGGAAGTCGAATTACGGGATATTGAAGGGAAGCCAGGAAGGATAATAAGCTCTAATGTCATGACAAAGCTTCTAAAGAAAGAACAACGAGGCGTAATTGCACAATTATGCTCACTAGAAGTTCCAACATAAAAATCATCTATTTCTGCAGATCTCCAACAAGTCTTGGACAATCATTCCAAGGTGTTTGAAACTCCCAAAGGACTCCCACCTAGTCGTGATCATGATCATGCTATTCATTTGATTCCAGGAAGTGTTCCTCCAAACATCAGGCCTTATAGATATCCTTACTTCCAAAAGAGCGAAATTGAACGTATGATTGCGGAAATGTTAGAGGCGGGTATAATTCAACCCAGTCAAAGTTCTTTCTCTGCTCCTGTAGTATTGGTACACAAGAAGGATGGATCATGGCGAATGTGTCCGGATTATAGGGAGCTCAATAAGCTCACCATTAAAGACAAATTTCCCATTTCTGTGATTGATGAATTATTGGATGAATTACATGGAGAAATTTATTTTACCAAGTTGGATCTTCGTTCAGGATATCATCAAATTAGAATGAAGACTGAAGATATTCCAAAAACAACTTTTTGAACTCATGAGGGTCATTATGAATTTTTGGTCATGCCTTTTTGCCTTACCAATTCACCTTATACATTTCAAGGGTTGATGAATTCCATTTTCAAACCCTTCCTTAGAATATTTGTTCTAGTATTTTTTGATGTTATAATAATCTACAGTAGGCCTTGGAAGGATCATGCTGAACATGTTGAAAAGGTGATAAAACTATTGTAGGAGAAACAATTATATGCAAAAGCATCCAAATGTTTCGTTGGAGTACAAGAGGTGGAATATCTAGGTCATATTGTATCTCATGAGGGTGCTAACGCAGACCCTAACAAAATTAAATCCATTAAGGAATGGAAATTCCCCACAACCATAAAGCAGTTGCGAGGATTTCTCAAGTTAACAGGGTATTACCACAAGTTTTTTAAGAATTATGGGAGAATAACAGCACCTATAACAACATTATTGAAGAAAGATTCATTTTCATGGACTCCTGAAGCAATTAAGGCCTTTGAACATCTTAAGGAGGAAATGTGAATAGCACTAGTCTTAGCTACGGCAGACTTCACAAAAACCTTTATTGTGGAATTTGATGCCTCAGAAAATGGAATTGGTGTTGTTTTACTACAGGAAGGAATACCCATTGCTTTTGAAAATCATCCAATCAAAAGAAATTATTTACAGAAACCTATTTATGAGAAGGAAATGTTAGCAATACTGCATGCACTAAAGAAATGGTGAACTTACCCAATGGGAAGACACTTCAAGGTAAAAACTGATCATGATAGTCTTAAACACTTTTTGGAACAAGGACTTTCTTCAGAAGAGCAGCAAAAATGGGTCACAAAGATGTTGGGTTATGACTTTGAAATAATCTACAAAAAAGGGAAGCTTAATGTTGTTGCAGATGCACTATCAAGAAGGACTGATTGAGGTGGAAGAATTTCTTTGTACCATTTCTATTATCCAACCAGATTGGATAACCAAAGCAAGATATGAATGGAAGAAGGACAAAGAAGTATGGACACTCATTCAAAATTTGCAGCAAGATCCTAGTACATCTGATACATTTAGTTGGAAAAATGATTCTTTATGGTACAAATATCGCTTATATCTCTGTAAGAATTCCCAACTAAAACAAAATATTCTTTTGGAATTGCACACTTCTCCTTTAGGAGGACACTCAAGATTTTTAAAAGCTTACCACAGGGTGAAGACATAATTTTTTTGGGATGGCCTTAAATATGATATTCAAAATTTTGTGGCAGAATGTTTGGTTTGCCAGCAGAATAAAGTTGAGAGAATTAAGAACCCGAGACTTCTACAACCTTTATCAATTCCAAGTCAATGTTGGGAGGATATTTCAATAGATTTTATCACAGGTTTACCTAAGTCTGAAGGAAAGAGTGTCATCATGGTGGTAGTTCATAGACTTACCAAGTATGCACACCTTTGTGCATTATCTCATCCATTTAAAGCAAGTACAGTTGCTACTACATTTATGGACACAATTCAAAAGCTGCATGGAAACCCAAGGGTTATTGTGAGTGACAGAGATCCCATTTTTACTGGAAATTTTTTGACGGAGTTATTTTCTTGTTTGGGTACTCAATTAGCTCATAGCTCATCTTATAATCCTCAATCTTATGGTCAAACTGAGATAGTAAATAATTGTTTGGAAGGATATCTTCATTGTTTTGTATCTGATAAACAAACAGAATGGGTCAAGTGGTTACCTCTCACTGAATGGTGGTATAACACTTCCTTCCATACTGCAACAAAAATGACCCTATTTATGGCACTTTATGGATATCATCCACCATCCATCACATCATATTTAAGAGAAAAATTGAAGGTTCAAGCAGTGGAAGATCACATCGAGCATCAACAAGAAGTTCTCCAACTCTTAAAGGATAACTTGAATTTGGCAAAAAATCGAATGAAACAACAGGAAGATCAACATCCCAGTGAGAGAAGTTTTGATGTAGGAGACTGGGTATTTTTATGGCTACAACCATACAAACAAATTTCTCTCAAGCAAGCTAAGAAGGATAATAAATTATTGCCAAATTACTATGGTCCTTACAAGGTGTTACAAAAGATTGGTACTATGGCATACAAATTGGATCTTCCTAATTCTTCACGATTGCATCCATTTTTCAATGTTTCATGCTTAAATAAGGTTATAGGTGAAAATCTTCCAGTTCAGACAATATTGCCAGAACTTGATGAGGAAGGTAAAATAATATTGGAACCTGAAGCGGTCATGGAAACAAGAACTCGATAGCTATGGAATCGATCAATTTCAGAGTATCTCATCAAGTGGAAGAACTTACCCACTGAAGATTCTACATGGGAGGATGAGAATTTTATACAGAAGCACCCAAAGCTACTCAAGCATTGGGGAAAACACTTTTTTTGAAGGAGGAGAGGAATGTTAGGTCCCTATATTACTAGTATAGTACCTTATTGTTGTTAGTGTAACCCCCCTTATTGTTATTATTGTACCCCTAGAACCCCCATATTGTTATTATTGTGCCCTTAAATTATTATTGTTAGGTCGGCTAGGATTACATTGTGGCCCCATGGAATCCTATATATAGAAAGGAGGTTTTGTAATTTGTATCATCCAAGAATTGTTCATTCATGTAATGTATTGGAGGTTTCCCCCTTGAAATGTCTTATTTATAAGGCATTGACATCTCTTTTCTTCTCTTTTTGGAGTTGGTTTCACAACAAAACCCCACTCTTTGCAGAAAACCCAATCAAAATTATTCCTTCATTAGATTTAAGATGAGAGGACTAAGACCTTTAGACTATAGACTTCTTCCATCATGTCATCCCTTCATTGTGTTAGCACCGAGAACTCCATGACACCGAGATCTCCTTTGATTACACCTAAACTCCATCATCATTACCTTGACTGAGTTTGAGATAGCAACATAGCACTGAGCATCATTACTGAGATGATCAAGCATCATCATAGCACTGGGCATCATAAATAAGATCACCGAGCATCTTCATAGCATTGCATATCATAAAATATCACTGATTCTATGGTAGATATGCATTGACACCAAGGCACTATTTTTTTGCAACATCATAGCATGGAAGCTACCCAAATCATAGATATATGGTAACCCAAATTTTGTATGGTTTGAGACCTTATCCTCTAACATCGAACCTGTGATCATGATCTGAAATATATATGTTTTCTGAAACTTCAAATATGTCCAAAATTCTTTGGTAGAAATGAAAAAATTATATCCCTTTATATATAATTGTTGGACATATTTATTGAGCCAGCATGACATTGGGAAGTTTTGTGTCTTCATTTGAGCTGAATTGAACATTGATTGAGTCCAACTTATGAAGGCAACTTTGATTGATTATATCACTTGAATTGAGGGATGTCATTGAAGTAGATTTTGCGGATGATGACCATGAAGAAGATGACTTGATGGAGGAGGCTTTTGACAACCTAATGTGTTATGTCCCTATAATGCTAGTCTATCCCCTTATTGTTAGTGTTGTGCCCATGTAGTCCCCATATTGATATTATTGTTCCCCATATAAACCCACTATTTTTATTTTTGTGCCCTTACATTGTTATTTTTATGTTGTCTAGGATTATATTGTGACCCTTTGGACTCCTATATATAGAAAGAAGGTTTCTTCATTTCTATCATCCAAGAATTGTTCATTTATGTAATGTAAAGGAGGTTTCCCCCTCGAAGAGGATGATTTATAAGTAGTCAATATACCTTTTCTTCTAATTTATAATATGGTTTCATAACATTTCGTACTAGAGCTTTGGATTCTAGGGTTTCGCTGCTACAAACATGCGACCTTGGTATTTTCACTATAAAATATTTTCTACGAGGCTTTACAAGCTGAATTTTTTACCACGTGGATCCGAAATCTTGATAAACTTCGTGTAAAATTTCAGACCTTGGTTAGCAATATTTTTGGATATATGATCTATGGAAGTTAGGGTTTTTGCAGGATCCATAATTTCATCTCAAACAAGTAACTAAGGGAAAATCATCATAACTTTCATTTTAGGCATAGGATTATAATTATGTAAAAAGTGAATGAGAGTGCATGGATTTTAGTTTCTGGGGTATTGATTTTAGTGTCTAACATCGAAACAGTGACACATGGCACGTCATACAAATTCTCTCTACTTAATTAGTCCATAATTAATAGGTCATTCTGGGCGATCAGGAAAAAATTTGTGTTGAAGACTCCAAATTAGGTATGACCCATGTAATTGGAAAGAATACTGAGAGGGCTACTATAGGAAATGTGTTTAGATATTTAGGATCCTAAATCATAGAGATAAATCAGGTTCAATATTGACCTCCTAAAAATAATAAAAAGCTGTGTATGTTTTTTTCAAGATTACATAACTTTTTCTTGAAAAAATAATTTGAAGTGAGTCCAAGGGCATATTGAGGCATATATATAAGTATTGGATTCTAAAATGCCTCCCAAAAATAATTCCACACTCATTAAGTCCCCAAAAAACTCTACTATGAAACATGAAGAGAAAGGAGTCCAACATGATATATCAAAATTACGGGACAAAGTGTAAAACATTTTTCTCTCACAAAGAGAAACCAAAGAAGAAATAAAAAGGGACCTGGATGGGTTGAATAATGGCATGGAAAATATAAAAGGAGAACTGAAAGGCAACATGGAATATTTTAGTAAAGACATGGAATATTTGAAGGAAGGTTTGACAAAGTTGGTACAAGAAAAGCTTCCTAATGGTGAAAAGGTAGTAGAGGAAACTCATGATGAGAACAAAATAATTTTTAATCATTATTTAATAAACAATAATGTTGATTTGAAGTCCCACCATATTCCAAATATCGATATCAGAATTTTTCTTGGCAAGGATCCCGAAACATGGATACTACAAATGGAGCAATATTTTGATCTCCATAATGTGCAACATACACAAAAGGTATACATTGCAACTTTATGTTTAGAACTTGATACATTTATATAGTATCGATTGCCTAGCTCTCGTAAAGAAATTGTCACTTTGTCAATTTTTACAGAGGAAATCATAGCATATTATGAGGATACAAAGAGAAACACATTCTTTAGCCAATTGATAAATCTCAAAAAAAATGGTTCAATGGTGGAGCACATTGTGGATTTCTAAAAATTTAATATAAGGGTAACTGATATTCCAGAGGAACACATGATTAATTTCTTCAAAGTGAATTTATGGATAACATCAAACATAAGGTTTGATTTGGGGAACCTAACTCATTGGATAAGACATTTAGGTTGGCAAGAAAAATTGAAACAAAAATTATGGCGACAAGGAAGCCTACCATTCATAACTATAAATATGGAAGTGTTCCTACTCCTAGACTTCCACAACCTACAAGGTTGACACCAAAGTGATTGGAAGAAAAAATATCAAAATTTCTTTTCTATGGTTGTGGTATAAAATACACAAAAAGTCATAAATGTGCTAAGAAGAAATTGTTTTACATAGATTTTGAAGAGGAGGAAGAAAATTAACAAGAAACTTCAAAAGAAGAGGATATACACTAGGAACCAACCCTAGAGAAAGAAGAAATGAATCCAACCATATCTTGTAATGAATTGGCAGGAACTACCACTCCTCACAATCTCAATAAAGAAGGACATATCACGAAGAAAAATTTAATAGTGTTGATTGATTCAGGTAGTACCCATAATTTTATTCATTGTAAGGTAGCCAAGGAATTGAATTGCTTCCTATGCCTAGCAAGAGAGTTTCAAGTGATGGTTTAAAATGGAGGAACTATAAATCTCCCTTGAAGGTTCCATAATATCAAACTAACCATGGGGGAGTATTTATTTCATAGTCCAATTTTCTCCATTCTAATGGCTGGTGTTAATGTTGTACTAGGAGTCTAGTGGTTACAATCATTTGGGATGATAGATTTTAATTTTCAAGAAATTTTCTTAAAATGTATTTTGGAAGGAAATGAAGTTGAATTATGGAGTATCGCAGGGAACCCAGGAAATATAATTAGCTCTAATTTCATGATAAATATTCTAAATATAGAAAAATAGGGTGTAGTTGCACAATTATGCTCACTAGAGGTTCAAACATCAAAATAATCTATTTCTCTAGATCTCCAAAAATTCTTGGACAATCATTCTAAGGTTTTTGAAACTAGCAAAGGAATCCCACATATTCGTGATCATGATCACGTTATTCATTTGATTCTAGGAAGTGTTCCTGCAAACATCAGACCTTACATATATCCTTATGCCTAAAATAGTGATATTGAACATATGGTTACAAAAATTATAGAGGTTGGTATAATTCAACCTAGTCAAATTTATTTCTCTTCTCCGGTAGTATTGGTGCACAAGAAGTATAGATCATGGAATATGTATCCGGATTATAGGGATATCAACAAGGTCACTATTAAAGATAAATTTCCCATTCCCATCATTGATGAATTATTGGATGAATTACATAGTGAAATTTACTTCACCAAACCAGATCTTCGTTCTGAATATCATCATCTTATAACGAATACTGAAGGCATTCTGAAAACAACATTAAAAACTTATGAAGATCATTATTAATTTTTTCTCATGCCTTTTGGCCTTACTAATGCACCTTCCACATTTCAAGGTTTGATGAATTCCATTTTCAATCCTTCCTTATAAAATTTGTGCTAGTATTTTTTGATGATATACTAATCTAAAACAAGTCTTCGAAGGATCATGTTCAACAACTGACATGGTGCTCAAACTATTGGAGGACAAAATATTCTATGCAAAATCCTCCAAATTTTTCTTTGGAGTAATGGAGGTAGAATATTTGGGTCATATTGTATCCCATGAGGGTGTTGTAGACCATAACAAAAGTAAATCCCTTAAGGAATGAAAAATCCCTACAACCATAAAGAATCTTCGAGGATTTCCGTGGTTAACAAGGTATAATTGCTATTTTCTTAAGAATTATGGGAGAATATCAGCATCTCTAAAATCATTACTGAATAAAGATGCATTTTCTTGGATTCCATAAAAAACTAAGGCCTTTGAACATATTAAAGAGGCAATGTTCCAAGCACTGGTCTTAGCTACGCCAAAATTTTCAAAAACCTGGACTGTGGAATGTGATGCCTCATGAAATGGAATTGGTGCGGTTTTAATGTAGGAAGGAAGACCCATTGTGTTTGAAAGTCGTCCAATCAAAGGAAAGTATCTATTGAAACCTATTTATGAGAAGGAAATGTTAGAAATACTACATGCACTAAAGCAATGGAGACCTAAAGAATATCATGATAGTCTTAAATAAATTTTGGAACAAAGATTATCTTCAGAAGAGTAACAAAAATTTGTCAAAAAGATGTTGGGTTATGACTTTGAAATCATCTACTAAAAAGGGAAGAAAAATGTTGTTGCAAATGCACTCTCAAGAAAGGATGAGGATGTGGAATAATTTATTTGTGCCATTTCTATTATCGAACTTGAGTGGATAACCAAAGAAAGGGAAGAATGGAAAAATGATGAAGAGGTGTGAAAATTCATTTGAAAGTTGCAGCAAGACCCCAGTACATATGAAACGTTTAGATGGAAAAATGATTCATTATGGTACAAATATATCTTATATCTCTGTAAGAATTCAAAACTCAAAGAAAATATTCTTTTGGAATTGCACACCTCTCCCTTAGGAGGGCACTTAGGATTTTAAAAAAATTACCATAGCTTCAAGTAGGAATTTTTTTGGGATGGACTTAAATCTGATATTCAAATTGAGACAGTTAAGACCCCAATTATGTTACAACCTTTATCCATTCCAAGTCAACGTTGGTTGAAGGTTTCAATGGATTTTATCATAGGCTTACCAAGGTCTGAAGGAAAGACTGTAATCATGGTGGTATTTGAGATACTTACCAAGTATGCACACTTTTGTCCATTATCTCATCCATTTAAATCTAGTACAATTTCTACTGCATTTATGGAAACAATTCAAAAGTTACATGGAAACCGAAATATTATTTTAAGTGATAGAGATCCCATTTTTACAGAAAATTTTTGGATGGAATTAATTTCTTATTTGGGTACTCAATTAGCTCATAACTCATCATCTCATCCTCAATCCCAGGGGAAAACTGAGATAGTGAACAAATGTTTTGAAATATATCTGCACTACTTTCTTTTTGATAAACAAACACAATGCGTCAAGCTGTTACCTCTGTTTGAATGGTGGTATAACACTTCCTTCCATACTGCAGCAAAAATGACCCCATTTATGGAACATTATGGATATCATCCACCATCCGTCACATAATATTTAAAAGAAATTTCTAAGGTCTAAGCAGTGGGAGATCACATTGAGCATTAACAACAAGTTCTCCAGCTCTTAATTGATAACCTCACCTTGGCACATATTCGAATGAAACAACAGACATATCAACATGGCAGCAAAAGAAGTTTTGATGTAGGCGACTCATTATTTTTATGGATACAACCATAAAAAAAATGTCCCTCAAGAAAGATAAGAAGGATAATAAATTATCACCAAAGTGTTATGGCGCTTGGAAGGTGTTGCAAAATATTGGTACTATGGCATACAAATTGGGGCTTCTTGCATCTTCCCGAGTGCACCTAGTTTTCCACGTTTTATGCTTAAATAAGTTTATAGGTGACAAGATACCAATTCAAAAAATATTGCCAGAACATTAAAAGGAAGGAAAAATCATATTGGAACCTGAAGCAGTCATAAAAACAAGAATGAAACAAATATGAAATCGATCAATTTCAGAGTATAGCATCAAATGGAAGAACTTACCCATTGAATATTCGACATGGTAGGATGATAACTTTGTACATAAGCATCGAGAACTACTTAAGCATTGAGGACAAAAAAATTTTGAAGGAGAGGGGCATTTTAGGTCCCTATAAGACTAGTGTATCCCCTTATTTTTATTTTTGCGCCCATGTAGTCCCCATATTGTTATTATTGTGCCCCATAGAAGCCCACTATTCTTATTGTTGTGCCCTTACATTGTTATTGTTATGTCGGCTAGGATTATATTGTTACCCCTTTCACTCCTATTTATATAAAGGAATTTTTTTCATTTGTATCATCCAAAAATTGTTCATTTATGTAATGTAAATGAGGTTTCCTCCTCATAGAGCCTGATTTCTAAGTCATTGATCTATATTTTCTTCTATTTATGACATGTTTTCAGAACATAATTTTACATGATTTAAATTCCCAAAAAAATTATCAATTTAAATCTATAACAACTAACCCAGAAGTCCACAATTGGGACCTTAATGTAAATATTACCCAAGAATGAAACCCATGCTTCAATAAGTCATTTAATAATAATAATAAGTTCTTTTGACTAATACATTAATAATGAAGACCGAACCTAGTTACATTCTTCAACATTATGACTCCTAGAGCCTCATCCTTCTTCTCACCGGTGCAAAACCTTTATTAGTTATCCCTTGCATAAGAACCACCATTTTCATAAATTTCTATAACCCTTCACTCTTCAATAATGTTCCCATATCTTCTGCCCAAATTCCATAATTGTGTCCATTAAATTTTAAAAGATCTAGCTTGAAACTCATAATTTCAACCCACTAATTTATTCATAGATTTAGTTTGAAATTAGAAACCTCAAACCAATCCACTAAACAAATATGACTTTTTAAGAGAATTTAGAGCTTGCATATGACTTTTAGGAAACATCCTACATCTCAAACCATTAGCTTTAATACCATGTTGGGGAATCGAAGGATTTATTATATTCAAAAATTTGTATTCTAAAATAGAGGTGGTGTCTAAATACATTGTTAAAACACCTAATGACAACCAAACATAGTTCAAAATACTAAGAAGTGTAAGAAACAAAATTATTTCCATACAAAACACGTATAATGTATTGTTCACCATATAATAAATATGCCCATAATACCATATTTTGTAGCACCAATATGTAATCAAAACAATCCATACTTTTCTTAACATAAAATGAATAATAACATATGAATGATTTCAATGCAAGACTAAATGGAAACCAGTCATGGTAAAAGGAATTCAAAAGGTTTAGTTGGACATCCAAAAGATAATGAAAACCCTACATAAGGAATAAACACATCACAAGTAAGATTGTCCTTAGAAAATGAGGATAACAACTCCTCTTTAACAACCTAAGCTAAACCTAATTGACATCCTAATTTCTTTTTGATCCCTTCCTAATGCTTCATAGATATGAAATTTAAATGGATATTTTTTTCTACTTATAAAAACTATACCTCAAGCTCCATTTAAATTTAGATAGTGTGGGTTGTCTTTAAAATAGATAAATTGAATTGACATTAAGAAGAACCATATTGAAAGCTCATTGAGAACATTTTTTGACAATAAAGAACTAAATCTGGTGATAGTGTGGGTAGTATTTAGAATAGATAAATTGAATTGACATTAAGAATAACCACATTGAAACCTCGCTGAAAATATTTTTTGGCAATAAAGAATTGAATTTTGTCATAGAAAAAGATTTAAAAAAATTATGATTGACTAAAAGCTTTTTTTCCTTATACATAAGGAAATAAGTCAAGTAAGCAATAAACAAAAGTATATTTCAATAGTAAAAATCCACCCTTTAATTTCCTGCCAATGAATCATTTCAAATAATATAATTTTCCTTAAATATCATTAATGAATTAGCTCTCACTCTATTTTTCTTATACAATAGAATAAAAAGAAACTACTTAAAAATGTTCATTTTCAAACAACTTTCCATAAAATATGGTCATATAATAATAAAAATTATACACTTGAAATAACCCATTCCCTTCCATAGAATGAGAGGAAAACACTGATATTGTTTGAAAAAAAATCAAACACAAGTAAAACCTTAGGGATATAAGTTGAAAATACAACTCATCTCCATTAGAGTATGTGTTATTTTAAGTAAAACAAAGCTTAGTGTCATGGACTACGTGCTCTGCACAACTCGTTGAATTGGTGGAGTACCCAAATTTTTAGCTCAAATTGACCTTGTCCAAAATATACATTTTTACCATATTACAACAAGAATATCTGTACCATACCCATGTATATGTCATAACCCTGAATATATTGCACATATATGTATGTGTCTCCCTAAATCACTTATGCAATACTTTGAATTTCCTTAATTTTCTTTCGTGAAAATATTCTTTTGTATTGCTAGTACCAAGAATTTTAGTACACCTTTTTGCAATGATATTAGTCCAAGAGTATCTATAGGGCTCTCCCAAATACTTTCCTTGAAATATCTTTAAAAAATCATAAGCCTTTCTATATATCAAAATTTCATTCATCTCATTTAGTGGTCTATAAAAAGCAATGTACAAATAAACTCCCGAGTGAAAAATACAATGATTTATCATTTTGTATCGACGAGATACATGCCATACTTGAAATTAAAATGATAAAAATGTTGCTTAATAGCAGAATTGGTTGATAGAGATTACAAGCATGACTAGAAAAAAATAATTTTCTTACTGCATTGATTCATGTAGATATGCTTTAAACACATAAAATAATGGTTCTACAACTTCATTCATCCCTTGCACATATCCAAATCCCCGGGTTCAAGTTTGTGAAAATTAGTAAGATCCATTTCAATGCTCGGTTCAAATGCCCAAATAAATCTCATGGAGAATTATAATTTCAATGAAAATATAGGAATCCTAGACAAAATCTATTTGTCATTTTCACGTTACACAGCTCCATGGGATTTGTAAACCTAAAAGACCGATCCTTGTTACACAATCCAATAGAAGCATGAACCGACACGAATTGCAAATGTAGAATCTCTAGAGAAAAAATTCATATATGTATGTGTACATTTTACATCATGTTCAATTTTTTCAGCTCCGTCTTTCGTATCCTAAGAAAAATTTAATTCAATTGGAGACACCTTCTTAGAAGCCATATTAAGTTCCAAAAATACTTTAATGTTAATTGACCTCGAAGATCTCGTTCCAAACAATATTCTTCTCAAGGCTCAGAGATTCTCCCCATGGGTAATTTGAAATCTTATGAGGAATCAAATTATAACTAGATATGCTAGGTAATTAATTATAATAATAATATAACTTGAAAACATTGCCAAAATTATTGATAGTAAGAATGATGAAAATGCTAAAATATTTTTTTATGAAAAAAAATAAATAAGTTCAAAGAAATAGTTATTTTTTATTGATTTCTCGTGAGACAAAATATATTTGGCAAGCCTCATGTATAATAGTTTTAAAACTTTCCCCATTTCACCACTTCATCATTCTCAATGTCTATGACATCGAATAAAGGATTTCAACACAATAAATTATGTTATGAAAATATTTTTATTCACCTGTACTTGGCACACCCATCATAGTTCAAATGAACCTTGAGCACATTTGCTTTACGACGACTCGTTGCAAAAATAGAGCGGGTTTCTTTCAAAAAATTTCAGTGCAGAAATCATTCAAACCAACAAATATTCAATCTGCATATAAACTTTGGAATGTATTTGACATATTTCCTGAACCTTTCCATGCACAACAATCACAATCCATGTCCACCTTTGTCGTAAATATGAGAGCCCCATATTCTTTCTTATCATCCCCTTCCCTTCTTTTCTTCCCTCTTCTCCTTCTTCTCTTCGTACTTTCTTCGTGCATAGACCACCATTTTGTTGTTCAAAATATCCTCAAAATTCTGAAACCGACTGAGTTAACTAACACAATCTGCAGATATTAATGTCAAAAAACGCCAAAATTCACCAAACTCAAAGAAAAAAACTCGGACACTAGAGGTGCCATTTATTTATGATAGTTCAAAATCTACAAGAAAAATTTGTGGTATCTATCCAATATGCGGTTCCAAAAGTTTTATGTGACCATTAAAGAGTCCAAAATTTATTTCATGATTTATATCAAGGGTATTTTTTTGATCTCTCATGAAACTCATGATCATGATAACACATAAAATTTAGGAGTCGATTGTCGAATGATGCATTAGTGGTCAAGATTCCATCTCATTATTCAATTGAAAATTGGCACACTTTACTAGTATTGGCCTAGACCACTTCATCATTCCCACTGAAAAGAAACTAGAGCACACATGAATATGAGACACAAAATCAACACATAAGACCAGAACACAACTACGACCGCTTTAGTTACACAAATAAATTTCAATATAAAAATGGGGATGCCCGTGACTCTTGTTGAGCATAAATATTTATACAAAAATATGTGTCGGTTACACGACTAAAATATTGATTTCTCAAGTGGTGTTTTCCTTTCATTTCTACGTATGTTGGTGACTCTTCAACGTTGGAAAATTCATGGTGGTGAGGGCGATGCAGCGGTGTGGTAAGTGAAATAATTATGCTTACATTCTCCCCCAATTATTTCACAAAAAGAAAACAACAAAAATTTTCTACCATCAAAATGTCGTTACATAATACATACTCCTATGTTTTCTCGGATATTTTCAAACACGCTCTTTTCCCAAGGGCTTTGTAAATACGTATGCAACTGTTTTTATGATATGCAAAACTCCTTACATATTTCATTATTGCTTACTAATTGTTGAATGAAATGATGATACCTCGTATCAATATGTTTACTCTTATTATGAAAAAATGATTCACTATAGGAAATCCCTCTATCGAGGTTATAAAGGAGGGTTTTTATTGTTATTAAATTGACCAAAATTGTGTATTCTACAACATTCGTTTATGGTTATGGAGGTGTTAGTGGATCTTTTAATGGAAATTAAGCAGAACTAAAAAGACTAGGCAACCAAAGGTTATTACGGATGTTTTTTTCATCGCTACACTACAAGTTTCAATGCACTAGTGTGTGTCATCCCGGACCCGTGGCCCACGTCTGGCGCTCGAAGGTGCAAGCACTAAGCCATCAAGGTATAAAATCGCACTGGGCGCAGCTGTTGGTGATACAACACACCGGGCCGTTCTAATTGGTCTTGGGATTTATGTAGCTCCTATGTGGTCGTCTGAACATAGTGGTGGGTATACTTTTAGAAATGCATCGATGCGATGTATCGGGAATCAAATGCACCGAGATTTATATTTGATATTGGTTTTTTGTGGTGTCCGTATACATCATACATAAACTCAGATTACCAAAATGCATTGCCTACACATAAGCGCGTCGCTACGTAGTATCACATAAACACACCAAGATTTTTAATTGGTTTTGGTATTTGTAGGTGCCCTATAGGTCATTTAAATGCACTAGTGTATAGGTAACTTACATATACGATGTTCATTTTGTATTTTTTTGAAACATCAATCATGTGAGTGCAATTATTGTGATTTTTTTAAAAATTCATCATTCATTAAAAGTCGACACATATTATAACAATATTCATATTAATTAATTTTTTTATGAATTCATTTGAATCGATGTTTGGATTAATTTTTTATATCATATCTTAATTATTATGAGTTTTTAAAATTCATTATTCATCAGAAAGTCAACACGTATATCTTATAACAATATTTAAATGAATTAAGTTTTTATTAGTGCATTTGAATGTGATGTTTGGATTAATTTTTTATATCATATCATCAAACTTCATCTCTTCATTATAATATTGAATCATCCATAAATTTAATCATTGGTGTTACATTTTCATAGCAACAATGGAGAACGCAATAGCGTAATTTTAAAACATATTTATATATATATATATATATATATATATATATATATATATATATATATATATATATATATATATATATATATATATATATATATATATATATATGGCACCTTTTTCATACAAAATTGGACAAACTATTGGTATCCCTTTGTCTTTCAATTGGGACACTATGCACATTACATTGCATAAAATGTCTGATTTCATAAACAAATATTTCAAAAAATACAACACCTGCTTTTTCGTATCCGAAAACATAGTGATCATCATTCTTCGCTTGAATTGTTGTCACTTTAGAGCTACTTTACATGACTTGGTTTATTTTCAGTAAATGTTTTGTTCAAGGTGTTGATTGTTTCCTTCTTCACCTTTCCATATACAAAAATAAAACAAAAATAAAAATTGTAATGAGTGTATATACATTGGTGAGAATAATGAAAATTGCAATATTAAATAATATACATAAATGTAAATCGAAAATAAATGACGTACCATAGCAACAATTGACTCATGAACTATACACATTCTTCCAAAACCATGTACCATACTATCTTTCAACATTTCATTTGGTGGTAGGAGTTCCATACTTTGTTTCTGCAATTTTTATACTCCCATAACAAACTATATATCTAATATAAAAGTCTATTAATTATAGATAGATCTAAGTAAAACATGATCGATAAATTCTTACAAATTCCACAGCTAATTTCGATATGCCAACATATACTCACAACCCATATTGAACCCATTCTCAATCAACTCATCTGATGCTTCTTTCTTTGTATGTTAGCACTTGATCGAAGACATTTAATGATGATTTTTGTAGTTAAAAAAATACAAAAAATGAAATCTAGTTAAGTTGTTATAAGGAAAGTAACAATTACTCACAAACTTAGATATCAACCCCTTTTTCTTCCTTGTCTTCCTATTTTATGTGTTGAATCGGCTCCATTTTCTTTTCTTTCTCGTAAGAAAATACCTAAAAATTAATATTTAGTACTAAATTGTTTATTTATTACACCTAATGATTGAAAAATTCAATGATTACATATTACATTTTAAACACCTTTTTTGTTTATATGGCTCCTCCTACGATGCAAATTTTTTCCATTTCATTAACCATCTTCTTGTACACCTTTTTGGACATTCCTACTCGGCATATTTATGATATCAACTCATTCATCTTTTTGATATTTTCATAATCTTCCCGAAAAATGTAACATGACAATAAACTATTTAATTTTTATATTGATATATGAAAAAGTAAATATAACAAAAAGTGATATTTATAGATCATTACTGACATTTAAATAGTTATTAATGTATATTCCTGTACATTTTTCTATTAAATATCCTGACATGTCTGCCCATTGACCAATTCTCCGGAAACTTTTCCTCGTGGTTCGATAAAATTTGGTTCTTGGAATCATTGGATTGATTTTTATTGTAAAGTGTAAAGAACATGTATACATTCATTCCACTATATCCCTCAAAATTTTGTCAAATATTTTCCCCCTTCCGTTAACCTCCAACACCACTCTAGATGAGCTAAGGAGCGGGTTCATTTTCATTTGCATGTTCTAGTTTTTTTCTTATCTTAGAAAAATATTCCTTTTCCGAGTTGATGGTCCCTCGTAGAAAATTAAACATATGTGAATTAATATATTGTTTGACACATGTTATCTAATGATTTTAAGTATATTATTAATGAAAATTAAAAAAATAAACTCATATTGGATCGATCGTATTTTTTCATTCACCTAATGCATACTTTTGCAATTTTTCCATCGAAGATTTTACGCTCTTTTAGTCCTATATCAAAATAATCTTATCGAGCTTCATCATTTTCTGTGGCTCCGCATGATACAAAATAAATAATACATATTAGTTAAACTTACATATAGTTCAAAAATATTGTAAGAATTTACAAAAGAACTTGCCTTTTTTTCTTTTCTTGATGTGTTCTCAATATTTTTTGTTACTTGATCTCTTCTCGGTCATTTCTTTATCAATCTGAAACTTTGTACCATATCATTCACTAATATATTTATAAATAAATTGTCAACTTTTCAGGTATCTAAAGAAACTAGTCAGTGCCATTCATGGTGTATGCACCGATGTCGGTCCATGGGGTCTTATAAATACACCGCCAAAAAATATAGATCAGTATACGATGCTCTATGTCAACAAAGAGCACCGATGCATTACATGTTAACCACCGCATCGATTAACATAGAGAAAATATTAAAAATCGTCCCAATGTTAGTTTTTGTAGCATAAACACCTTTTGCGCAAACAAGGGACCACCATGTGGTTCTATTTTAGTCAACTATGACACCGAGCTGGTGCGTTATATGTTGCATTATGCATCGATTAACACAATATAACATGCGAAACAACATGTTCACGGCTGCGCCATAATGAAATAGCGTATCGATTCCCTATTTGACATATGTCGATGCGACTAAAACGTTTTTCTTTTTTAATTTTTTATTACATACGTACTTTATACAATGTGTTGGGAATATACAACGTACCAACGTGGTAGGTAATGTAAGTTGCTAATAGATAAAAAAATATATATTTTTTTAAAAATTCACGCAAGGGTGACATGGATTGGGATTCGACTATGAAATTCCTCTTGTGGGTTGGATGTCAAATCTTATCTTTATGATGAACCTTAGCTAATGGGTTGGAAACATCGATGGAAGAAAAAAACCCACTCAATGCGATGGATCCGGACAACTTCATTACAAAATACAAACCCTATAAATCTAAAATTAAAAGCCCTAATTGTGAAATCACAAAACAGGGAGGAAGAAAGGGGGCGTAAAAAAAATAAATAATGAAGAGTTCGTAAAAATGAAATTTTTTTCTTTTGTTTCTGAAATGGAAAAGAAATTGAAATTTTTTTCTTACTTCGTAAAACCGGCAGAAAAAAGTATCAAATTGAATCACAAGGTCGTTTGAAATTATATGCTATAGGGTTTGAATCACCAGAGGTTTTGGAATTTCGATTGTATGAATACTTATTTTCAAACTTATTTCACCTGCTCCATAGTGCTCTCGTGCTCTCTTGCTGAAATGTTTTGCAAAAATAGTGAAATAAGGAAAAAGTGTATTTAGTATTTAAATAATTATTTTATGAAATTAGATTTTCGAAAATATTTTGTCTGCTGATTTTTCAATTTACCTCTCTTTTTTTCACTTATAGAGTTGCACTTTTTTATTTGTGGTTATTTTTCAATGGTGTGTCACTTACAGCACCACACCGTGTGTCCATCGGTAACACAACATCGTACGTAGCAACTAAAATGCACCGGTGTGGTTATATGTATATTAACACCGATTTGAGGTTAAGGCACCGAAATTACTTTTAGGTGTGTGTAGACCAAAATTTAGTGAACTCCAACCATAGAAATTGAGCATTATAATTTTGTTTATTTCTTGATGGAAATATGCAATTAGAATTTCAGAATTTTGTTTATCCTTGAGAATTAGAAATGGATAAGATCTTGATGGAAATAACTATTCTTCCAATGAATTTTTCTTATTGCAAGAGGTCCCCACCGATTATGTGGAGATAATGCAATGTGGGGCATTTGAAGATTCTAATACTATAGGGAACAAGTGAGAAGTTATGGCATGTGAAACTATGCTATGCTAAGACGTGCGAGTTTTTCTCAAATGGTTGGGAAAGTTTTGTTTTGAGAAGTTTATTGAAGTTGGAGATATTTTAGTTTTTAAACATGTTGTAAATGTACATTTCTGCATTGAAAATATTTTGGCCATTTCTTTTCAAAACTACACCTCTTCCTCTTTCATAAAAAGAAACTTGATCCCTTTCTACAACTTGCAACAATAAAAGGTTCAACAGAGCCTATGATACACATACCTATTTCTCACATTCATATCCATTTCTTCTATTGACGTCTCGAAGGAATTTCTTATGGCCAATCTACTTTCCACCGAGGAATGTGCCTAAATTTTGTTTGGTTCTCTATGAAGTGTGCAAATTACTAACATATATGATATTGTAAGCTACCTCCAACCCTCATTAAATTGTATAATATGGATAAAAATTGATAGAAATTCCTATCATATCGTAAAATGCCTCAAAACATAGAATGGAGTATTTTTGTTTTTTTAAAGTTGTGTGTTATTCCAGTGAAAGAAATTATTCTTTCTATTTTTGGTGCTAATATGTCGAAGAAATGGAATAGTGCTCAAGTATGTGGCACAAAGTCTTCAATCATATTCTCAAAAATATATGGGTTCTTTGATAAATGCATAGATACAAGATTCGCCATATGTCGTTTAGGAAAAATTAATCTAAAATGCCAATACGATAGTGGTCAAGACTCGTCTATTGTCACATGAAGCCATAAAACCCACAAAAAATCTCAAAAACCTTTTAATAAAATGCAAAATAGTCCAAAAAAGTCTTTTTTTTGTCTATTGCATTATTGAAACTCGAAACTCTTCTAAAATATGTTCATGTAATTAGCATCCATAAGAGGAAATGCAATGGTAATATACTCAGTTCTTCTAAAACTGTCTCAATGGAATTAGTACATGTGAAATGTTACATGTGTTATTAGTTCATCAATATTTATACTTTTTATGTTGGGTTTTTATAAAGAAGATGAATTAATTACATTATAAGACTTTTTTTTCAAACATTATAATATCCGTTTTTAATTAATGTTAAAATCAATATTTCACTTGATAATTTGCAATTATGTTGATCTCAATAAAAAATGGTGTATCTATCATCAAGTTATTTTTTTTGGTATGTAAGATCCTAATAAAATAATGATAATCCTAAATGACATGAATTTATTTCCATTATTTTTTAAATTTTATTATGTTACAAAAATTCATATTATTCTAGATTTACTATTTTACAATTATTTACAAATTTTAATAAAATCATTTCACATTAATACAATTAAAAATTTTACAAATATTTTACATACAATTACAATTAAAATTAAATATACAATTACAATTACAATTACAATTTAACAATTTCACATACAATTAGAATTAGAATTAGAATTACAATTTTAGAAATTTTACATACACTGACAATTAAAATTAAAATTTTACAATTACACATACTCTTACGAATAATTAAAATTTTACAAATATTTTACATAGAATTAGAATTACAATTACAATTTTACAAATATTTTACATACAATTACAAATTACAATTACATATCATATTTAGAATTTCACATACAATTATGAAATTACAATTACAATTTTACAATTTGTCATATATACAATAGAATTAAAATTTCAATTACAATCATTTCACAATAAATTAAATATTACAATTACAATTAAAATTTATAAATATTTTTACATATAAAGTATACTTAAAATTACAATTACAAATACCAATACAATTTTACAATTTTTACATACAATTAAATTAAAATTTCAATTACAATCACGACATAATATTTAAAAAATATCATGGTCATTTAATATTGAAATTAATTAATGAATATCACGATCATGATAACCATCGTACAAACATCATATTTGAATAAAAAACACATTCAAATTTTCTAACATGTGATCTTGAACATCTTAACAAAACACAATTAGCATTGTATAACATCATCATAACACAAACATCAAATATACATCCCGTGCCAAATAACCACTATCACATACACATCTATCCTACAAGCTGCACATTAAATAAACATATCTAACATGACCTAACAATATACACACCATGATGATCACCAACATGCAAAATTAAGTACAACTCCAACATGAACATAAAATACATGGACCATATATATATATAACCCATAACTGAAATAATGTCAAAAATGTACAACTCATGATATAAAGTGTCATGGATCAGCTAGTGGTACATCATCAATAGCGACTACTAGTCGAGGCCTGATCGAGAAATTGTGCAACCTCAACGGTCGATGGTCCAAATTTCGCTGCATGATCATGAGTACCGATGGATGTTGTAGGGCGACTGCCTGTACTTGGCCAATGTTCCATCTTGCTCTCATGATGACTTTTTCGATGCTAATGGGAGGCTTCTCATCCGGCGTGGTGCGAGATGAACGATCATCAAATGATGCGTCGTTGCTCGTGGGACTATCGATCACGTGGTTGCATCTCGACCATGCCTATAATGTGCATTGGTCCTCGTCACCACGTAACTAGGTCGTATATCCCTATGACATGCCGCATCGAGTTGTAGCCATGTCATGCGGCATGCCTCTCACATATGTAACAACCTACCATCGGCCAGCATGTCTCTCATATTAGCAGCTCGATGCTTGTCGCAACAATCAATGTAGTAAGTTGGTCACCCAACTCCATCTCGTATATGCTATCAAGCTGAACGTGGCTAGAAAAAGGTGGTACGAGCAGCACCACGAAGAGTAGGTCTCTCCCGCACCCGACCTCTGCGATGATCCTTGGTATCTAGCATACCCGATCGTCACTCGAATCCACACCTATATCACGTGGTGGTGGTGGCATGTCCTCGCCATCAAAAGACCCAATGTCAACAAAATATATACAAGTACACAAACAATAATTAGACAATTTCATTACACAAATTAATAAAAACAAGTTAATAAACATGTTAGAATAAATTTAAATAAAACAATGAATATTACCTCTATCATCCAGGCGGTCATCATTTGTGAAAGAGGATGTTGGCACACCCTCGCCAATCCAAACTAGCATAAGCATAGGGGACCATAATGAAGGGATGCTCATCAACACTCGCTAGAAACTCAAGTGGATCATCGATATGCTCATGGAAAGCACACCAGCCTCACCTCTCTGGGCATCATCTATCTCCACATCTGCACTCGTGCTCCGAACATCGGCCTATGAGGCTGATGAGACCAAAAATTAGGCCTCGTCTCTAGAAACCACCAGAAAATAAACAAAAGAGCTCTAAAGAAAAATGGAAGTTGACCCTCCCTTGTGCATGAGCATGACATCTATCTGATATGTATAGAACGCAGCAAATGATGGCAGACCACTTAGACAAGTCATGGCTCCTGCATACTAAAGAATCAACATAATATAGAAGTGAGAAACTAATGTGTTTCCCATCATTGGTGTTGTGTGAAATGTTCAAAATCGAAGTGATAGGCACCCCACTCCCGTATCGACAAATGCACCAATACGTAACCTGACCTCGCAGACTTGAAAATCAAGAGATAGTATGTCCACGCGCTAATTTATCTTCGGGAGTACACCAAATGGACTCTCTATTGCATAGCCAACTTGATCCCTATGGGAACGAGGGAAAAATCCACCCTCTCCTCTGTAGCCCTATAATGAAATATATGTCCTCATCAAAGGTCGGCGAGTACCAATGGTTTGAGGCAGAAACTCGGAAAGTCGGTCAGTGGGCATTCCACCCGTAGGATAAGATGTCAAAAAACACACCATGATGTATCTAAAGGGAATTATCCTCCTCATAGAACTTGAGGAGGCCTACTTACTGCCTAGAGCACACCGAGTAGCTTCTATAATATGGCGAAGTACGGATCTCTCTCCCTCTCTCGGCCTCCCACGGGAAAACCATGTTATACGGGTCTATCTAGTGTTTGTTTCGTTTGTTCTCACTCTTCTCTCCTTTCATGTGTCTAAATGATTGGCATTATTAAGTACAATTTTTTTATTAAATGAGACATGTATTTAGGAATATACATATTTATTTTTTGAAAAAAGATAGTGCGATGCTACAAAAATGGTAGTGATACACCTTTTCCCGATATATATTTTGTCATGCACCTGCAGTGGTAGTGCACCGGATAACATTCAACACATCGCGAGGTGATGCACCTAAATTTTCGAAACAAGACCGTTGAATATGTTTGGTGTTAGAGTGCGATGCCGACTAAAATCTATGCCCGGGGCATATAGTTGAAAGTCGACTATCGACCATACGACATCATCACATAGTCGATGGTGAAATATTTCTACACGGATGCACCTGGACGTATCGAGATGCATAATACAATGCACGACAAAAATGCACGCTGTCCGGTGGATATTTAAGTCAATGCACCGCATTACCGCTATTCCACATGGTCAACGATGTAGCCGGTAAATGGCTCTAATTTTTTTAAAATTTAAAAATAACATGGTGCACCTTCGCAGTCCACCCCAAAACCATGGTGAATACCATTAGCACTAGTTTTGGTGTCGCTCTGTAAATTTACATCACTTTCAAGATTATTGGTGCGTGTTGAATGGTTCGAACGCACAATGCGACAACTTTTTATTTTCTTTTAAATGGTTAATTTTTAAGGTTATTTGAAATTCTAGTCTACTATAAGGATTAATTATGGGATCATTTTAAAGGTTGATTCGACAAACTCGAGATCAAAGTGAAGGCCCGCAGCCCTAGGGCTCTCCTATGTCTCTTTGATGATGTTGTGGCCGCTTCTCGCTCCTCCTTATCGTCGGCTTCACCGATCTTGCCACTCCGTCTCGGCACGTAGTTTCCAAAGCGGGGGCCCCGTAACCCCCTAAACACTCGGATCTTCACCGATCTCGAGAACCCCAGCTCCTCGCACGCAACCGATCCACCTCCTCACTCAACGCTTGCAATCGATCCAGCAGCCTCTTAGCTCTCGCTCGATCTAGAAATGGGATTGGGTTTAAATATGAGAAGCATGTGAAATCGTCAACTTGCATACCTATCTAGGTCTAAATGACCGAGATCCATCTCCCTACCGAGCACATCAATGGCCACATTCAATATATATGCATGAGCATGCATTAATCAGCAAATTTATTGGGCTATGGCCAACCGATAAAGCCCTATATGGCTGGATCAAGGGAAAATGGAAGCCAAAAGGTAGGTGGATTCTACAGCTGAGCCCCAAGGACTTCTTCAACATCATTTTCACTCGCATCTAAGACAAAAATCGAGTCATGGATGAAGGCCCTTACTTTTTCAACACAACAGGCTTTTTCTAGGGATTGGGTGGAACGTTTTCAACCCAGTACAAAGAAGAATTCAATTGGGCACCAGCCCTCGATTAGACTATACTCCTTGCCACCGGAGTATTGGGAAGAAATCACCTTAAGGAGGCTGGAAACTACCTCGAAACCTTCATCAAAATTGCTGAGGAAAACAAACATAATTGATACACTGCCTATGCTCAGATCTGCATTATATGCATTTGGCGAAAGCGCTCCCTAACTCGATATGTCTCTGTCACAAAGACTTGGAATGGATCCAATCCATAGATTATGAATATGTTCCCTTTCATTGTAAAAAATTTCAGATGCAAGGCCATTTGTTTTGTGACTGTCCCCAAAATCGACCCGCTGCTCCCTTTGGCCCCTCTACTGCCTTAGATCCAGATGGTTTTACTCTGATAGCCCACAAAAAAAGACATTCTAAAAATAATCTTGCCCCCTTACCCTTCCCAGCCCTCCCCCTACCCACAAATCCCCTCCTCCAGTAATAGCTTCCAAATTTTAGCCAACCTTGATGTGGATCTAACTCTTGAGGAGCCACAACCCATTCCCATTATCTCCAACATCTCCTCCTTTGGCACCATGCCTCCCCTCGAGGGCTTGAACTCTTCAATATTGAGCACTATGACCCCTAATGATACCTTGAAAGCCTCCCCAAGTTCCCCTGTTGAGCCATCTCGAAATAACATCCCCATGCAGCATGTTGTGATGGATCTGTACATTCAATCCCCCTTGGATCTTCTCAAGACTCCCTTAGTAAGCCCTAAATTGGACTCTATGACCTATATGATTGAAGAACCAAAATCCATTAACTTTGGAGATCTAGATCTAACTGGGCTGGAAAAAGCTTGTGACTCAAAAGCTACCATACCATACCTCCTAGGAAAATCGAAATTTTGGAGGAAGTTGTTTAGTTAATTTATTGTCCTAAATTGCTAACATAAATTATCGACCAGGGCTAGTAAACCGATGAAGTGTGATGCACTATATGTGCCTAAGTATCCATTTTTTCTTACTTCGTTGTTTTTTAGTGTTTTATTGATGTTTAGGGTTTTTTATGTTTGATTCTTATAATGCTACTCTATGCTAAAAAGATGAAGTTAGATCTATGTAAAAAAGGGAAAAAAAGAGGAAATGTTAATAAATGAATTAAAACAAAGTTTATTTGCAAGTTATGTTCCTAACTAGAAAATGACAAAAACAGAGAGTCCTAATCCATGGATATTACAGCTTTCTAAATGAACATTCATGAAATGAAAAGTAACTCAAAACACTATAACCTAATCCGATTCATTTAGTTAGAGATTTCTTGGAAGAGCTTGTGAAAAAGATTAATTCTAATGCAATGAGGATCTCCTACAACATAAAAATAAAATGCTCAAACAAACAAAGAATCTTAGAACATTACAAAGTGAAATCTCATTCATTTGATAGAGGTTTATTGGAAGAGCTTGAGAAAAAGATTACTATAATGTAGTAATGATCTTCTATGAAATGCCGAAACAACTTATAACATTACAACTAAATCTCATTCATGAGTTAGAGGTTTATTGGAAGAGCTTTTGAAAGAGATTAATCATAATGTGATAAGGATCTTCTATGAAGCAAAACAATCAATAACTCACAATATTACAACTTAGTCTTATTCGTTAATTAGAGGTTTATTGGAAAAGCTTTTGAAAGAGACTAACTCAAGATAATGAGGATCTTATTTTTAACTAAATAACAGAAAATGAAATGCTAATAACTCAAAAATATCACAATTGAATCCCATTCTATTTAATAGAGATGTATTGGAAGAGCTTGAGAAAGAGACTAACCGCAATATCATGAGGATCCTTTATCTAAGAAAATGACATGAAACATAATACTAAAAGATATGATTTCTGAAAAGCAATCTAAGTAAGGAAATATGAAAAACGGAATTGAAAATGACTTATCTAGAAAACATGCAAAACGTCCCTCGAATAGTAGGGGCCCTCTCGCTACCAATTCGATGTAATCCTTAGCTCCTGAAGATGTGATCAAAATAGCATCAAAGAACTAAACTTTTTTATTGATAAAATCACAAATCTACATCCCATTCCATCTTAAGCTTTGTTACAAAACACTCTATAATCCTTTTCTCTTCTTCTCCTATTTTTTTCACTACTCCTTGATAGGAAAAAATCTTCCCCTATTTATACAAAAAATATGAGAAGTTATCTCATTAATGAGAGTCCATGAATCTCTCCCTCTATCTCTAGAGTTACAATCAAAATAGGAAATGATAAGACACATGTCTTTTTTAGAGTTTCAATACAAATAAGAAATGAGACACATATCTTCTTAGAGTTTTCAATACAAGAAGGAAATGAGACACATGTCCTCATGATCCCATGATATTCTCCACTAAAATTCGAATTTGGTTTTGGGAGGCCACATAAAGGTCTTTTAGAAGCTTCCTTTTGACCCTACACATGTCACAAAACTCATAACACATATATAGATATATGAAACTATGTTAATTTTTCTAGTTTCTAATCATAAATTCACTTTAAATACATAAAATAAATAACTTTGGAAGACAAGGATCCTAACCCACATATTTATGAAAATGGTTACTTGATGTAGGGTTTTAGATCGTATTGTTATGAAATGGCAAATTTGAAATGGTAATGACATGATGGAAATATGTATGAATATGGAAAACACTTTTGAGACTGACGCCATTATTTCAGAATGCGCATGCTGTTAAAGGAAAGTCGCATCTTGGAATCAAGGGAACTTATTCGGGAAACTCATCAATATCATCAGAGAATCAGGAAACACGGAGACTGGTATTCGACCTGTTCCACAAAGGCTCGCACTGCATTGGGGGATCAACCTTCAGAGGTAGGTACTGTGAGATATCTGCCGGCTAAATGGTCCCACTGAAAAGCTCTTGAAAGCCTATCCCAAGTTCATAGTGAATCTCAATCTCTAGAAGAATATTTCTGAGACGACCAAAAAGTGCTCATATGACATATGTATTCAACAGGTGGTCTGACAGACACGCCATCTTCTTTGCAGGAAAGCAAATGTGCAGTGATCTTTCCATTTTATTCTATCACGTCTTTGGCTGGGTCAGCATACTTCATAGCAGATGGATCTCATATGGGGTCGTCGAGGGCATTGCCACTGTGCACCATCTGTCTGCATCTTCAGCCCCAATGCCTCCGCGTACCCTGCCCAAGAGGCTGCCATTTCACCTCTGTTGAGCCACCTCAAAGGTCTCGTCACCGATGTCTCCCTGGAGCCTATAGCCAACAAGATCCGCACCCCGAGACGACATCCTCGAGCTCGGCGCTGCTAACAAACCCTATCCCCCATTGGATCCTTAGCGACTGCGACGCGTCGCTAGTATGCAGAGAAAACGCACGCTGACCATCGACCTAGCGAAAGGCAGGTTCTCTACACTTCAAGTCTTTTTGATCACCTCGTGCGTCTCATTGCGTCACCATCGCGATGGCCTCGTGCTTGGAATAGTGTTATGGTGACGATTGGGACTCTCACTGCCTCACGCCAGGATCGCTTCCTCAGTACCGAAAGCTCGTGAGTCATCCCAAGGTATTATGGAGACATGCTCTCCTCCCATTCATCCGGTGGCACATGGGGTCAGACCCGTTGAGCCACATCCCAAACTTGCGGAGGGCTGGGGTGCGAAGAGAGATTACAAACCATGCCTCAGGCTTTGGGCACTCTTTGGCCCCCTCATCTTGAGTTTTCCGTGACATGGCAGATGCACGGTGGCATACCATCCCTAGCATCGTATGCATCATGCACAATATTCAGGTGGAAAAGCCCAAAACTCGTCAAAACCGGATTTGTTGAAATCGAGTCACTTTATCGGTGAACATTTTCCAAGACCTTGAGATTTGGTGGCGCAAATGGAGAAAGACTACGCAGCAAGATCTCTTACAACACACGGGTGCTGAGAGACTGAACATGAGGAGAAAGCCTCAATCAGCAGATTAGAGAACGGGAACTTCGGGGAAAATTCTTTTGGAAACGAGAAATCTTGATTGATGGCTGAGGGCGAGAATATTTTCTTCTTTCACCGCTCGACCATACACAAAGAAGAATGGAAAACTGCACTCTCTATGTAATGACAGATAAGGAAAGCTTGAGCCCAGCACTGAAGAGATACGGTAGGAACCCTCAATGTTGAAGACTTGGCTCAAAGAACCTGTCCCTTGGTCAGCACACAGTGAGAGCATCACTGTATACACTTTGATGCAGTAGACAAACCGGTCACTCCTCATGCTGTTCTTCTTGATGGAATCAATGCAGCACAACAAAGAAGGCAAGGCCCCCGGATGAGATGGATTACCCACCCTTCACTGTTTCTTTTGGCAGTTCTGCAGAGAGGGAATCTGGGAATGGATTTGAGGAATCTTGATCCTTTGCTTCCAGGATCTTTGCCATCTTATGTTCCTACATATTCATCTACCTGTTCCCAAAAGAAACCAAACCTCCTCTAGAAATTTTCACCCATATAGCCCGTTCCAATTTTCTCTGCAATTGGTGTCTGAGGTCTTCATAATCCACATCAAGACCATCCTTCCTCCTTCGTATCCCTAATCAAGCAGTTTCTGTGAAGAAGACATTTTAGTGGCATCATTCTGTGTACAATTGGCCCACTCATAAGGACATACAAGGATGGGAACGATGTCTTGGGATAGATCTCAAAGGCCTTAAAGTAAGCAGGTGGAGCCATCCGACCAAATGTTATCCAACAGCACAGTTCAGGTCATAAACATGGATCAGGATGATTCAAACCTCATCTCATCTCCCCTTTACTCCATTCTTCTTAATTCTCCCTCCCCCACCCCCCTTCTCTCCTCTTGACATGAAAGGGGACCCCCTTTCCCCATTCTTTTGGCGTCATGGATGAAGAGTTTGAGTGACTTCTCAAAGACAATATTCAAAACCACTGTCTTCGAGCAGGTGTCTTATCAGCATTGTCTCCTGTGATTAGGCAAGATGGTGTTTGATACCTTAGTCAAGGCATAACCAAGTGTCTGGACTTCTTCTCTCTAACAGTGAGATGATCAATAACAAATCCCAAATTTTCAGCAGAACCCCCCCCATGACACAAAATAGCCGGAGATCACAGGTTTCTGTTATGCCCTCTAAATAGCGCTCTCCGTAAGATTCTCTTCCCAAGCACTCCTCATGGAAGAATTGTGGAAAAATTGGAAACACAGCAACATCGGACTCATCGAGCCACTGACACACTAGCTGACTCATCTTGGTTAAATGGGTCCTTCAATCCTGCCCTATACCTCTTCTCCGTAGGGAAGAAGGAAATAGGCCATATGGGTGTGGGAGTGTGCATTCCCAACGTGGGGTGGCCTTGGGATGTGTGATCCCACACCTTAGTAACAAACATGGGAGCCAAAATATGTTGAAATGGGTTCCTAACACTAAAAAACCATGGGTACAAATGTTAGAGCGTGACCATGCTGGTGGCCTTGAGAAACTGTTCGTTATGACGATAACTTGGTAGGCTCTCTATGGAAGTGGCAAGTACGACATGGCCATATCACGATACATTTTTTTGGAGGTCAAGTTAGGTAGCTCAACAAACTTCACAGTACGATTCTTTGGCGGATGCCGGGAGTGGTGGACACCCACCTCGGATTGGCTGTCTTCGTTGTCCGCCCATCCATGACCACTGCACCGGAGTAAGCATGAAAGTATCTACAGTGAGTTTGACAATGGATAACAATGAATAATGAAACTAAATGTGGACGCTCAATCTAACCCTAGATATGGTGGCGAGAGAACTCATGGCAGGCAGTGGGGTCTGCAGAGGATCCTGGGCTGTTCCATATCTGTTGGGCATTTCTCCCCCTCCAGCATCTTCTCACATGAGAAGGCTATAGTCTGCTACTGTCTCACCATTCCCGATGGCATTTGGGCATTAAACGTTAGAGTGGCCAGAAATTTTCACTTTCCTTTGGCTCCTTGTGCTTCCTTGACACTTACTTGGACAATTCTGTAGAAAAGTTATGACCCATCCCAATGCCTAGTGTGGGTATAAGGAGAGAAACTACGGCGTAATATTCTGATGCATGGTAGAAATGGAACTTTGGGAAAAGTGGAAATTCTTAGTAATTCGATAGAGTCTCTTGAGCACTCAGTTAACACCTGTCAGATGGCCTTCCACCCTTCACTGTGCAATTCTCAACGCTCACAACAGAAGCACTCACCTAGGGCACCTCACTACCAAGATGATATGGAAGGAGAAAAACACTATGGAACATGGTTGGTAGCAACTTGCCGGGGAGGAATTTAGCTCTTCATCCATGGAAGGATTCGAGACCTCCCTACTCTCCAAGAGAATAGAATCCTCGGGCCAATTGGAACCCAAGGCATGCCTTCTGCAAGTCGTGCTTCCTCAACCCAAATGGTGCCCTCTCTGCGGGACCATTGGTCTCCCTCAAACTGAAGGGCTTCTCCAATATGAACTTTGATGGAGCCTCTGGGGGAATCGAGGGTGGTGGTTGGAGGTATTTTCAAAACCTCTCTGACCAAGTGCACACGAGTTTCTGATCCATCGGATGGGGATTAAAAATGTTGTTCAGGGTGGGAAGGGACTAATTTATGGGCTCCTCGCCCCAGAAACCATCATCTGTTCCCCTTCTCATGAAGGCGACTCTCAAATAGTCAATGACATGGATAAGCACCTCTAGGCATGATTTTTCGCCTGAACTCAGCAAGAGTTGGTGCACGGCCACCAGGTCCTCATGCTCAATCGACAAATTCACATGGACATGGCTATTAACTTCCAACATGTGTGACGCTCTTCTAACAAATGCCAGATCTGCCCAGAAAATAAAGAGTCCACCATTCCTCGCCTCTCTCGGTGGCTCTCTCTCCATTTCGTGTTAAGTTCTCCTCCAAGGATGTCTGGACTTGGTCCACCAGCCCTCCATCCATGTACGAGGTGTTATACGACTAGCTGATGGCGACGGGGTGTGACCATGTGGCTCCACACTTGCTTTGCCATGTCTGTATAAGGGATGCCCCGAAGCCTTTATTGCTCTAGTGGGTTGGGATTTAAAATCCCATGCACCACCCTCTCGACGTACTTAGCGTCTTGTTTGTTACTCCTTCCTACGCCACTTCGAACTTTGCCATTCCCACTCCTCCCTCGGCTCTTCAACCTACTTTCTCGACTTCAACGTCGCCGCGCGGGGTTTGGCCCCCTCATCTCTAAGTAAAAGCCTGCCCGTCTCCTTGTCTCGACTCTGCAAAGTGCGCACCTTGCAGGATCGCCAGATTCTAACACAGTTGTTGTTAGCGCTACGGAACAGGTGGGGGGAAGGAGGCTTTCCTGTTTGAGCGTCGCCACATGCTCTCCCACCACGGACTTGAATCTCCCTTGTTCGGGCGGGATATGGCGGACTTGTCACCCTCCATCCTTACTCGACCTTGCCTTCCGCTATTTTTCGACTTCTGGCTCGCCTCACACGGCTCTACGATTCGTATGCTGTCGCTTCCCCTCTCCTCTGTTGCGAAGGGCTCGTGCATCCTACATTTCTATTGAGCACGCTTCTCCCCTAAAAACCGAAGCCACTCCCCATGCATGCGGTCTGCTTCTAGCTCTGGTCGGATGACAATGATTTTGAACCGAGTTTGCGGAGAAGTGAGCTTGTCGGGGGTTGAGCCATTTGGGCACCTTGTTGAAAGAATGACCACAATGTGATGGCCTCTCTGGAAAATCGGCCTTCTTGTGAGATGTCACCCTGCGGACTCACGGGAGAGTGCCTCGATCTTCCTCCTTCTCTTCTTGAACCACTTGAGGATGCGAACCAATTCCTGAACACCTCTGGATTATGAAGATATATGCCACATTCTTAAAAATTGCCTCCCCCGGCGACTTCCGTACGAAGGTTCTCCATAAGGTTCACTCTTCAAATTTCTCCGTTTGCGGTTTGTCTAATTTCTTTGTTTTGCTTTCTTGTTTATCTCTTTTTGTAAAACTAATAATGTTGGTTTCCCACTATAGGCGACATGTTATGGTTGGATTTTCAAGAGTTGGTTTCCCCTGCAAGGGGCAATCTAGTTTTGGACGGTAGCATTTCTATTCCTCGCGTCCTTGGATTCTTCCATTTCCGAGGATGAGAATTGTAACTGGTTTAATGACTTAACACATATATTCTTACTTGGGAAAAAAAAATTATGGAAAAACAAGGAAAATACCTATACATTTGCCCATCGAGGAGGCATATTGGTGCAGAACATTGCAAAGAAAAATTTTCCCGACGTTTTGCACAATTCAAAGTTTGGAGATTCATGGGCGATTCACAATAGCCGGTGTGTGCAATAGATTTTAATGGGAAGCACGATATCGGGGTGACTCGAGGCAAGGATGGGGTAGCGCGGTCATGGTGCTCTATGTGCACTAAGAAAAGTGAAAAATGAAATTTTTTGGTGGTAATTTGTTTTTTATTTAGTGTTCGTGCACGAGGTTTTATAGGCACAGAACAGGTTTCTTAAAATTTTGCATACGAATTGCTTTACATTTTGCACGGTTTTTTATGATGCACCGTTGTGAAAGAGTTGTAAAGCACTAGTGTGCTAAAGTAATAATATGCATCGAGCAAGTGTATATGGAGCACACGATGTTTGGTGTGCCAATGGTCTATGTGCACTAGTGCTTTCTCTTGTTGAACGTATTCATGAGTTAAGGGATGATAAGCACACCAGATAGCTTTCTTATGACTTCTGCACAGCTGAACCTCCTCTAATAACCTATTGCTAGAAATGGATGCATGGGTAATTTTTATAACGGTTTCCTCAAAAAAATTCCTTTAGAGGGTCTTTTCCTTCTCTTGATTTCTTGGTAATGCAATAGAATATTTGTTATCTGTGAAAAATATGATTGGTTCTTCTGTTCATGAAACAACTCGGTTAAAGTTATTCTCATCACACGAGTTTGACATGCTTTTATTCATTTTAACATACTCTACTATGGGCGATGATAGAATCACAATGGATTACTTTACACTAATTCCCATGAGGGCGGCCACGAACCAAAACTAAACACATATCCAAATACACTCTTCGTGTCATGAATATTAAATCCACTATTTATATATCCCGGTTAGTTTAAAATCTTAATCAAATGTATACAAGATACCATAGTTTCTTGTTCCAACAACATTCTTAAAATCCTTTTCCAACTAGCAGTGGGTACTCTTCGAGAGACTCCATGAATCTAGAAATGAAACTTACAACAAACATTATATCGGGACTTGTTGCTATCGAATACATAAGACTTCCATGTTTTATAGAAAATTTGGATCTGATATTGAGCCCTTGATCATCCTTCTTGAGCTTTTTGCAGTTGCAATTGGGGTTACAACTAGCTTACAATTTTCCATCTTGAACCTTTTGACTGTGTTGAATACTGAATTGACAAATGAAATACCATATTTATATTGAGTTAAAGAAAAATATTTCATTAGGCCTAAATCAGTCGTATCAAATTCTTTTTTCATGCTTGTCTTAAAATCATCTACTAAGTATCTCTAGCAGTGAAAATAAAATCATCAACATATAGGCACACAATCAATTTTCTTCCTCGTTTACTTTCGTATACAAATTTTTCTCACATGGACTCTAGATGAATCCATTATTATTCATATATTCGCCAATTCTGCGCACCGCAAATCGGGGTGCTTGTTTCAATCCATATGATGATTTTATTTAATTGTAAATTTATTTTCTTTCACATCAATTTCATATCGAGAGGTTGTTTCATAAACCTCTTCTTCTAAAAAACCATTTAAAAATGTAGACTTAACATCCATTTGATATTATTTTCCATTTTGTTTTGTGCAATGATAGATAATATCATTATTATTCATTTCAAGTCTAATAACAAGTCTATTTCATTATAAGCAATATCGAGGTTGTTCTTGAATCCATGAGCTACGAGGCCTTGTTTATGCTTTTCAATTTCACGTTCAGCATTCAATTTAGTTTTGTAAATCCATTTAACACCTACATTATTCTAACCTTCAAGAAAAATATACGAAGTTCCTAATTATTATTTCTTTACATAGAATAAATTTATTCATCGATTGTTATGAAACTAGCTCCAAAAACATAAGAAAATAGATATCAACACCTTAGAAATAAGCCACTTTGAGGGGGAAACCTCCAATACATTACATGAATGAACAATTCTTGGATGATTCAAATTACAAAAACCTCCTTTCTATATATATGAAATCCATGGGGCCACAATGTAATCCTAGCCGACGTAATAATAATAATTTAAGGGCACAATAATAACAATATGGGGGTTACAAGGGTACAATTATAACAATAATGGGGGTTACGCTAACAACAATAAGGGACTATACTAGTAATATAGGGACCTAACATGCCCCTCTCCTTCAAAAAAGTGTTGTCCTCAATGCTTCGAGTAGCTATGGGTGCTTTTGTATAAAATTCTCATCCTCCCATGTAGAATATTTAGTGGGTAAGTTCTTTCACTTGATGAGATACTCGAAAATTGATCGATTACGTAGTCTATTGAGTTCTTGTTTCCATGAAAGTTTCGTGGTTCCAATATGATTTTTACTTCCTCATTAAGTTCCAGCAATATTGTTTGAACTCGGAATATTTTCACCTATAACCTTTTTTAAGCATGAAACATGGAAAATTGGATGCACTCGTGAAGAAGTAGGAAGCTCCAATTTGTTTGCCATAGAACAAATATTTTGCGATACCTTGTAAGGACAATAGTAATTTGGCGATAACTTATTATCCTTCTTAGCTTGCTTGAGGGACATTTGTTTGTATGGTTATAGCCATAAAAATACCCAGTCTCCTACATCAAAACTTTTCTCTTTCGCGATGTTGATCCGCCTATTGTTTCATTCGATTTTGTACCAAATTTAGGTTGTCCTTTAAGAGTTGGAGAACTTCTTGTTGATGCTTGATGTGATCTTCCACTACTTGAACCTTCAAATTTTACCTTAAAGGTGATGTGATGGATGGTGGATGATATCCATAAAGTTCCATAAATGGGGTCATTTTTGTCACAGGTATGGAAGGAAGTGTTATACCACCATTCAGCCTAAAGGTAACCACTTGACCCATTGTGTTTTTTTATTGGATACAAAATAGCGAAGATATCCTTCCAAACATTTATTTACTATCTCATTTTGACCATCTGGATTGAGGATGATAAGATGAGCTATGAGCTAATTGAGTACCCTAACAAGAAAATAACTCCATCCGAAAATTTCTAGTAAAAATGTGATCTTTGTCACTCATAATAACTCCTTGGGTTTTCCATGTAGCTTTTGAATTTTGTCCATAAATGTAGTAGCAACCGTACTTGCTTTAAATGGATGGAATAATGCACAAAAGTGTGCATACTTGGTAAGTCTATCAACTACCACCATGATGACACTCTTTCCTTCGTACTTAGGTAAACCTATGATAAAATCCATTGAAATATCATCACAATTTTGACTTGGAATGTATAAAGGTTGTAGAAGACTCGAGGGTCTTAATTGTCCAACTTTATTCTACCTGAAAACCAAACATTCTCGCCACAAACTTTTGAATATCCAATTTAAGACCATCCCAAAAAAATTCTTTCTTCACCCCCGTGGTAAGTTTTTAAAAATCCCGAGTGTCCTCCTAAAAGAGAAGTGTGCAATTCCAAAAGAATATTTTGTTTTAATTGTAATTTTTACAAAGATATAAGCGATCTTTTTTACCATAAGGAATCATTTTTCCAACTAGTCATGTATGAGATGTACTATGATCTTGCTGCAACTTTTGAATGAGTGTCCACACATATTCATCCTTCTTCCATTCATCTCTTGCTTTAGTTATCCAATCCGGTTGGATAATAGAAATGGCACAAAACAATGCTTCCACCTCTTAATTATTTCTTGAGAGTGCATCCGAAACAAAATTTAGTGTCCCTTTTTTGCATATTATTTCAAAGTCATAACCCAACATCTTTGTGACCCATTTTCGTCTGCTCTTCGAAGATAGTCTTTGTTCCAAAAAAGTGTTTAAGATTCTCATGATCGCTTTTTAATTTGAAGTGTCTTCCCATTAGGTAAGTTCTCCATTTCTTTAGTGCATGTAGTATTGCTAACATTTCCTTCTCATAAATAGGTTTATGTAAATACTTTCCTTTGATTGGACAACTTTAAAAAGAAATGGGTCTTATTTCTTGCATTAAAACAACACCAATTCCATATCCTGAGGCATCACATTCCACAATAAAGGTGTTTGTGAAGTCTGGCGTAGCTAAGACCAGTGCTAGGCACATTACCTCTTTAAGATGTTCAAAGGCCTTAGTTTCTTTAGGAGTCCATGAAAATGAATCTTTCTTCAATAATGTTGTTAGAGGTGTTGCTATTCTCCCATAATTCTTAACAAAATTTTGATAATACCATGTTAACCGTAGAAATCCTCGCAAATCGCTTTATCGTTGTGGAGACTTTCCATTCCTTAATGGATTTAATTTTTTCTAGGATCTACCTTAACACCCTCGTGAGATACAATATGAAACAGATATTCCACCTCTTGTACTCCAAAGAAACATTCACATGTTTTTGCATATAATTGTTTCTCCCCGCAATAGTTTGAGCACCCCGTCAACATGTTGAACATGATCCTTCCAAGACTCGCTCGTAGATTAGTATATCATCAAAAAATACTAGAACAAATTTTCTAAGAAAGGGTTTGAAAATGGAATTCATCAATCGTTGAAATGTAGAAGGTGTATTGGTAAGGCCAAAAGGTAGGACCAAAAAATTCATAATGACCCTCCCGAGTTTTAAATGTTTTTTTCGGAATATTTTCGCGCTCTTCATTCTAATTTTATGATACCCCGAATGAAGATCCAATTTGGTAAAATAAATTACTCCATGTAATTCATCAAATAATTCATCAATCACGGGAATGGGAAATTCATCTTTAATGGTGAGCTTATTGAGCTCCCTATAATCCGAACACATGCGCCATGATCCATCCGTCTTGTGTACCAATACTACGAGAGATAGAGAAAGAACTTTGACTAGGTTGAATTATACCCGCCTCTAATATTTTCTGCAATCATACGTTTAATTTCTCTCTTTTGGACATAAGGATTTCTATAAGGCCTGATGTTTGGAGGAACACTTCCTAGAATTAAATGAATAGCATGATCATGATCACGAATAGGTGGGAGTCCTTTTGGAGTTTCAAAAACCTTTGGAATGATTGTCCAAGAATTTTTGGAGATCTACAAGAAATAGATGATTTTGATGTTGGAACATCTAGTGAGCATAGTTGTGAAATTATACCTTGTTTTTCTTTCTTTAGAAGCTTTGTCTTGACATTAGAGCTTATTATCTTTCCCGGCTTCCCCGCAATACTCCGTATTTCGACTTCCTTTCCTTCTAAAAAATATTTCAAAAGAAGTTCTTGAAAAATTAAAAGATACCGTCCCCAAAGATTTTAACCATTGTACTCTAGTACAACATCAACACCTCCCATAGGAATGGAAAGCATTGGACTATTCAATACATATTCTCCCATGGTTAGCTTGATATTGTGGCATTTTCCGCGAGCAATTTATAGCTCCTCCATTTGCAACCATCACTTGACATTCGCGTGCTGGGTATAAGAAACAATTCAATTCCTTAGCTACCTTACAATGAATAAAATTATGGGTACTACCCGAATCAATCAACACTATTACCTTTTTATTCTTGATATATCCTTCTACCTTGAGAGTTTGAGGAGTGGTAATTCCTACCAATGCATTTCATGATATGGTCGAACTCATTTCTTCCTCTTCTTGTGTTGGTTCCTAGTGTATATCCTCTTCTTTGTTCATTTTATTCATCCTTTTGACAATCTATGGAAAATAATTTCTTCTCGAGCACACTTATGACCTTTATTGTATTTTCTATCACAATTGTAGCAAAGCCATTTTTCTCTTTTTTCTTCAATTGTTGTGGTGTCAACCTTGTAGGTTATGGAAATCTACGAGTAGAAACACTTCTCTTTATAGAAGTGAGTGGTAGGCTTCGTTTTCGCCATAATTTTACATTCAATATTTCTTGCCAACTTGAATGTATTCTCGAATGAATCAGGTTCCAAAACACAAACTTCATGTTGGATGTTATCCTTTAAATTACCTATGAAGAGATCAATCATGTGTTCCTCTCGGAATATCGCTACCCTTATATTCAATTTTTTGGAAGTCCTCAATGTGCTACCTAATTAAAATCTTTTGTTTGAGATTTATCAATTGGATAAAGAAGGTGTTGCTTTTTGTATCCTCATAATGTGCTATCATTTCCTCTATAAACATTAACCAAGTGACAATTTTTTTACCGGAGCAAAGCCATCGATACCATACAAATGTATTTTTTTTCTAAATGTAAAGTTGCAATTGCGTACCTTTTGTGTGTTTTGCACGTCATGGAGATAAAAAAATTTCTCCATCTATAGTAACCATCTTACGGGATCCTTTCCATCAAAATTACTCATATCCATTTTTGGAATATGGTGGTTCTTCCCATGCCAACATTAGATTTTATGAAATCACGATTAACATTTATTTTGTTCTCATCATGAGTTTCCTCTACTATCTTTTCACCGTTAGGAAACATTTATTGTATCAAATTTGTCAAACCTTCCATGTTTGCTTTTAGATCATTCTTCATGTTTTCCATTTTCTCATCGATCTTAGCTTCCATGTCATCCATCTTAGATTGCATGCCATCCATCTTAGATTCCATGCCGCTTCCATGCCATCTATCTTAGATTCCATGCCATTCTTTAAACCATCCATCTTAGATTTCATGCCTTTCTTCAAACCATCCATCTTAGTTTCCACGCCTTTCTTCAAAACTTCCATGCCATTTTTTTGTTTCTCTTTACGAGAGCGAAATTTGTTGCACTTGCACTTGTAATTTTGATATGTCATGTTGCCATTATTCATCTTCATGAGTCATAGTAGAGAGCTTCTAAATGTACGGGTGGGTGCTGAATCTCTTTTAGGGGCATTTTAGAGATCCAATACTCGATATCTATCTCATCAATATGCCCTTGGAGTCAAATTCAACATTTGTATCTTTCAAACGAGACTTACTGCAATTCAAAAATACACATACTCCTTTTACTTGCTTTTTGAGGAGCTCGACATTTGAAAGTCCAGATTATCTCTATAATCGTTGGATCCTCAATATCTCACCCGTAGTCTTACGATGGCCCTATGCATCATCTTTCAAATAGACCTCGGGTCGTACGATCTAATTCCGTTCTACCATGGACAAAAGTTATGCCCAATCTCCCACGATGACCTACTATGGACTGGTTCGAGATCGAAACTTTGTACGACTTTCCACGCGTCATTGTTTCCTCCTTTCAGCTCTCGACATTGAGTAATACCGAAAAACTACAGTCCAGTGTGCTTGCGGCCGCACTTTTACGCATTCTCAATCCACGCTCGGAAGAGAAGAGCTATGAATGTCCCACGATCACCTCTTTTGAGATGACAATTTCGTAGCTCAATAAGCAATCCTAACTTCCACAGATCATACCTCCGAAACATATTGCGGACCATTAGCTGCGAAATTTTTGTGACAGTATGTCCTCAGGATTGTGCTGCTTCTGCACTCTGAGAAATTTCAAACTTCTCCGAACCTTCGTACAAAAAGATTCTTGCTTAGTGTCCCATGATGACTTGTTTTGGAGTAGCAAAACCCTATAATCCAAGCCTCTAATATTAAATGTTGTAGAGCTTCGGCTCCAAAAATAGAAGAAAAGAGAGATCAATGCCTTAGAAATCGACCACTTTGAGGAAACCTCCAATACATTGGATAAATGAGAAATTCACTTGGATGATACAATGACAAAACCTCCTTCTATATATGGGGAGTCCATGGGCCCCACAATATAACCATGAGCCTAACAATAATAATGTAAAGGGAACATAATAACAATATTGGGGTTAAAGGGGTCCATAAATAGCAATAATGGGAGCTACACTAATAACAATAAGGGACCAAAGTAGTAATATACGGACTGTATCCATATAGTTTTATCAAAAATTTTCTTTCATGACTTCATAAAAATTAACTAGATCATGAAGTAATGCAAAATTGAAATTTGATATATTTCATCATTATCCTCATACAATTATTTTAAAAATATAGTTTTACGACCTTCAATTCTATATTTTGTGCCATCATTGTAGGATTAGATGCATTACTTGCCTCTGTTCCTTTTATTTGTTGTCACCACAACACCGATGGTTCGTCATGTTCCTATTTTCTCGATGTTGTCCATTGTAATGAATTTGAATATTGGTGAATTGGATGGCTAGGTGCTTCTATCAGGTGTGTATATGGAATCGACTATCACCTTGTACCTCTTTCTCATCTTCATTCTCTCTGTCTCCATGAGCTAATACAATTCCCTCACCCAACGGATTTATCCCACATGCTTCCATCCCAAGCTTCTTCTTCTTCAATTCAACATCTCTACTAATATGTCTTTATTGATAGGCTTATAGGTTTATATTCTTTAGATTCCCTTATGTCAATAAATACTACACATTTCTACTTCTATCATGTAATAGTTCTCAATTCTTTAGGAGCCATTTTTAAAACACAACCAAAAGTTATGCGATGAGATATGTAACTCTTACCCTTCATGTTTTTTTAGGAACTTGGTATCATGATCTTGGTCGGATTTCTATTAAGGATATAAACAACAAAGGATACTTATTCTCCCCAATATTCATTTTTTATATGATTTTCCTTTAACATACTTCAGAAGCCATATCCATGACAGGTTAGACCACCATTCTTCTTCATTTGTTGAAGAGTATAACATGTAGTAAATTGCGTCTTGATTCCATGTGATTCACAAAAATCAATGAAATTTGTGAGGATATATTCACCACCTATATCCGATCTCAAAATTTTAATATTCTTTCCACTTTCATTTCCAACCATGGGTTTAAATATTTTAAATATAGAAAATGCTTAAATTTGTTCGGAGAAGATTGGCCATGTTTTGAATGTACTCATCAATAAAAGTTAAAAGGTAAACAATACCAGCCAAGGAAAGTGTTTTCATCGGTCCACACAAGTTGGTATGACAATATCATTAAGATTTATTTCACTAACCTCCTGTGAGATTTCTGCCTATGGTGCAAATATAAAAAATTCAAACCAACATTTGGTTGTTGCATACTCATTAACCCTTTCACTATATGTTTCTTTGTAACAAATCTTGACCAGCAAAAGAAATACAAATCACCATATCCCAAAATTCCATAACCAAGATTCATCAAGAATTCTTGGTTTTATAAGCATTCAGGGAGAAGTTATTATTTCTCATTATAAGCGAAAGCATTCTGTGCTTTGTCATGTCTACTCTTCCTATCAATGATTAAATTGAATATTTTTCAATGATAGTACACACATTATTCTTAAAGAACACTCTATATTTTTCTCTATGAGTTGGCAAAGTACTCAATAAATTGAATTTTAATCTAGGTACATAATACCCATCATAAATTTTTTTCACACTTTACACTTCCTTCTATGCAATCTAAATCTTTGCTAGCACATGCCTTATTATCATTACCTAGCGACTTTAGACTCGATATTGATGTCTAGAGTGGAAAAAATGTCTTTGTTTCCCGTCATGTGATTCCACAACCACCGTCTAAAAACAAATATTACTTGAAGACCCTTGAGTTACATTACAAGTCAAAAACATTGAATTATTACCTTATCTTCAAATTTTTACCGAGATGTATGCAGATTTTCTTACAATATCTACCTACCTCTTCAAACACTTAGTAGAAAAATGACCATATGTATATGTGAAATTGAACTTGAAATATCATTACTTTGATTTCCTCGATTCCATATTCCACTGTTACTCCTTTAATTAGGAGGAAGTTGCTAAGATTTCTCTTCATTCTCATAATTATCTCATGGATGTCTTTAATCAGCTGTTATCTTGCCTCTTCCTCTATTACTCAATCTTCCTCTCTTCTCTGCTCAGCTAGGTGTATTTGAGTTTTGAGCATTAATGTTCTGTTATCATATCTTGACATCCTCGATTCATGTACAATCAATGAACGAGTCAACTCTTGATACGCATTTGACTTGTGTCCTTGAACTCTTCTATGGATACAATAATTAGCTTCAAATTTATTTGAAAACTTGAAGAAAATTTCTCGATCACTCTCTTGTTTGAGGTCTTCTCCATATTGTCTCAATTGACCAACAACACTCATGACTTGATTCATAAAAACATCTGAGTTTCTTTTATATTTCATTTCATGTCCTCAAAATCTCTCCTCAGTCCTTGTTTGAGTTTATTTACTTTCTCTACACTGTGATATCAGGATTGAGGTTTCTTACTTCTTATTTGAGGGATTCGTGTTCTTGATAACCTGTAAAACTCCGATATCAAACGCCTTGTTGAATAGACTGACTTTATTATGTCTTTATGTTCTCTTGTCAACAGCATTCGTTCAACGTTGTAAGAGCCATCTCTATAAACTAATAATAAATGCAAGGATACATATTAGTCACAAATCCACAATATCATGAGAACTCATTTAATCATACTAATTCAAATAAAATAGGAATCATAACTTCTTTCTTTCAAAATAGGAATTGATGACTCAATAATATTGTATTTGTCGCCATATCTCATAAATAATTGAAGTCTCAGTGTATTATTTAGAAATATTTTTAAAAACAAAACTAAAAAATGATGGAAATGTGAAATGGCTGAAATCGTTCAAAGAAAATTCTACATCCCTTTTCAAACAAAATAACACCAATAACTTCCTGAAACCCTTTTTAAAACAAAATACTTTAAAAACACCCTTTTTGTCTTTAAAATTTTACCTTCTTCAATAAACTACAAAAAATTTATATAAATAATGACAAAATAGTGAAAAATTAAGTTTCATCCCATATGACATCATATAGGCCAAATAAAAGATTCCTAGAAGCCAAACAAACTATAGAAAGACACGCACTTTTCACTTCTACGTAATATTTTTTCCGCGATAATATTGATAGAATCCACTGCCAATCAGGTACTATCCATCTTTGACAGGATAGAGTACTCCCTTCTGCCAATAATAGCTGGGAAGATCTGTTGGTAAGCATACGTGGTGGGTGAATGATTACAACTTCTATCCATGGAAGTCTGGAGATGAAATGGTTGGCAAAATGTTTGAAGCTGGAGTAGAAGCTGAGCACATGCTACTCACACAGACAGAGAAATGCAAAAGCCCGACTCCTTCCTCACACAAGGAAATTGTGTCTTTTGCCTCCTGAGTGCACTACACGCATTTCTTTGTTGAATTGCTCACTAGATGCGATACTAGTGGCAGTGAAAAGAAACGAAGTAGATGAACATGAGAGATAAAAACACAAATCAACACAACACCCGAACGTAACTTTGTTCTAATTACACAAAGAAATTTCAATAGAAAATGGTGATTTCGGACACTTGCTGACAACATCGTGTTATACCATTTGTCTCGATTACAATAATTCAAATATTACTTTCTCACGCATTTTTCTCTTTGATATCTATAAAATTAATTGACTCTCAGCGTTTGGAAAATTCATGGCGGTGAAAGTGAGCGATCAGGCGGTAAGTGTGGCAGCGGTGAAATAATTATTCTTGCGCCATTGTGTATGACATTGAATAAGGCCCCGAACAAAATATGTTTCATGTTGAGGATACTTTTCTTCATTGGTTGGTCACACCCATAATAGTGAAAATGAACCACGAGCACGGTTGTTACCATACCTAACGCGAAAATAGAGTGGGTTTTTTCAGAACACTAATCCATTGGCATAGCTTCAATGATGGAAATCATGAAAATCAATAAATATTCAATGTGCATATAAATTTTAAAGATCATAAGTTTTTTTGATACACTTTTTGACCTTTCAAACACAACCTTCACAATTCATGTCTACTTTTATCACAATTGTCGGAGACCCATCTTCTTCCTTATCTCATCCTTGCCCTTCTTTTATTTTCGATTTTTCCTTCTTGCACAAACACCATTTTTCCAAAATATCACGAACATTTCTGAAACCATTGAGTTAACAAAGAAAGAATGCATCTCTCAATAAGTTACAAGCGAATTATATGGAGGGTATTTCCTATCACTCATGAAACTCATTGAAAAGATGAGACATATAATTTTAGAGCCGATTGTCCAACATATGCATTAGAACTCAATATGTCATCCCCATTCTTCAATTGCATGGAGCAACAAGCATTCCTTTATTGCATTAGAATGCTTTATGAGATTTTTGTTAAATATCATCATTTAAAATTATATAATCAATGAAATGATTGATCATGTCAAGCCTAGATGTATACATTAACTGTTGGATCCATTCCACTACGTTGGGCATGAACACAGCGTTCTATACCAAGTCGGGGGTAAATATGTAACCAAATCTCAAGAACATCACACGGTGTTGCCCTCTATGAAGAAATTCGTACAATCAAAATTGGTAGATGCTTGAGCACTTAGGCTAAGGCGATTATAAATGGTTTTGCCGGTAGTTGGCACTTTCATTCTTGTTGGGCCCACAACCGAAGGACACCACAACATCATAACCTTGTTTTATTCTCTAATTTGGCACACCCATCACGGTGCAAATGAACCTTTGATTACACTTGTTACCACAAACTAATTGCAAAAACGAGTGGGTTTTTCTTTCCATTCACCAGTGTGCATGAATGGTTTATAAAGAGAATCATTTGTGACTACGGGACTATTATATATTTGATTTGAATTTTCACACTAATATTATTTATGATGTTGAAAGGCATCAATTTCGTAAAGTAAGGTAAGTACTCTCACATGAAAATTTAAATACGAATTTATATTAAAGATTTTCAAAATGGGATTTTGAAATTTTTTTTTAATATAATATTTTTAAAGGATTATTTTGGAAATGAATATTTCTCAAAGTGTTTTTGAAAAGGGTTAAGAGATTTTAAAAATTTGTGAAATTTTCATGGTATAAAGTTTTTTATTGGAAAGAGAATTTAGAGCTTTGTAAAGTCAGTGAGTCTACAATTTTTGTGTTTTGTCAGAATATGATTAGCTTTTGGGGGATATTTTTGCCTTACGGGGGCACACATTAAAATGATATTTTTTTTGGGGGGGCGATATGGAATGGCATCATGCAAACGTAAGTCTATGACATCGGTCATGGGTCGCGAGCACGACTAAAGAAGAGTAACAAAAAATATAAAAGAAAGGGAAAACATTATTTTCGTGCTTAAAGAGGTTCGGGCCATAGCCGAACTGAGATGTCTAACGAGAAAGAAATATTCCCTAGCTTTTAGTTTCATTCAACATGAAATGGTTACATGTGCAAGATAGCAAAAGCTACCACTTCCAAGGAATCATGGAAGATCTGGAGACCGAATTTCACACAGACGGAGTGACATGCAACAACGGGATATGTCACATGAAAATATGTCGAACGGATCCCGAGTAGATGAGGAAGACTGCAGGAGGATGATAGAGCTTGATGAAACTCATTATGCAAACATGCATATGGATGAAGAAGATGCGGCAAATATTGCAAGAGGAAGTTGAAGCCTCTGTTATGTGAAATAGAGCAAGAGCATATCAATGTTCAAGAACTCGTAGTAATGAGGATGGTGCAAATGATGGTGAGCACCATTGTGCAAATAAGCATATGGATGAAGAAGATCTGACATGATTGAAAAGAGAGAAATTTGAAGCCTCTATATGTGAAACAAATCTTGAGCATATAATTCTGTGATCTTCTTGTGATGCGGATGGTGCGAAAGATGGTGAATCCCAGCATCATGAAACACATTTTGATGATGACTACTAAGTTAAATGTGAATTGGTGGAATCAAATAAATTTGGTGAGTTTGGTAAGTGAAATTGGCAATGAAATTGACGGTGACATGCATGCTTAGATCTTGCACCTGCATAGGGTGGATGAGCATTATGTAGATGTTATGTGTGGATCCTTTTTGAAACAAAGATTGATTATGGTAATATTGTGAGAGGCATGTATGATGAATCATTGAAGTTTGAGTTTTCCTTTTTAAGAACAATATATGATAGTTGGAACTACTCCTTGAAGTAGTGTGCAAACAAGCAACAACTAAATTTGGTTTACATAAAACTATCGATGTAGAGTAGAAAGTTGTTTGGTGGATCTGTAATTTGGAATTATTGAACTTAAAAAGAAGGCGAGAGAAGGAATAGGAAGAGGAAGAATATCTCTTTGAAGAGCATCATAAATATGTTTTTAACATTTTTTTAATATGAAGGCAACGCGAAAATAACATGGGATCAAAAGTTGAAAAAAGAGTTTTCAATAAATTTAATGAAGATTTGAAGTTCATTGAAGAATGGATTCGAAGACGAAGACAAACAAAATTGTTTTGAGTCTTAAAGCGACATTGGAATAAAAGAATTGAATGAAATGGTGGATAATGATATTGAGCATGGAAAGAAATTTTAGGAGCTAATATTCGCGGTGGGCTAATTTTCCATGGATTTTTCCAAAAAAAAAGGTCGCTAATTTCCATTTTTTTATAAAAATGATTCGCCCAAATTTTACAATATAAAATTATTTTACATTAAAAATCGCCCACATTATATAGAAAATATATATAATATCATTAAATTTGAATAATTTTACAAAATAGGTAATAAACATTTTATAGTATGGATATTAGGGACTAGTGATTAAGCCAATTTTTTTAAAACTTCAAGACAATTTGTCATCCTCAAAATTATCCACGATGTTGAGTGTGTGGATTACGAAGAAATATGATGGGCGATGATGAAGATGAAGAGAATCGTATGGAAGTTTATGAAAACAAGGGAGAATGCATAAAAACCATTTTCTGCAATGGAGTCAAGAAGAGATAAGATTAAGAAATATGAGAGAAAATTCGGGAATATGAACCGCAAGAAGCAAGGAAAAATAAGACAATTTGAGGATGTAATGTTGTACTGACCATTCATGTTTGAACAAATATGTGAAGAGGAAGGTGTAGAAGACAAGATCATATTATTTTTTAGGATAAATTGAAGGACAAGTCAAACAAAAGTGCTGACAACAACAAGTGAAGAAAGCCTATAGCAAGAAAGTGCAAAAAATATTGAAGAGTTTTTGAGGATATAGAATTTGGAAGTAGGGAAAAATAAAATGAAAATTTACCAAAATTTTGAGTCTAGCTATAAAGTACAGCGAGAACAGACCAATAGGCATGTTTAAGTGATATTTGAGTCATTTTTTATTGCAAACTAAAATGCATAGTTAGGTATTGTTTGGGTTATGTTGAGGCCATAGTGTGTTAAACACAAGGGGAGTGTTAAAAGTAAGGTAATTACTCTCGCATGAAGTTAGACGATCAAATTAAGTAATAAAGTTGAGTTGTGTGATAGATAAATTCAGTAGAAGTGAGTTAAGAGTCGGTTAAGTGAGTGATGGCCAAGTCGATTTTGGTAAGTGTGTGCATGTCAAGCGATTTAGGTTAAAACCATCATAGGGTTCATTGTATTCATTGAGAGTGATTAAAGATCAACAGAGAGCCACAACTCATTTTGTTATTGTGTGAAATCTTCGTGTAATTTGTTCCTTTACTCTTCTTCCATTTCTAGCATTGTTGCACTGCCATTTCAGATTAGAACCCAGTTTGCATTTATTTCTCTTTTTCTCTGGGCCGTAGATGTCGTCGTTACTACGACGAGTTTACTTGATGTTGAATTACCTTCGGTTGCATATATTTCTCTTTTTTCACGGAGGTCATCATCTCTAGTTGTTTTTATGGGATTTCATGATGTTGATGTTTCTTGCTAGAAAATTGAGACTAATTATCGACTTGTGACCAATCCAAGGGCTTTCACTAGATGTGGTGAGCTTGTGACCAATTATATTTTCTAATTTTTTTTTAATTTGCTTGAAATATTTATACATCAAATAAAATAACACATCAATATTTATATATTAAATTTTCAAAAAAAATAAAAAAACAATTATATGTAACCCTATTTTTGTAGTTAAGGAACTCCTTTTCACGAAGTTGAAAATTAGGTTTACTTTCGTAAAAATATTTTGTAGTTCCTTAAAATGTTGGAAATTTCTATTTAGTTATTAGTAGAAGATTCTAAGGAATTTTTAAAATTTTTATATTTTGTTTTGAAATTTGATTTATAATTATTAAAATGGTAAAATAGACTTGTTAAATTTAAGAGCTGATTTAAGTTGCTTTAGTTACCCAAAAAAAATAATAAATTGGTTATTTAAATTTATAGTGTTTCTTAATATTTTAGTGTTTTGAATTTCATTTTTCATTTAAAAACATTTCTACTCAGCAAAAGTGTTGAGTGAGATTTGATTGCATTTATTTGATCTAGAATTTTGTTAAGTATAATTTTTTTAGTTTTAAATATTTAATATAAATAAAATAAATATTAATTGAGCTTATAGGTGGTGATTTACGCTATCATCGTGTAATATTATATATATAATCAACATCATAATGTTTACATTACAATTAAAAGTAGTAATGATAGGGTGTTTAATGTAGTTGAAAAAATATAATTTTATTTTATTTTCCTTTTGCATGAATAAATAAAGTAATAGAATCTGGATGGATCTCAAATCAATCTGCAAACTATGTAAATGAGTTCAAATCTATCAATATACAAAAATAGGTTTATCTTTGACCTCAACATTATTTATATTTATTTTTGTTTTTTCATATGTATTTACATTTACTAGAGTTTTATCTCTTTCGGACATATATTTTTCTTATTTTCATTTTTGTAAAATTTTAAAATATTTATAATTACAAATTTCACATTTTTCTTTTACATATTTATGATTTTTTTAATTTAACATATCTATATATATATATATATATATATATATATATATAGTTTTTATATGTTTTATTAATTAAATTTAAATGTGAATGTTATAAAAAAGATGAGATAAATATCAAAAATTTAGGTTTTAGTTATGAGGAATTATCTTGACCCAATCATTTTCTTAAAAAAAATATCTGGCAACACACTTCCAAACTAGGAAGCTAACTAGCTAGAAAAGAATCTTTGAAGAAATTGTTAGGTCCCTATATTAATACTATAGTCACTTATTATTTATTCTTTTGTATCCCCATTATTGTTATTATTTTACCTATTAACCCCCATGTGTGTGTGTGCACTTACATTATTATTGTTATGTTGGCTAGGATTATATTGTGACCCGAGTTCTATATAAGGAGGTTTTTTCATTTGTATCATCTAAGAATTGTTCTTCTGTAATGTGAAGGAGGTTTCCCCACAGAAAGTGGCTTATTTATAAGGCGTTGATATCTCTTTTCTTCTATTTTTGGAGCTGTTTTAACATTTGTTATATGAGCTTTGGATTCTAGGGTTTCTCTACTCCAAATAGGTCATCATGGAATTTTCGCTATAACATTTTTCTACAAGAGTTCGGAAAATTTGAAAATTTATCACATGAAGCCAAAATCCTAAGGAACTTCGTGTAAAAATTTTAGATCTTTTGGTTTGCAATAAAGTTTCGGAGATATAATCTGTGGAGAGTTAGGGTTTTTTAGGCTCCCGATTTCATCTCTAAGAGGTGAATGTGGGAAAATCGTCATAACTCTCCTGAGCATTAGATTGGGATTACATGAATGGGATGAAATTACATGAATTGTAGTTTCTTGTGTATTAATTTTAGAGTTGAATGAGGAAACGGTGATACGTATCATGACGTACCATTCACTCTATTGAACAGTCCATAATTAGGTCATTGTGGGAGATTGGACATAAAGCTGGCCTTGGAAGCATCCAAAGTAGCTCAAATCTATGGCATTAGAAAGAAGATTCGAGTTCTACTATAGGACCAAATGTATGGGATATTGAAGATAGGAAATCACATAGATAATTTACTTCAATATCGGGCTCTCAAAAAATATAATGGTGTGTATTGTTTTCAAATTTCATAAGTCTTGTTTGAAAATTCGGTTTGAAGTGATTCGAAGGGCATGTTGAAACACAAAATCATTTTTGGGTTCTAAAATTACCCCTAAAAAAGAATTCAACACCCATTAAGCCCTCAAAACTCTCTACTATGACTCATGAATACTGATGAAACATGATATATCAAAATTACAGATCAAGTATGCCAAATTTCACTCTCACAAAGAGCAAAAAAAATGAAATTGATGTTTTGAAGAAAGGCATGGAAGATAATATGGATGGTTTGAATAAGGGCATGGAAGCTAATGTGGATGCTTTAAAGAAATGGGTGGAAGCTACGATGGATGATTTTAAGAATGGTATGGAAGAAAAAATGGAAGGTTTGAAGACATGGAACGTTAGAAGGATGGATCATGGCAAATGTGCTTAGATTATGTGGAGCTCAATAAGGTCGGTATTAAAGATAAAGTTCCCATTCCTGTGATTGATGAATTATTGGATGAATTAAATGGAGCACTTTATTTTACCAGTTGAATATTCACTAGGATATCATCAGAATTAGAATGAGGCGAATATATTCCGAAAATAACTTTTCCAAACTCATGAGGTCATTTTGAATTTTTGGTCATAGCTTTTGGCCTTGCAGTACCTTATACATTTCAAGGGTTGATGAATTCAATTTTAGAACCCTTCCTTAGAAAATTTTTGTTAGTATTTTTTGATGATATACTAATCTACAACAAGTCTTGGAAGGATCATGTTCAACATGTTGATAAGTGCTCAAACTATTGGAGGAGAAAAAATTGTATGAAGACACCTCGAAATGTTTCCTTGGAGTACAAGAGGCGAGAATAAGGTCATATTGTATCTAACGTGGGTGTTAAGATAGACCCTAACAAAATTAAAAGCCATTACGGAATAGAAAGTACCCCCAAACATAAATAAGTTGCGGATTTCTCGAGTTAGGGAGTATTATCACAAGTTAGTTGAGTATTATGGGAGAATAACACCTATAACAACATTATTGAACAAAGATGCATTTTCATGGACTCATAAAGAAACTAAGGCCTTTTAACATCTTTAAAGCGCGATGTGCCCCTGGAAAGCTGATAACAGCTGTGTCAGCTTCACAAAAACCTTTATTGTGGAATGTGATGCATGGAAATGGAATTGGTGTTTTTTTATGCAAGAAGGATGACCCAATACTTTTGAAATTCATCCAATCAAGGAAAGTATTTATAAGAAAGCTATTTACGAGAAGGAAATGTTGGCAATACTACATGCACTAAATAAATTGTGACCTTACCTAATGAGAAGACACTTCAAGGTAAGCGATCATGATAGTCTCCAACACTTTTCGAACAAAGACCATCTTCCAGGAAAGGTAGCAAAAATCGATGCAAAGATGTTCGATGAATTTGAAATCCTCTACAAAAAAAGGGAAGCTAATTGTTGTTGGACATGCACTCTCAAGAAAGGATGAAGAGTTGGAAGCATTGATTTCTTCCATATCTGTTATCCCGACTAGATTGGATGGCGAAGAAAGGGATGAATGGAAGAAGGACAACGAAATATGGACCCTCATTCAAAAGTTGTAGCAATATCATAGGCCATATAGTACTTTTAGTTTGAAAAATGGTTCCTTACGGTACAAAGATCTCTTAATTCTTTGTAATAACTCCCAAATAAAACAAAATATTTTGGAGATTGCGCGATTCTCCTTTGGAGGACACTCGCGATTTTTGAAAACTTGCCACGGGGTGAAGAAAGATTTTTTTTTTTTTTTTGGGATGGCCTTAAATATCGTATTCAAAAACACGGGAGAATGTTTGGTTTTCAAAAAATAAAGTTAAGACAATTAAGACCATGGATCTTCTATAGCCTTTATCCATTCAAGCCAGATAGGAAAATTTCAATGGATTTTATCACGAGTTTACCTAAGTACGAAGGAAATAATGTCATCATGGTGGTAGTTGATAGACTTACCAATTATGTACACTTTTGTGCATCAACTCGTCCATTTAAAGCAAGTAAAATTTATACTACATTTATGGAAACAGTTCAAAAGCTACATGGAAACCCACAAATTATTGTAAGCGATAAAGATCCCATTTTCTTGGAAATTTTTGGACGTAATTATTTTCTTATTTCGTTACTCAACTAGCTCATATCTCATCTTGTCTGCATCCTCAATCCGATGGTCAAGGCGAGATAGTGAACAATGTTTGGAAACATGCTGGTTAGTCTTTTTTGTATACGATAAAATAACACAATTGGTCAAGTGGTTACCTGCGGGCCGAATGGTGGTATAACACTTCCTTCCATCTTTTGTGAAAAAATCACCCCATTTATGGTACTTAATGGATATCATCCATCGTCCATCACATCATATTTAAGAGAAAATTATAAGTTTCAATCGGTGGAAGTGTTATAGGTCAATTTTGGTGTCATTCAGTAATACTGATTGTGGGAATCATCTCGGGGACCAGTAATTTAAGGGTATATCATTCCCTATCATTTCAAGTTGCTACATGCCGTAAGACAAGAATAAGAAAAATTAAAGAATACTTTCATCAAGAAAAGGTTTCCAAGTTTTAAGCACTATATACCATATGAGAGCTCACCAGCACGGTCTTAAAGGAGTTAAGTGAATTTCATATCGAGGTATCCCCATGCAAGGCTGCTACGAGACGAGACTTCCTAGCATTCACGGGTGCATTGGTCACATTGGGAGTGAAATTCCCCATTGTTTCGGAATCTCCACGGCCGATTACCTTCTAGAAGTTCACATGTGTCAAGCTTCGAGAATCCAAGTGTCCATTTGATATCTACAAGATTGAAAACATGTACTATTATTGGAAAGTCATTGATTGCAAAACAACCTTCATTTCATCTATAAATGGAGCACAAATCTGAGTGCTTGAGAGGAATAATTTGAGTAGAGAAATGTTGGAGGATTTTCAATTGAGAGTTAGATTTGTGTAATAGTAGCAGAGATTTATCTTGTGATGAGCCTTGGGGACATTTTTGGAAGGGTCACCTCAAATCGATCACTTGGTTGTAACCTCTCCTTTAATCAATAGTACAACATTTCCTTATATTAATTTGTATTGGCTTTGATTTTCCATATTGCAAGATCTTGGTTGATATATGGTTTATGCTTTACTGATTTAGGAAACTAAATTGAATAGACATCTGTAACATTGCTATCTTCTATTTATTTAGTGTTCATTCTTGCGGGAAGCATTTTGCACTGTTGCTGGAATTTGAAGTTTGCAATGGAGCGATAGAGAAGGAGCCATTTAGAGCACTTTGATTACAAATAGCCCTCTAATCACTTTCTATATTTTTTCTTAGTTAGGAGAAATATTTGTATAGTCTTTAATCTCTTGTTCTGAACTAGCACCTATCTAGGGGAAACATATTTTATACGTAATTCACAATTCTAGGCCAACAAATTGGTGACTCTAAGCTGAGAGGAATTTCTCTTAGTGCAAGGTGTTTAAGCCTCTTGATTTTTATTTTTTTATCCACAAAAATAAAATTACTCATAAATTAAACTTTTTCAAAGCCAAATTGCCAAAAAAAATGAGTTAAACAATAGTATTCTTCCTTATACAGCATGCTGATACTTGTGGATAGGACACATTGCTTTGCATAGTATTGTCTCCCTTTCAAGCCTATGTTACGCATTGCTGTCTCCCCTTTGAGACTACATTGAATCACGAAACCATTGAAATTCCTTTGAATTTTCCTTTTAATTGCTTCGGTTGTTTTTACTGTTTGTGTTTTGAAAAGTTTGATCCTCATATTGACCGGTGAATCTATATACTTCTTCCTCCTTTGACTGAAATTTTTTTCAATGTTTATTTAAAAAGTTTTTTGTCTTTATCATTGACAAATTGATTTCAAAGTATTTTTTATGGTCTCATTAAGAATCATTTTCTTTGAAATAGGAAATTGTCGTAAAATCTTCATTTCCTTGGTAGGATAAATTGTTGTTGAAATCCTCATTTTTTCCTTCAAAGAGAAATTTTTGTTTGTATTATTCATTTCTTGAAAGTAAAAGGCATTTGAATGGTTGATTTAGTGCACTTAGTTTCTTTTCTACACTACGAACATTAAAGAAGGCGAAAGAAAAAAATTGCATTGCATGTAGAATTTTGTGTTTTTAAAAAATTTGGGAAATGCATTTAGTTTGTTCATTGATTTGTTTGCTCAAAAATTGTAGCTTCTTTCCCCTTAGTAGCTAGGTTTTCCGGTGAAGAAACCGAAAGTGAAATGTTGTTTATCATTATTAGTTTTCATTTTAGGAATTTCATACACATCATCGCGGTGAACCTTTGAAAGGAAAATTTTTAAGCAAGATCAGCTAAAAATTAATCTCAATTTATCTAACACGGTATTGGAACCATAACGATAACATTTAGAAGGTCTAGGCTATAGACGTGTTCCGTTGTCGTAAAACATGTAAATGATTATTAAATTTTCGTGATACCTCACGGGAGCGTATGTAAATATATATTATCTCATCACGTACTTTCGAGTATATCGGGCGGTCTTACTGGGTGCCAGTATGTATAAAGGGGTGCTCTCAACATGCATTTGGCATTGGGTGACAACGTGTCTGGACTTGACCTCCAAGACCTTTGGAGGTATGTATTTGGAGGACAACATAGGTGTCATCCATCACATAGTGAACAGTCGATAGCCTTGTAAATTGTGATAATAGAACACAGCATTCGAGGAGATTGTCTGCTTAACTGTGATTGGGGAGGTATTTTTTAGGTTCCGCAGTTTCTTGGTAAACCCTTTTGCCTAGAATAACCCTTTTATTTTTTTATTTTTTTTGAATTGGCTCAATCGATCATCGTGGAAGAACAAGGTATGTTTTCTAATATACATGAATTAGCTTTAAAACTAGCTTTAGCCTTTGGAAGTTACTTTTGTTGAGCAAGGAAATGCGATCTACCGAATCATTTGATCTATACCTCTGGTGAAACATCATTTTCCAATAAACTAAAATTAGTGTCACTTTTTTCTACACATCCCAATTAGGTATTGTTTTTGAAACGGACTCTTCATAGCTACTTGTGATCATGATCCATCCAATAAGTAGTACCATACCTCCTAGACACAGCGTTGTTCAACAAAGAATTAATCCAGATCCTATCTCTTCTTTTCCAAAACATTTGAATCTAGAAGTCGAACAAGGAAATTGTTCTACACTTGGTCATCCCACAAATTTACGTAGCCATTTCGCTCTATGTCCATAATTAAACATGTAATATAATTTGGATCACAGGTAGAAATACTTCCACTGGTTCAATTGGGACTGAATAAATCCCCGAAGACATTCTTTAACTCAACAATTTTTGGACTTTGTGTGCAAGTATTTTCCTCAATACGTTTCCATATTCTTTTGTTGATCCTATTCCCATTCAATATCCCATCCATTTTAAGCTCGTATAGATTTGGTCAATCAACCATATTGAACCAACATCTTTGGTTGGGACGGCTATTCCAATTCGTCGACTCTGCCCTTGCTATAAAGTCGATGTTCACAACTTCACTAGAGTCTCCTTTCATGGTGGCCGTGCGGTGCAAATGAGTTACAAATCATTATACGGCACTTTCTATGGTGCACTTCAATACCATGGTCTTTACCAATGTCATCATTCGGTATTTTAATTGTTAATCCTATCGTTAGGGCAGGCAGTTTTGATTCATTATACCTCATCGGGGCAATATCAAGTAGATCATGGGTCAATTCCTTTAAGTACCATATCAAGCTGGACTCATTTGGAGAGAGATTATTTTGTTTCTTATTATTCTGTCTTTAGGAGAACAACCTGGTCACCCAATTGATGGTACTCAATCACTTTTAATTAGGGCTAATATTTAATTGAATGTTTGTCAATGGCATTATATACCTTTTATCCAACCACAACGGTTGTACACTCGTATCTATCTAAACGATTCAACTGTACATCACTATTTACCACTTGTTAGTACATATCTACCCCGTTATAGAATCAAAATATTGTACATAAATCTTATCAAGTGGGTCCTTCAACTCAATATCATCAAATTTTGGGTCCATAGACTCCAAATTCTTTAGTTAATTTACAACAACTGTGTCGAGAATCATTTATTCAAAGTTGGTCTACCATTTTGTGGATGTCACAAGCATTTGAGCACAGTTATACATATCCAACCGAATCCAAGTTATCATAATTTGGGTTATAACATTGGTGGAAAGACCCTTAACTTTATTAGATACGAGCGGAATAGAACTCTTAAACAATTTCAAATGAATACTTTTGTACATCCGATCATATTCATGAGTGGCATCGTTGTCGATGAATGGTTAGATATTTTTTTCGAATCCAACTTTAACTCACGAATGTTTCATTAAGTCCATATTAACATATAACTGAGGATGTGACTAAGGGTGACATCATCACATAAACTTATCTCGTACCCAATATTTAGACTCGATTTACACTCAATCTAGCACGCTCTGTGAGAAAATTCCTAACGCGTCAAGATCTGTTCAATGTTCCTCCTCGATTCAAAGACTCTCTTATGTTGCCAGATGACTTGATTTTCTTTGCTAAGAATACACTATAACCTTCTGATCCTGTTTTACTTCAAAATTAATTCCCTTTCATTTAACAAAGGAAAAGGTGAAAAAGAAGCAGGAAGTAAAAAGGGAAATCAAAGAAAAAGAAAACTTCTAACCGAGTAGAAGAACAATTTGAATTAACTACCCGGATATAAAACCTTGTTATACGCCATAATATATAACAAGGGACTACTTCTCAGTATGAATTGTCCTCACCATGCTAAAACAAAAAAATCATCAGGCTTCCCATGCATCGGTTGTGTTTGACGGACCCATTTCCAAATTCGGACATAATTTGAACATAGGATACGACTCCCTGGTTCCCAAGTGTTAATGTTATCAATGCTAGAAACCTTCTGAGTATTTTGGTGTCAACGTGTAATAAATATTATCGGTATTTAGGTCGCGATCAGCCTACTACCTCGACTACGAATCGATGCATGGAATTAGTATATCTATTGTTCCTTGAACAAACAAGACAAACCCAAAGGGAGCTAGTTCATAAATTGACATATAATCTATGAGAAGAGTTGTAAAAAAATTATAATATAGTTGCGAGGACAGCTCAATGCCCTTGACTATGTCTGTTAAGAGTATTTAATTGTCACACTCCAGGAAAGCAGGCTTTATTGTTGGCTGCATTGTTGATATTCACTTCGTTCTAATCTGTTTTATTTTTAATCATATTGTTGTAATAGCAAAATACCCGACAGAATTAGCATTATCTATACAAGTAAATGTTCTCAATCACACTTGTTAATTGCACTATTGGTGGGGAGCATATACATATTATTATTAATAATTACTATACTTCACATGTGCGTGCTTATGCAATCATCAACAATGTTGAAGGTTTGATGGAAGAACATACTAAACCTTGGTATTATCAATAACTTGCATGTTGAACTAGGGGAGAAATAGTAGATGTTGATGTAAATTCGTTGACGGTATGACTAACATTTACTTGGAAGGCCATGCGTATATGTGAAGTGACTACAATTGTTACATGCTGAAGATAGTTTCCTTTCCACTGAGAGGTACGATCCACAGTCATTAATCAACTATCCTTCTTTTCCCTCCTTTAAGTGCTTTAGAAGCATTCCATTTCCTTCTACATGCAACTAAAGTGGAGAGATTGGTGTGAGACTGTAAAAGTTCCTCTCATGGAAACTTTCATTACTGGCAACTCGACGTCGACGAAGTACTGATGAGAATTTTAATTGTGATATTTTCCTCTATCTTGCTTAAGGAAGATACGAATGATTCCTAATATTCTACGTTGGATGAATTTTACTACCGGCCCTATTCGGTTAGCATAACAATCAATCTATTTTGCTTAGAGCGAAGAAATCCCAGAAATGTTGTGTGGTGATATTTGGATTGGTCGTTCCTTAGGTTTGGTGCTCCATACAGTCCATTTTCCTCAATATTTTGACAATGAAGAAAATGATACAGAGGATTGTGATTTCGGAAGAGAACCACAGGAGGAACCATCATCATCATTCCCATCTTCCTCATTATGAAGAAAACAATCTTAGTGAACTATATCACCCATCAATGTAATTTCTTTTCGAATTCTTTTCCAATTAATGCAATTTATTCCAAGCAAAATCATAAGCTCTTGAAGAAACCATTTCTATTGATATTTCGATAAACATTTGGTAAAAAAATATTCATGTTGGTGTATCTTATTCATCGGAGACTTGAATCATATTGCTCTCTATTTCATGTGAATTTGGTGACATATTTTCTTGGTCCTACAGGAAATTCTAGGCATAGATACTAGTATAGTTGAACACCTTATTAATATGTATCTTGATGTCAAACAGTGCACCAATGTTATCCTATTCATCCAAAGAAAGATGTTGCAATCAAGAAAATGTTGAAAATTTTACGTGCTAGTTTTAAATTTTACCCCTATTTCAATGGTAATTGATTTCCAATATCATTCATCATGAAAAAACGAACCATTAGAGTGTACGTCGATTATCAGGATGTTCATCTGAGGCTTGGCCAAAAAGAAGAAAACTATCCTACTCCCTTTATCGATCAAGTTAACAACGGGTTGTCTTGGATCATTTTCATTGGTGATGGATTTCGGATATAATCAAATCGATATTCTTGGGATTATCATTTCTCTGGTATCATTCATTGTCCCTAGGGCACATTTACTTATGGAAACTTAAAGTTTCACTTAAATAACAATGGAAACTTTTCATAGAGAAATGGATTATCTTTCAATGACATCACTTCATTGTTGACTTCATATCTATATGATTAACAACGCATTCACGAAGTGGAGTGATCACCCAATGCATTTTAGAGGCATTTTATTACAACGTCGACACTACCAAATATTCTTCAATCCACATAAATATTGTGTTTTGTGTTAGTTTCTGATTGATTTCTCGGATTGTGGTCTCGAAAAGAAGGAATTCGAATAGACCCATTGAAGAGTTCGAGCCATTACGATTTACTGCACCCTCAAATTTACTTTAGATACGAGAAACTTCAAGGAAATTCTAGCTTCTGGAGAGAAGCACCGTACCTGGTATACTGCAAATGGCTGGAAAGGATTTCTTTCATTATTGAAAAGGGGTTCCCTTCCATTGCGACCAAGTTGCACAAGATTGCTGATCTTTGTCGACCTCGTCTTGTACGAGCATCATTAATGTATCTCTAATTATCAAAACAATCTTTCTATGTCATCGCGGATAAAACAATGTATTCTTTGTGTATTGGTCCCGAAGAACAGAACAGACATTGATCTATTATTTGGGTTATAATCTCAAAGCGATACGAAAGTTAATTACTCATACGTAGAAAAGCTGAACGCTTGGAAGCTATTCAGATGCAAATATTTCGCCATTATATCATGCTGCGAAAAACAACCTCATTTCGGTTTACAGTACATTTATACCTCACGTCATTTGGAGGAAAATATTTAGAATGGAATCTGTTTTCTAGGAATTTGTTTGGAATTCATCAGTCAAGTAAAAAAAAATCTTTTAACGTTTTTGGTGACCTTCTCTGTGACCTTCCCCTCGACAATGTTTGCAACTACGCTAGAACCATCAATTCCTAATGAGTCTCTATTTACGATCGGATATGATCCTTGGGCCTGCAGGGATTTTATCATGTATCTACAAACTCAAATTTTCAACCTAATACCTGTCTTGCTACCGAGCAATGGAAGTACCAAGCCAAATATTATCGATCGTCGGAGATACCGCACATCTTGTGGTGTGATACCATTCTAAGGAGGTGCCTCACTCAGGGAGGCCAAAAAAGTGTTAAATGATTGTGATGTTGGGACTTGTGGTAGACATTTATCTCGTGCTGCATGTGAAGATATCTAGGTGGTTACTTTTGGCCTACTATTTTTTTGAGATTGCATCCTCGCGATCAGTTTCATGTATGCCATATTTTTTATCATAAGATCCAAAAGCACTTCGGTGCCAATGCATCATGTTGTCTGCAGCCAGGACCTGCATTTTGCCTTGATAGGAGTGACTTGACTTCATGACCGATAACCCTCCTTAAATGCAGGAGGCATGGTTATATTATTGTCGCATGGTCATTGTTTTTAAATAGACGAAGCGATGACTACATTCAACAACACATGACGGAAAGATGCATTTTTGTTCCTTCAATCATGTTATTTGGGGTGAGGTCCATGAGCTATAGTTGCATATCATGGGAATCATTTCGCAACCATATGTTGTCCTAAATTCTTTGTAATATAGGATTGTCACATGATAATTCCATGCCTTATTATCCACAATCCATTGGACAAAGTTGAGGCTATTAACAAAGTTATGGCTCAAGTGTCTTCCATGAATGATAGGAGTTCATAAAAGAAATTGGAATTTGATCATGTAATCCACTTGTGGGCACATAAACCTTAGTGAGAAACACGTCATATTTACTCCTTTTCCAAATGGTGTATGGTTTGGAAATATACGCACCAATCTAATGCGAAATATCATCATTAAAGCTCGTAATGAACTTGTGACACCGCCAGAAAGAAACGTATATTAATCATCTGTCTGATGAAATGTGTCATGAAGCCCAATTGGCTAGCGAAGCGCATAGAACGTATAAAGGCACAATACGATAAAATTTTCCCGGCCACAGCATTTACTCGAAGGTGACTTGGTCCTTCTTTACGATGAAGAAAGGCATTGTAATAGGCACATGGAAATTTGAGCCATGGCATAGCCCATATATTTTCCCAAGTTATTGCTAAAGTTGCCTATGATTTAGTTGATTACGATGGAATTCCATTGGCACAACCAGAAATGGGTTGTGTACGAAACGTTATTCACTTTCTTAATCATGAACGTAGTGATTTTTTTCTATTATATTGTATATATGTTGTTGATTTGCATTGACAATATCTTAGTTTGTTTTAGGTTTTCTTGTGATAAGTAATTTTCTTTTATTTCATTGCAGATGTACGAGTATTCAAACATTTGTTGGATATCTTTGAATGAACACTGGGCTATAGTATTTTACAAATCTATCTATTTACGGCGTGGGTCATTTTTTCCTAGAAACGGTGAGTTAGTGAGTTTCAAGGTTTTATTTGGTAGATCAATGGAATGCATGTCCATGAGTATAGTGCCCAAATCTCAAACTTCTCTTGATGCCGCCTCTGTTTAGTGACTAGCATAATCTTAAGGTTGGGCTACAACTTGTGTGCAAACTTACTGGCATTTATCTTACAAATCCGGCCATACTTAGATTGTTCTAAGTTCCACTTTTGGAAAATTTTTGCTTTTATTCAATATAAACAATTTCTAGAGGTGGGTGACCTGACCCAGTTGTTAGCTAATCAGGATTTAGACATACATTTGCAACTTATGTGTAAATAAAAAACATTCACATCATTGAATAGGATTACCACGAAAATGACATAGGAGGAAACTGTTATAAATCATATAGATGAACAAGCATAGGTTTGCAAGAATTGTGCCCAAGAAACATTGACTATCATATAAAATATGTACCAAAATTTCAAAATTAAACTAGTAGTGCTCAGCAGTAACATGTTATAGATATAGCAATCCTACGGAGAGGTAACCTTACATCTGAGTTGGGAAACCCAATAGTGTGTCGTTGCGGTCCCGCAGGTAACTCTTTGATACGGCAATCCCATAATTAAGAAGGTCAAACCCTCTATGTGTTGTTGAAGCTCGGTGAGTCTTAGCCATATCAAGGTCACCGAGGCTGCTCCTCTCGACGACCCTCTCTACGCGGTTGCTTTGCGCTGCGGTTCCTCTTGGTTGAACACAACCAACCATGCATTACATCAAATGTTTAGTTTGGTCTTGGGAAAACATGAAAATACAAAAACATTGTATAAACATTAGGAAAATCAATAAACATCATCAAAACATTCTTACCCATTGCACCCAGAAGCACCTTCTCGTAATGCACAAATACGGATCTCCTCAAAAATCAATGTCTGCGTATGCATACTCATCGATGGTGATGATATGTCATTGGAACCGAGAGAATAATGTAGTAGAGATCATAATGACGATTGACATGCATGTCGACCCATGAGTTACCCGTATTTTCATCGTCTCTGGGATCCCAGCTATATCTAGTGTCACATGTTGTGGGCGCATCGGTCGTCCGTTCCAAAGCGAAAATAAAGTTGAACCACATGAAATTATTCTTTGTTCCTCCCTTTTCTTTATTCAACTTTTCTTCTGAGATAGAATAACTTCGAGACCGATTAAAGGCTGACTCCTAAGCACTCTAGCGCATACGTAACAACACGATATGTTAGCTACATGTAGTGTAACGGTGCCAACGAGTTTAGAGAATTGTGAGGACTGGTTCTCAAAGGAAAATCTCTGACATCTTGAATGTTTATTTTCCATCTTTGCTAGGTTTTGCCCCTAGATAGCGAGTACTACGAGAATATAATCCCCTCCTTTATCTCTCCTCAATGGTAGACCCTTAGAGTGAAATGGGTAAGCCTGTCCTTGAAAAACACATTGTGTAAATACACATCTCAATTGCTATGGGAACCACTTGGTTCTTAATATGAAATGCATATCATGGGATGCCATGCTCGAGCCCAAATTTCAGGGGAGGTTCCATTGTTGCCTCATTCCCAACATTTGAAAGTACTTAAGCGATGCAACCTCTTAAAGATCTTATAGTACCCATATCATTTAAAGAAATCATATCTTTTTCTTCATGTTCTCTTTCCCTCCATGTAATTGTCATTCTAATCCAATGGAAACTAAGAAAATACAACCATAAGATCCATTGAATTCCATTCAATGCAAAAAACTAGGCAAATTTTGGGCATAACATGAAAATAAAAAATTTGAGCTAGCCCAACACACTCCTTGACAAGAGACGATGCATTGCACATACAAGTAACCTTCATGCACCTATTAATGGGTGCGGGTTTCGACATTCGGGGGTTTTTTTCCACTCAATTTGGGTAGAATTTACCTTGTGACCTTAAAGCCTAAAAAATTGTAGAAATTGGAATGGAAATGAATACCAAGGGAAAGAGGATGTTCATGGTACTAACTTTGGATCAAACAATGATGAAATCCATCCCACCGAGAAATAGTACGATCAATGCATTTTGAAGTTGGGGAAAAACGGTTCGAGCTCCAAAATGCAAATGGTAACTATGGAATGGTAAAAATGAATAGTGAAACTACTTTTAATAGTCATTTAATTATTTCCAAGGTAAATTTATTGCTATGACTATAGTTTTATTATGTTTTTATCATGAAACAAGTACTTTTAATCCATGGTGTCGTTACGGAATAGAAATACAGGCGATGAACATATTATTCATCGAGATTTATTCAAAGAATGACTTGACCACGAAGCATAAATTTTCTCATTATTTTTCGAGGCTTTGTTAAAAATGAAAAGGGATTTGAAACTTTTACTTTTATCTTTTTACCGAGCTTTGATAACAATAAAAAAAGGAACCCCTAGATTTTTATTTCATTTTGTTTTCGGACTTTACGATAATGTGAAAATATTGTTGAGCACTTGTCTTTTCAAGCTCGTAAAAGTAAATGAATTGATATCTACTCGGTATAAGTTTAACCCTTTTCAGGAGGCGAGATAGATTATTTAAGAATGTATTATGGTTAAACATGACCAAAGAGGTTCTCTTAGATATTTTACACTTTTCAGATTTGGTGACAAATTTACGAAAAATTGTAACACCCCCAATTTATGTGTTGAATTTGAAAATTTAGACATTTGAACTTTAATCCTAAAGGGAGTGGACCCCAAAGGATAAGTATGAATGAGAATGTAGTTTAATATTTAAATTTATGAAATAAAGAACATGATTGTGCATTTTGACCAAGATGAGAATTAAGATCTTGCCAAATCCATGAGGATGGATAGGCAACAAATCCCCACAATCTTTCAAAAATCCTTGAAAGAAATTAATTTAGATTTTGAGAGGAATCTAAATTTCCCCGATAAAGAAAGAGAGGAAAGTAGTTGGGAAGAAATTGCAAAAATGCGGAAAAGCTGAGGAAAAACATAAAACGGCTTTAAAGAGTCCCAAAAGGGAAGCCTAGGCTAAACGGAAAGAAAGCATCCACCTTTGTGCGGGCCATGAGAATTAGAAACATGCTTTTCGGGAAATATGAGCTTAAATAAGGCTTGCTCCTAGGCAGATCGAGAGGGTTGATGCCTTGATGGAATGATCTCAGCCTAGGGGGTGAGTTCGGGAACAAAGAGGACTCTAAGGTTGGGAGGTTGATCATTTGTGAGTGGTATGTTTTGAAATTCTTGTTTATTTTGTTTTATTATGGTATGAATTATTTCCTTATAAAATTTAAGGGAATTATTATGATTGATGATTTTAGTACTACATTTTAACGAACCCATCTTAAGGCATTTACCTACCGGATACATTTAGTTGTAGACTAGTAATCCATAGAGTGAGAAACCCACAGAAACTCAAACCAAAAACCAATCCCAGATACAGAAGGTACTTAGTCTCCATAGATAATTAAATATTAACTTGTTTCATATATATAAAAAGGTGAAATTATATGCTCACATGTATGTTGAAAACTAGCAAGTATGAGATCTGAAATTTACATGGTACAATACAGAAGAGAAGCAAGGACATGAGAATATGTATTTCGAAAAAATTCTAACTTGTGAAGAAATTCTACTCCATAGAAGTGATATCATTTATAGCATTTAACGGTGTATATATTGCATTTCTAAATTTTCTTTAATCCTTGAGATAAGTATCACTTGGCAAAAGAACTTAACATGCCTAAGGTTCTCTACTCTATTATTATCGAATACATACACTGTGCATAAAAAAAACAAATTATACCTATAAGCACCGAGAGCTAAACAAGAGATCATTTTGCTGCTTCAATATAAATGAGTAGATGGGCGGAGGAAACATACAAACGAATCATGTAAACCCCATAGCGTTCATACTAAATCATAGTTGTTATTTAATTTACTAGGCATTGTGCACATGTCAAATAAAATAGTGAAAATGCCATCGCAGGATGTTCATACAAAATAAGAAGTCTAAATTCTTGTCGTTTTTATGAATCACAATTCCAATATCAGTATTCTGCTTATGATACTACTTAGAAGTACAAAACCTACTGGTAGATAAACACGCATCTCATTATACAAGTCAGTTATAACATTCGGGTTTTAAATTGTAAGAAGATGTGAAGAAAACACTTGAAGCAGTAGGATACTCTGCCCATCCCTGCAAAACAATTCCGGGTCTCATATAAACGCACAGATATAAAAACGAAACAGGTAAATCATCACACATGACATTTCATTGTCAGTGACGTCTCGCGTTGAAGCGAGCTAGAAGGCCCAACAGAGAATTTCCCTTAGCATGAGAAAGGTCATGCAGAATTCCAGTAATGGTTGTAATAGCCAACGAAAAATTGTGTAGGCAAATGCATAAGCCGCGAGTTAGAAATTACAGTGGTTAAAATAAAAAGAAAAACGAAACTGACATCGTATTTTCTACTAAACCGGAAATTAGCATTATCCAACTTATACGATTTAAAGAGTACACCATAAATCGAAAACTCGAACCAGAAAAATAAAGGGGCTATTTCATTCTAACTGTATGTGACTAAATAAATATTTAAGTCCATAGGCAGCGAGCGCAAAATTTAAATGTAGAGTTGAGAACACTTCTATAGAGACATAAACAAAATGAGAAAATAGGTAGCTTTACGCTGGGTAGTTATCATGAGAAATGCAGGTAGCAGAACAACGTGGAAAAGATCTCAAAACCCCTTCGCAAAACCAATATGATAAGTAGTACCGGAAAGAGTGTAAACTGGCTGACGGAGTTATCGCCATTATCAGATACTACACACAATTTAAATGCAGGACTAATGTGGTTAACGGAAACCAAAATGTTACTGTCACGATAGAAACGTGATGGGAAATCTGAAGAGCTCAGGAACCATTCACGACGGAGTCGAGTTGGCTCGCTCACGCCGAAGATCTCAGCGTAACGAGTCCCGCACTATCGCTAAACTCAACTGCAGAATCCCTTCTTGGTTCCTGTATGAATAAATGGGACAATTACCAATAGCTAATCGTACCCATTCAAAAACGAAGCGAGCGAGCTAGAAACCCTTACCTGGCCACCTGCAATCACGAGCAAACCTGCGCACAGGAACCAGGTAACTGAGTAGGGGTCCGTCAGTTTAGTTGGGTCCCCGACCCTCCATCATCGTAGCTCTGGAAATAAAAGAATCGGGAGAAATGTACAGAGGGGCGAACCCTATTACCAAAACTGAAATAGGATAATCCGAAAAGAATAGAGGGAACATTTCGAAAATAGAATACGATTACCTACTGCATTCTCCCTATGTTGATGGCCGTCCGGTGTAGTCGAACAAACAGAAGTCCGGCATAACGCATCTGTCATTCACGAAGTTAGTGATTCAAACATCTGCATTGTCAAGCTATCTAATTCTCTGGTTCGAATCAACATTTACTTAACTGAATCGCAGAATACAACCACAGAAATTAGAAAAGATTTCGAATCCTTGGCCTACCATAACTGCAGTGTTGATTTACCTGGCCAGTAGGGCTGAGAAATCCAACACCGAAACAAGAGAAACCCCATCCATAGGCGCCAGAGCTCAGCAGGGTTCGGAGTGAACCGATCTTATGTAAAACATTCCGGGAGAATCATAGGAACACTCAACGCCATCATCGTCCATCTGTCAACCAGGTAGTTCGCAGGAATCCCTATGAACTCTGAAACTCTCTGCATACAGCGCATCAGTACTCGTGAGATGTATAAACAAATAGAACGCCGCGCTATTGGCATGAGTATGTACCATAAGGAGTTTCAACAAGTAAAGTCGATGGAGTAAATTCAGCAGAGTGATCGGTGGAGGCGTCTTACCCGAGGGCCTAGAAATTAAGGTTGCAGCGCGATCACAGGTAGTAAGTACCCGTGTGTCATCTTGTGAATCGCTGAAGTCTGAGCCATTCGGCTACGCTCGAGCCAAGTCTTCATCCCATCGCCGGCGAAAAATAACACGAAAAACCCTAGCATTAAAATTTGTACTGGTAAATCGACCTCGTGATTTAGTTGCCAACTATTGACAGTCAGCCGAACGCTCACATGGTACTGATTCACTTGTATGCTTTGCGTGGTGTATCAAATCATAAATCTAAACTTTGGAAATATATGTCCTTAGAGGAAATCGAACCAGGTTGCGTTAATAGGTAAGTTTCCGCCTACGATAAATTCACCCAATGGGTTGTTAAGATCGCTCGACCTTAATGAATAAGGAAAAGTAATTATATGTGTTATTAAATTGTTAACATATATAGATGTGTACCCCCAATTCATATTATTTAAGGTTTTAGATATATGTATGAATTATATATATGTGCTATATATATGCGTTATATATATATGTGATATATAGATGTGGATTCAAAAATGTTGTCCAATGAGGTGTGATATAGATGTGTTACCTATATATGCATTATGTGAAGTTACTGAAAGATAGGTATGTCTGTATTATGTCTAGGGAGAATATCCTATGTTAATACAAAGGGTTATGGAAGTTATATACATGGTTGTAATGTATACCAGGAGAAACATTCAATGCTACTAATTAGGGGTAGTGGGAAAGAACTCCTGAAGTTGGTAAGAGATACTAAATGAGTAGAGGAAATTTCAACAAGATGGAATTTGGAAGTAAATTTCTAAACACCTTACTCAAACAAACCGGAGAGAGATTTCTTAAAGCTGGAGGTGTTACAAATGGTATCGAGCCCAAGTTACAAAAGCTGGGGTTGTTATTCTTGTATGCTCACTGAATTACGAATGCTAGTCTTCTAAGTGAATGTTGTAGAAATTGTTGTTAGTTTTTCAATTTCAACGACCAAAATTTTGAGTGTGTACAATGGTGATACAATGGGCTGAAGAGGAGGAATTTATGTGGATGCAACGTGATGAGTTTGCTACTCCGAGATCCCAATGCCCCCGGTAATGGCCATGTTGCACGGAATGCAACGAGAGTTGGGCTGAACTAAGAAGCGAGAATGACATGTTGTCATCGGCCGGTAAGGAGCAAGAAAAAGCTCATCGGAGAACTAACTTCCCGGAACAGCCCGGGAAGGCGAAGGTTCGAGGAAGAGAAAGATGGATGAGTGCGATGACGATGATGCTTTGCTAGACATCAGCATAAACGAGAAAGAAAATTGCGGGGAGTTCAGAAAGATCAAACCTCCCTCCTATGATGGGGAGAAGGAAGAAGATGTTGAAGCTTGGTTTCTGAACATGATCAAGTATTTCCAAGTTTATGAATATGAGAGCAATGCGAAGGCAGATTAGTGTGTATCGGCTACAAGGAAAGGCTACCTTTGTGGTGGGGAAGAGACGAAAATAGTGCATGCCATTGATGAAAAAGACGGTTACTTGGGAAGATTTTCGGGCTAAGTTCAAAAATCGTTATTTGAACGAACGTTATTATGATGATAAAGCTAAAGAATTCCATGAACTTAGACTAGGACGGCTCACTATTGATGAGTTTGTCACTAAGTTTACCAATTCTTGAGATATGTCCCCTAGATTAGGGAAGAAAAAGGCAAAGGTACAAAGGTTTTTAAATTGCTTGCCTACGCATGTACAAGGAGAAAATTGAGTTTGACAACCCAAAGACAATGGACGAAGCGAGTTAGAAAAAGCAAGATTATGCTATCGGCGAGTTTAAGGGTAAGGCGGAACAAAGGGAAGAGGCTGGGCTGAACAAGGGGCGAGTTCAAAGGGAAAAGACAAAAACCAGCCTATCTAAGGAATTTTTGGCGAGAGATCATCGGCGGAAAAAAATTCAATAAACCAAAAGAAAGCCAAAGCATTCGAGTCCCAAGTGGCTTCAAAACAAGTAGAAGGGAACAATAAAAAGGAAGGGACGGTCGAGAATGAAGGAACCTTTGAAGTGTTAGGGCTATGGAGAACCCCATATGATGAGGGGCGCCCCCATCGAAATGTTCATATGATCGGCGAGAGAGCGTGAGGCAACAACGGTAAATGACATAGCAGAAATATACCAACTATCGGTCGTAGCATTGGAAAATCGGCAAGCCGAACATCAAGCAACCATGGTGGAAATGGAGGGTAAGATTTACGACCTACATATTCTTGTTTTGATTGATCCAGGGTGCTTCTTTGAGTTACATTAGTCCTGGAATTGTAGAAAAATGTAAAATTAAACACTGAAAAATTTTCGGCGGTCATGGTTGGTACGGTGAGCCCTTTGGAACAAAAAGAAAAGTCACACATAAAGCGCCCCAAAAACAGCAATACAATTAAATGGCTTTCCAACATAAGTAAATTTGAACATATTGCCATTAGGATCCTATGACTTGCTGATAGGAATGGATTGGGTGGAAAAAGAAGAAAAGCCACTGATGAGCTGGCTGGGAAAAAACTGTGCATTGTGTGGATGAAGAGGGAAACCTTTTTTCATTAAAAGGAAAACCAAAATCCATTTCGATACGACAAATATCGGCCTTACAATTGAAAAGAACAACTAGAAAAGGATACCAAGTTTATGCGGTACATGTGGAAGAAGTGGAGCGGAAGGCGAGGAAATCTGCTTTGAGTGAATTACCGGTAGTAAGGGATTTTAAAGAAGTTTTCCCAGGATGAGATTCCTCATCTTCCCCCCAAAAAGAGAAATTGATTTTTCCATAGATTTGGTGCGGGAGCCACGCCTATTTCCCGAGCCCCCTATCGAATGAGTCACTTTGAACTTATGGAGGTGAAGATGCGGGTGCAAGAATTCTTGGATAAAGGCTACACTAGACCAAGTGTGTCTCCATGGGGAGCACCGGTCTTATTTGTGAAAAAAGAAGGATGGAACTTTTAGGATGTGCATTGATTATCGTCAATGGAACAAGTTGACCATTAAAAATAGATATCCACTTCCTAGAATTGATGATCTTTTTGATCAAGTGAGAGGGGACCTCGAGTCTTTTCCAAGATTGACTTAAGAGCTGGGTATCACCGGCTCAAAATCAAGGAAGAAGACATTAGCAAAACAACTTTTTCGAACCCGGTATGGACACTACGAATTTGTAGTCCTACCTTTTGGATTGACAAATGCCCTGCCACCTTTATGTGTACGATGAACGAGTGTGTTAAATAAGTATTTGGATAAATTTGTTTTGGTGTTCATAGATGATATTTTAGTCTACTCAAAAATAAAGAGGAACACAAGGAACATCGCGGATAGTGTTACGAGACTGCGAAAGAAAATCAGCTATATGCCAAGTTCGGTAAATGTGAATTTTACAAGGATAAGATTCAATATTTGGGTCATATTATTTACGAAAAAAGGGCTTGCGAGTTGACACAGAAAAAGATAAAAGCTATTAAGGAATGGCCGGTCCCAAGCTGATGTATCGGCGGTAAGGTCATTCATGGGGATGGCGAGTTACTATCGTAGATTTGTGGAGAGATTTTTACTGCCATAGCACATCCCATCACTTCATTGCAAAGAAAGGGTGTCAAGTTCGTGTGGAGTGAGAAATGTCAAAGCGAGTTTCGAACAATTAAAAAAGAAAAAACTTATTTCAGCCCCAGATACTAAAAATTGTTGATCTGATAAAGAGTTTTGTTGTATGTACATATGCTTGCGAGAGAAGGGCTAGGAGGAGTCCTATTGCAAGAAAATTCGATTATTGCATATGAATCTAGAAAAGCGAAAATACATGAGACAGAATTATAGTGCATATGATTTAGAATTTGAAATTTGTTATTCATGCTTTAAAGATGTGGCAGCACTATCTTCTTGGGAAAAAAGTTCACATTGATGACCGATCATATTAGCCTCAAATATTTCTTTCCCCAAAGCTGGCATGAATGCAAGACAAGCCGGATGATTGTCTTTTTTAAGTGAATTTGATATGGACATAAAGCATATCAGGGGAAAGAGAATAAAGTTGCTGATGCATGAAGTAGAAATGCTTGTCAAAAATTTAAACAACATGGGGAGTAGTGCCCATATGGAGGTAGAGGAATTGGTGGGAAAAGCGACAACTCAAGATCCCAACTATGAAGCACTCTTGGTGAAACTACGGACAAGGGATAAAATTGATTTCACTAAAAAACCAAAAAGGAGTGCTCTATTACAAAAACATGTTGTATATTCCAAATATAGAGTCATTAAAAAGAAAATTTTAGATGAATATCTACAAACGACCCTATGCGGGACATCCGGGATACCAAAAGATGTTAACGACCTTGAAGAAGAAGTTGTTAGCGCGAGGGAATGAAGAGAGATGTAGCGGAGTATTTAAGTAGATGTATGGAATGTCGGCTAGTCAAAGTTGAGCATCAACATCCAGTGAGACTTTTAAACCCTTTGCCAATTGCGAATGGAAATGGGACACGGTCTCCATGGATTTTATAACATGATTACCCAAGACTAAATATCAACACGATTATGTAATGGTAGTAGTAGACACTCTCACCAAAGGCTGCCCACTTTATACCGGTAAAGTCTACCTTTGGGACAGCTCAAGTAGCAAATGTATTCTTGAAGGAGGTAGTAAGGCTTCATGGGGTGCCAAAGGTAATTGTTTCGAGACCGAGATGCTAAGTTTACGACGACATTTTGGAAAGGATTGTTTGGAGGGATGGGTACTAAGCTGAATTTCGATCTATGCCTATCACCCTCGAGCGGCGGAGCAAACGAGAAAGGACGAATCAAATTTTGGAGGATATGTTGAGAATGTATGTGATGGATAGACCATCAAAGCGGGAGGAGTATACGCATTTAGTTGAATTTGCCTATAATAACGGTTACCAATCTTCTATTAAAATGAGTACTGTTTGAGGCATTATACGGAAGAAGTGTCGTACTCCTTTGAAGTTGGAGCCAACCGAGAAGATAAACTAATCTTTGGGACACTGATGCCTTACAAGAAATTGAAAGAATTGTTAAACAGAGATACAAAGAAATATCAAGACAACACAAGATCGTCGGGAAAAGCTATGCTTTGATAAGAAAAAGAGTGCATGAGAATTCAAAATAGGGGATCATGTGTATTTGCGCATCAAACCCAAAAAGAACACACTTTATCTTTCGGAAGTTGTGCAAAACTTGCTCCTGAGATATTGTGGGCCTTTTGAAGTTTTAGAAAAGGGGTGGGACCGGTGGCTTACAAGCTGGCTTTACCACCCCATGTTAGAGTACATGATGTGTTTCATATTTCATTATTAAAAAAGATACGTACATGATGCTTCTCACATAGTTGATTGGAATGTTGTACGGAGTGGAACCGGAAGGGGAGTTTTAGCAGGAACCGCTTCAAATATTGGAGCGGGGAAGAAATTGAATTGAGAAACAGAACGGTGGCCGAGTGAAAAGTGCGGTGGAAGCACTTTCTTATGTGAAGAAAGCTACACAGGAAAGGGAAGAGCTGAAATGATGGAAAAATATCCATTTTTGTTTAAGTGAAACTACAGTAGTTGAATAACAACCACCAGAGGACAATGTTTATTTTCGAGAGGGGGAATATGTAACACCCCCAATTTATGTGTTGAATTTGAAAAGTTAGACATTTGAACTTTAATCCTAAGGAGTGGACCCCAAAGGATAAGTATGGTGTGAATGTAATTTAATATTTAAATTGATGAAATAAATGACATGATTGTGCATTTTTGACCAAGATGAGAATTTGAGATCACTTGCCAAATCCATGAGGATGGATAAGGCAACAAATCCCCACAATCTTTCAAAAATCCTTGAAAGAAATTAATTTAGATTTTGAGGAGGAATCTAAATTTCCATGAAGAGGGAAAGTAGTTGGGAAGAGATGAGAAAAAGTTTGGAAAAAGCTGAGGAAAAAGCATAAAACGGCTTTAAAAAGTCCCAAAATGGGAAGCCTAAGCTAAAGCAGGAAAAGAAAGCATCCTGCTATTACGGGAGCGCGAGAATTAGAAACGAGGCTTTGGGGGAAATATGAGCTTAAATAAGCTACTCCTAAGAAGATCGAGAGGTTGATATGTGATGGAGGTGATCTCGGCTCGGGGGGTGAGTTACAGGGAGACAAAGAGGACTCTAAGGTTGGGAGGTTGGTCATTTGCAATAGTGGTATGCTTCGAAATTCTTGTTTATTTTGAATTTCTATGGTATGAATTGGCTACATATAAAAAACAAAAAAAATTGAGGAAATGATATAATTGATTTTTTGTACTACATTTAACAGAATCCATCTTAAGGCATTCACCTTCCGGATTCGGTTTAGTTGTGAGACCCGAAATCCATAGAGTAGAAACCCACGAAACTCTAAACCAAAGACGGTCTAGATCTGAAGGTACTTAGTCTCCATAGATAATTAAATTTTAAATTGTTTCACATATATAGATATAAAGGTGAAATTATATGCTCACATGTATGTTAGAAAAATATGGTAGCAGATCTGAAATTTACATGGTACAATACAAGTGAAGCTAGGACATGAGAGTATGCATTTCGATATTTTCTAACGTGAGAAGAAATTCTACTCTGTCGAAGTGTTATATCATTTACAACATTTATAGCAGTTATAGCATTTATAAGTGTATATAATACATTCCTAAATCTACCTTTAATCCTTGAATTAAGTACCATAGCCAACGGACTTAATCTATCATTAAGGTGCTACTTGCCCAAGTTCTATCGAATACATCCGCATATGTATCAAGTAAAAATCCAAAATAGAATACCAAAGCACGTGAGCTAAAATAATAACATCTCATACATATATGTATAAAAAAAAGGATATAAGAGCGATGAGCAAAAACAATAACTAATTGTAACAACGATTGTAAATGAGTAGTTGGTGGACAGAAACATATATATGAACTATATAGCCAATGGAATTAATACAAAATCATAGTTGTTATTTAATCTAAGAGGCGTTGTTCCTATGTCAAACCAAATAGTGAAATGGCCCTACGCACGGGATGCTCATACAACACTAAAGACATCAACATTATGTCATTTACGATTCATATTTTCAATATCGTATTATGCCTTATGATACTACTTAGAAGTACAAAACCTCTTGGTAGATAAACGCGCATCTCATTATACAAAGTCGGTTATAACATTCGGGTTTTAAATTGTAGAAAGATGTGAAGAAAACACTTGAAGCGATAGGGATACTACTGCCCATCCTACAAAACAATTTCGGGTCTCATATAAACGCACGGATATAAAAGCGAAACGAGGTAAATCGTCACGCATGACATTTCATTGTCGGTGACGTCTCGCGTTGAAGCGAGCTAGAAGGCCCAACGAGAGAATTTCCCTTAGCATGAGAAAGGTCATGCGAGAATTCCAGATAATGGTTGTAATAGCCAACGAAAAATTGTGTAGGCAAATGCATAAGCGCGAGTTAGAAATTACAGTGGTTAAAATAAAAAGAAAAAGCGAAATCGACATCGTATTTTCTACTAAACAGGAAATTAGCATTATCCAACTTATACGATTTAAAGAGTACACCATAAATCGAAAACTCGAACCGAGAAAAATAAAGGGGCTATTTCATTCTAAGCATATGTGACTAAATAAATATTTAAGTCCATAGGCGGCGACACAAAATTTAAATGTAGAGTTGAGAACACTTCTATAGAGACATAAACAAAATGAGAAAATAGGTAGCTTTACGCTGGGTAGATATCATGAGAAATGCGGGTAGCGAACGATTGTGGAAAAGATCTCAAAACCCCTTCGCAAAACCAATATGATAAGTAGTACCGGAAAGAGTGTAAGGCGGCTAACGGAGTTATCGCCATTATCGAGATACTACACACGATTTAAATGCGGGACTAATGTGGTTAACGGAAACCAAAATGTTCTTGTCACGATAGAAACGTGATGGGAAATGCGAAGAGCTCGGGAACCATTCACGGCGGAGTCGAGTTGGCTCGCTCACGCCGAAGATCTCGGCATCATGAGTCCCGCACTGATCGCTAAACTCAGCTGCGAGAATCCCTTCTTGGTTCTATATGAATAAATGGGACAATTACCAATAGCTAATCGTACCCATTCAAAAACGAAAAGCGAGCGAGCTAGAAACCATACGACAGCACTGCAATCACGAGCAAAGCACACGCACGGGGAACCAAGTAGCTGAGTAGAGGGTCGCGTCGGTTTAGTTAGGTCCCCAGGCCCCTCCATCATCGTGGCTGCGGAAATAAAAGAATCGGGAGAAATGTACGGAGGGGCGAACCCTATTTGCCACTGAAATAGGATAATCCAGAAAAGAATAGAGGGAACATTTTCGAAAATAGAATACGATTACCTCTTTCGCATTCTCCCTATGTTGAGTGAGCGCGTCGGTGTAGTCGAACAAACGAGAAGTTTGGCATAACGCATACTGTCATTCACGAGATTAGTGATTCAAACATACGCATTGTCAAGCTATCTAATTCTACTGCTTCGAATCAACATTTACATGGCGGAATCGCAGAATACAACCACGAGAAATTAGAAAAGATTTCGAATCCTTGGCCTACCATAAGCTGCGGTGTTGATTTACCTGCCCGGTGAGCTAAGAAATCAACACCGAAACGAGAGAAACCCCATCCATAGGCGCCGAGCTCGGCGGGGTTCGGAGTGAACCGATCTTATGTAAAACATTCCGGGAGAATCATAGGAACACTCAACGCCATCATCGTCCATCATCGACCGGGTAGTTCGCGGGAATCCCTATGAACTGCGAAACTCTTTGCATACGGCGCATCAGTACTCGTGAGATGTATAAACAAATAGAACGCCGCGCTATTGGCATGAGTATGTACCATAAGGAGTTTCAAAAAGTAAAGTCGATGGAGTAAATTCAGCAGAGTGATCGGTGGAGGCGTCTTACCTGAGGGTCGGGCAATTAAGGTTGCAGCGTGATCACAGGTAGTAAGTACCCGCATGTCATCTTGTGAATCGCTGAAGTCTGAGCCATTCGGCTATGCTCGGGCCAAGTCTTCATCCCATCACCGGCGAAAAATAACACGAAAAACCCTAGCATTAAAATTTGTACTGGTAAATCGACCTCGTGATTTAGTTGCCAACTATTGACAGTCAGCCGAACGCTCACATGGTACCGATTCACTTATATGCTTTGCGTGGTGTATCAAATCATAAATCTGAACTTTGGAAATATATGTCCTTAGAGGAAATCGAACCAGGTTGCGTTAATAGGTAAGTTTCCGCCTACGATAAATTCACCCAATGGGTTGTTAAGATCGCTCGACCTTAATGAATAAGGAAAAGTAATTATATGTGTTATTAAATTGTTAACATATATAGATGTGTACCCCCAATTCATATTATTTAAGGTTTTAGATATATGTATGAATTATATATATGTGCTATATATATGCGTTATATATATATGTGATATATAGATGTGGATTCAAAAATGTTGTCCAATGAGGTGTGATATAGATGTGTTACCTATATATGCGTTATGTGAGAGTTGCTGAAAGATTGGTATGTACGTATTATGTCTAGGGAGAATATCCTATGTTAATACAAAGGGTTATGGAAGTTATATACATGGTTGTAATGTATACCGGGAGAAACATTCAATGCTACTAATTAGGGGGTAGTGGGAAAGAACTCCACGAAGTTGGTAAGAGATACTAAATGAGTAGAGGAAATTTCAACAAGATGGAATTTGGAAGTAAATTTCTAAACACCTTACTCAAACAACCAGAGAAAAAAATTCTTAAACTGGAGGTGTTACAATTATCTCATCGGATAAATGATAAGGTTTGTAACCTATATTACCGCAATCTTTAAAATAAACAGTGGAGTATAATGAATAACAGGAAGCTGAATAAGTTGGTACGCTAAGGCTTTGCAAATTCTGTAAATCCATACTCTAATAGTGAGAAACAAATGATGGGAAAGGAAATCCTTACCGGCGTGGTAGAGTCGAGCTAACGAGAATGAGAAAGATTTGTACGCCTCGACCAACGTATAAACCCTTGTAGAAAAATTCTGTGATATGGGAAATAAAAATAAAAACTACGAGAAAAAAGTTTGACTCTCATAAAACGTTAAATAACTACAAAAGAAATAAACCCTTGAACTTGATAAACAAAAGTTTGTGAAATTCTTTTTTTTAGAAATATAGTAGCTTGAGAAGAACATAACGATAGCGGAGAGAAATTTACAGCGGTAGACTAGCAGAAATTTATGCGAGGCCTCACACAAGGGCCAAGAGAATCGAATGGAATAGACTCGGTGCTCCTTTACTGCAAACCGAATGGTATGAAGCAATTCATAGAAATCAAATTGAAAAAGGGTCATCCCGAAGTTATATTTGTTATAATAACGTCTTCAAGCAATATGAGAAAAAATCGCAGACGAGAAAAATAAAATGAAATGATGTACAAAAAATCACGAAATAGCTTCCGGGCGTAGATTTGAACTGCGGCGGTGGCTGCTCTGTCGGTTTCCATGGCGGTGGATGTTTTCTTTGTGGTTTTACGACGAGCTGCGCATCGAGAGGTTGGGTACCTTCGCATGGAGAGTCATCGGAAACCAGTAGCTACATCGCCGGTGGTATTGGCTCATCGACGCACGTAAAGAGGGTACGAGCATTACGACTTGAAATGGGAGAGCTGCTGTAATTTGCGTTGCAAATGAAAATGGAATGCATTATAACCGTATGATATAGCCTATCGAAACCCTAGAGGATATACCATCTCCATCGTACACGTGGAAGGAGATGCATAAGGTAAGAGAGAGAAGTTTGCGTGGTTGTCTTGGGATTCAAGAAAAGGAATGCCACCATTGCGGAAAGAGTCTCGAACAACTTGCGCACGATACAAGACATTAATAATATATATATATATATATATATATATATATATATATATATATATACATAAAAAATACTACAACATCACATGGGAGTAGGCAGTCTGGTTGGTGAGAAGTGATACCAAACGTCACCTCCAAAGCCACCAAAGTCGACACAAAAACCTTAAACTTAGTAACAAGAGTTAATGCAAGTGCGGTACAATTTAACCTTTCCATAAAGTTTCCCATCCATGACACTTGGGTGAGTACCCTTGCGGTTACTATTTTTAAAAAAGAAGAAAGTTTTTTTCGGTGCACGGATTCATCTTGCGGGTGACTTTTCACCTATCTTCATCCATGTCTTCATTTCTCGTGCACTTTACGGTTTATCTTAAACACGCATTGCCGGGATACATTGACGTGACTGCTGTGTGTTTCACCGCCATAGGTTCAATACCACTGCACTTTGCACTCCTCCACGGGTCCATTGCTACCACCGTTCATTCCCCATCGAGCCTCATATTTGATGGGATGTAATACAACGCATTCAGCACTGATTATAATGTTGACTCGAGCAATTTACATTGCTAAAGGGTAACCATATTCCATAATGACTTGTTACGGAGAGGTATTAAGACGCAACAAAGAGTAGTTCGAGGTGTACAAAGTGATAGAAAAAGTCACATCTATAAAGATATGGGGTGGTACATATGGATAATGTAAAAGTTTTGATAGACTACACAAATCCGTTGAAGATATTTAAAGTTGGAACCGTTAACTCTATAGAAATTTAGGATTATATCACGTATACATAGCACTAAGCCCAAGAATGATATATATACATAGTAGTTGTATACGAAACCTTTTTGGTTAGGAAATCAATTAGGAATACTACAATACAAGCTAAGGAATAAACCCTTGTTATCAAGGAGATTTTAAAATCTTAAGTTGATGTCATGGGTTTCTTATCTAGTACTTTTATTAATGATCGGTAAAAGGATGGCATATTATTATGGAAAATGAAGAACTTAATAGAAACATAAAATATCGTGTGAGGATGGTGAAACATAACCCCCTATTAAGTTATGACTAGATGTCGATGTGTAACATGGCATGTGAAGTGAATTATAAAAAGAGGCGAGGTTAACCTATCGGTTTCACAATTATTAACGAGAAAGATTACAAGCACTTATGTAAGTATAAGTCAACGTAATAAATAAATATTTGGGATAATAATCATATATATAATTATTATAATGGCTTTGAATTAACACATAATTTCATATGTGACATGTGAAATTTAGACTTAGTATATATATGGAATGGTTGTTAAGGAATTTTAAAAGAAAAATTCATATGTAGAGTTGGTTAATGATTGAATGGATGAAAATTTTAAAGGGTAAATTTTACAATAGATAAAAAGGAACTTAATTCAAGTGAAGTGGATTCATTTAAGTAAGCATACTATGGTGATGGTATAAATTTAAACTAATAGATATTAGTCAAAGAGAAAATTGTTGACAGTTAGAACCATTACCTGTTGGTAAGGATAATTAAAAATGACATATATATTATTAAACAAAAATAAGTTTATGACTTTGCAGGGGAGAATATATATATATATATATATATATATATATATATATATATATTTTAGTCACCTATGGATTTGTAGAATAGTAAAAATGAAAACAAGGTTTCAACACTTACGAGATATGAATAGATTATTCATATAAAGTGGTGATAAAAGTAAAGATTATATTAAGGGCATCCAATATTGGTGTATTAAAAGACTTGTAATTCAATTATGTCCAAGTGTGACTAAGGAGATTATAAAAATAAAATGTACGTAGGAAAATTAAATGAAAGTGTAATCCTACCATATCTCAAAGGGACAGAGATGAGAAAAAACTTTATACCCACAAGATTAAGGGAGAAGGACTAATTCACTAAAGGGAAAATTGAAAGTGGATTCACCTTAAAATTTATAAAGTAAAGTGGAATGCCATATTTAATCATATGAGTGGAATATTATTACTCTAATTATGGTTAAAGGGTAAGATTTTTTTTAAAAGGAAAAAAATTGGATGTTGGTATTTGGTAAAGTTACGGGATGATTTTCAAGTCATGTAAAATTTAGTTATGACTAAAGTATTTGGTAATAAGCATATTTTAGTTCATGAACATGGAAAATAATGAAGTGGTAAGCTTAAATACGAATTATAAATACGATTTAAATAGTTGGTTTAATAATTGTAGGGACCCTTCCATATTAAAAGGGTAATGTAAACTCATTTCATTGAATGAAGGAATTTAGAAGGGATAAATCAAAAAACTTACCCCTGGTAAGTTATCTAAGGTAGAATTGGAAACCTAACAATTGTTTTTTTAAATCCATGGGAAAATAATCATGAAATCTATCATGCACGGGATCGTCCAATGGAGCGCAATTAATTTCCTCAATTTATCAAGTGAACAATGGTTTTGGGTTGGAAGTGGTCTTTGTTAGAAACCATGGGTTGTTTATATAAACCATGGGTTGATTGCTAATGATTAGTGAAATTCATATATAGATATAATTGGTTGAATCATCATTGAAATTAGTAAAGCATGAACATACAATTAAAAAGTAAAGGCATAAATTCTGGTGACTCTTTGAAAAAGGGGAAATTGTGGCAAATTCATCAAGTATTAATACTTGTGAATGTGATGAATTATAGTAATTACATATATCACTATAAAAGAAAACATGTACTCACACTATAAAATTTTATGGGTGTAAATTTTTATTAAATTAAATTTTCTGAATCTTAAATTCAAGGACCAGGTAATAGTGTGAAATCATACGGCATACAAATTGGGAGAAAGGAGAATGAGCTGTATTTGGACTTGGGTGTGGGGAAACCCATCGAGATCCAAATTTATTCACCTAAGTTTTGAACTAGTAAATACAATTCATAAAAGAGGTTAGGAAGATTTCATGTGCAAAGTGAAAATTGAATTATGGACATTATTAACGAGTCTAGTTATTACTAATTTAATTGATTGGCTAACAAAAGACAAACAATGAGAAGGTACGGAAGTACTGACTATGAGCGAGAAAGGGTGAGCATAACCATGCATATGATACGATTGTTTTCTTTCATTTATGAGTACTAATGAAAAGTTGTAAAATTGTTTAGCCAAGTGTGTAACGAGAAATTGTACACTCTAGAAACAAGGAGAAAAAAAAGGGGTGAAGATAAGTGCGGATAAATCACTAGAAAATCGAGAAAAAGTTGAAGCTGGACCAAGTTTGCGTGAGGAGGAAATCTCAACTGAAACAAGAAAGGATAAGTAGTGTAGTAAAAATGCACTAAACTATTATAGACACGAGCGGTTTGATTAATAACTAAATTTCTTGAAATTGTGAAATTAGAATGTTATTGTGGATTATCAATTGTATGTACCTAATATTACTTACAACTGGTATGAATTGTGGACGGGAGAAAATGGAATAAAAGATTTTCCCGGACGGACAGAGACTTCTTGTAAAGAAGTGGGAAGAAAATCAACTACATAAGGCATCGATAAATAGAGTGGAAGCATAAAATTACTACTGTGGGAAACTAAGCAAGGACGAAGAAGAAATCTTTGTCAAAGTTGAAAAATCAACATTAAAGGGTAACACCGAGGAAGGTGTTGAAAAGGGTGGAATTAGTGGCTTATAAAGCGGCCTTACCCTTGCATACTAAATTTCATGATGTGTTTGATGTCTCTTTATTGGAAAAAAATAAAAAAATTTGTACATGATGCTTCTCACATTATTGATTGGAATGTGATCAGGGTGGAACCCGGAAGAGGAATTCCTTCCAGAAACCGCTTCAAATCTTGAAGCGGGAAGAAATTGAATTGCGGAATAGCTAGAGTAAAAGGTGCGGTGGAAGACACTTTGCTAGTGAAGAAGCTACGTGGGAAAGAGAAAATGTGAGATGATGGAAAAAGTATTCATCTTTATTTTCAACATTAAACTATAGTAGTTAGTTGTTAACACTCAAGGACGGTGTTTGTTTTTCATGAGGGGGAATATGTAACACCCCCAAGTTCTATGCTTTTCAAAGTTAGACATTTGAACATAAAGTCCAAAGGGAGAGTGGACCCCAATGGATAATTATTTTTGTGGATGTATTTGAATTATTTATGAAAAATAAATAAAATATTTTGTGTGCACTATGACCAAATGAGATTATTGAGATCACTTGCCTAATCCATGAGGTTATGGAAAAAGGTAAAGACTTACCCCAAAATCTTTCAAAAATCCTTGAAAGAAATTATTTCTAATTTAGATTTTTGAGGAAAAAATCTAAATTCCCCCAATGATGAGGAAAGTAGTTGGGAAGAGGTAAAAAGCTGGAAAAATTTGCGAGAAAGCGACGACTTTAAAAAATCCCTAAATAAGGGAAGCCTAGGCAAACGGGAATAAAAAGCGTCACGAAATTACGGACGCGGGGGTGGAAACAAGCTTTGGGGAGAGCATGGCTTAAATAAAATTTGCTCAAGAACATATTGAGGTTAGTACAGTTCTTGGAGGATCTCGGCTCGGGGGTGAGTTCGGGAGATAGACGAACTCTAAGGTTGGGAGGGCGTGGTCATAGTATCGGTATGCATGCATAAATTTGGAGATTTATCTATGAATTTTTATATAAGGTTATATGAATTGTTATGTTATGATTTCTTATGCAAAGTTTATATGAATCATTATGTTATGATTTCTTATGCAAAGTTTAGATTAATTTGTTTGTTCGGTACCTCATGCAATTGAAAATTAGAGCTATTAAGTGAAAATCCGGTGAGGTTAATAGCGGGGACAAAATGGTTGGATTCCGGTGATAAGTACCTGCAGTAATAAAGTTAGAGATGATAGATTACCTGAATGTCAAATCTAATAACAAATGTACGAGTGTAGCTTGCTGTCTTTTTAAAATGAAAATGGAGTTATACGTGTGCTATCATCGAGAATTTTAACAAAACGGTAAACGAGGCAAGACAAGTACAATCCAGGGAAGAGTTGTAATATGCACCGAAATTACAAGTATGCTAAATAATCTTAACAATAACATAAGAGAATAGCCCTATTGTTATATGTGGTAAAAAGTATGAGGTAAAGAGAAGATTGTAAACATATTTAAAAATATCTTTGGGAAAAGAGCGTCTATCCACTTTCAATATAAACTACGTAAAAAGTAGTTGAAGCAAAGAAGGTTAAGCGAATATAGATAGATGTATATGTAGATATCTATACATAGATGCTGAAATTTTATAATTATAGAGGTTAGAAAGTCTATAAAGCTTGCTAACTGAAAAAGTTAGAAAAGGGCATATTGATCGTTAGAGTTGGACAAAAACTCACAGAAAAAACGGATACTGCAAAAATACTAATTGAGAATATGTTTATCTATAGACATATAAATATCGTGTCTCTTTAGGTTGACTCATAGGGAATTGAGGTCAAGCCAAAATTTTCATAGGAAATTTTATAATGAAAATGAAGTGCTTGTAATTACCAAAGAGAAATTAAAGACCTGAAAAAAAATATTAATGTATAGATGATGAAACGAGATTGAATGGTATAAGAGTGCATAAAAGTAAAGTATATACGAGTTAATAGGAAGCTCGGTATGGGAGACGTGACAACCTCTATCACTCTATGTTTTGTTCTTCCTTCTCATATATATCGAGTTGATATATATCATCATATATTAATATATATGATAATATAAAAAATTTAATATTGTATTAATCCAAATTTATTAAATTTAATAATATTAATATTACAATATATTAAAATGAATATTAGAATTAATAATAGTAATAATAATAATATTTTAATATTCATATTAGGGTTAATAATGTTTTTTTCCATGGTATTAATAATAATTTGAATAATTATATTTGGTTCACAAGCTTCACCTAAATAAAACCTCTTTTTTGAGTGTTCATAAGAGGATTATGGAGTAAATATAAAAAGATGTTTTATTTATTTACCATATTTCTCGTTTATTTATATTTTATTTATTTTATTTCTAATCCTATTTGATATATTTTTATTTATTTACCATAATTCTTTATACCTCTTTTATATTTATTTATTTATCATACATCTTTTATAAATATGATAGTTGTCCCATGGTATTAAAATGATATTTTTTCCCATAGGCTTCACCTATATAAAATCTCTTGTTTGAGTTTCCTTAAATATAAAGAAGTTTATGGAGTAAATATAAAATGAGATTTTATTTATTTACCATACTTTTTTTGTATTTATTTTTCCATACTTTTGCGGTAATTATTAAAATAGGTTTTATTCATTTACCGTACCTCCATTTATTTTTATTTTTTATTTATTTTTCAATGCCTCTTTTTTTGAGTGTTAGTAACTCTCTATATTTTAAATTTATAGTGTGTTTATACATAATAATAATTAGATTAATTAAAAATGTTAAATATTTAGGTGTTTAAGTTTTTACATTTTTACTTGATATCTACACCATACTAGACTAGAAACTCATAATCATGCTTCTTTAGTGAAAATTTTAATGCAAACCCTTACACATTTTATGAATGTACTTCCAATTTTAAAAATCCTTATTTTTTATCATTTAAAACAATTGATAAATTGTGTTTTTTTGCATTTTCCTCCTAAAATTTTTTGCGGAGCTATCAAGACATAAGCTTCTTCATTGTTTTGTGGACATTGGATTTATTTACGAATTCCAAATCTAGTGGATGTTAACAAGTGTGAAGTCATTAAAAAGTTCACATTAAGATAGTTTTTCTCCCTCACGATCACGATGTTATTATAATTAACATTTTCTTAATTTTGAACAATTCCATATATAGTGGATGTTAACAACTTCACATTAAGAGAGTTTTTTCTCCCTAGGGAGCTCAATATAATCAACATTTTTTCTTAATTTTCTCCATATCTAGGTAATATTATTTTGGCACATTTATGTATCTGAACTTCTATTTTAAGTTGTATCTACTTCAAACCCCCAATATTTTAGGTAGAACATAAGGTGATAAAAGGATTTCAAAAAGAAGATGTCGAATGATGCCATGAGGTTTTGTTGTTGTATTTTACTGAAATTACGAGAGGTTAAATCATTAATTTTAAGTAGAAATCTTGAAAGAAATGAGACATCAAGGCAGGGATATTTAAACCCATAGAACCTTTTGTAGGTTGATATCCCTATGAGGTTAACGTGCAAAAATCCTACATCTTGGATTGCAAGTTGATATCCCCAATGAGGGTTTCTTGCAAAAAACCTACATCAGCTTGGGTGCCATGAATAGAAATTTGATTTGGTTTTGTGCACATAATCTACTACATGCAAGGATTGAAAATTGATATCCCAAGTACGAGGGTTTCTTGCTACAAACCTACATCAACATTGGGTTCCATGAATAGAAATTTGATTTGGTTTTGTCCTTGTGAACGTTATTTTCTAGTTAAAGTGAAGCATCGAGTTTGATGCCCTTTACAAATCTATTTACCCAAATTTTTGAGCAACTTGATTTTTTTGAGGGAAAGGATAACGGATGTAAATGGTAATTCCATATGTTTATGTTTAGCCTTGACTTTTTTTGAGGGAAAGGCTAAGCTGATGTAAATGGTTGATTCTAGACGTTTATGTTTAGCCTTGACTTTTTCATATTCCAAGCATATAGAAAATGTACTTATCAATCTATTTCTTCATTCCAAGATAATAAAAATGGTTCCTTACTATTCTTTATCATTTTATGATATCAAAGTGTTTGGAATATCATTGCCGTACAAGCCCATCTTTTGTTAGTTGATATCCCACACAATCCAAGCCTTTTTTTCCTTCTTGTAGACATTCCTTAATTTGCTAACGGTATTCATCAAGTCATAAGGAAAATTTTCTCATATTTTAAGTTCTATAGTTGAACCCTCTTAGAATAAAATTTATAGTGAAGATGCCAAGATTGCCTATTTACCCCATAAATTACATTTTGGATTCAACCTTTAAACTCCATGAATGACCCCAAATCTCTTCCTCGACTTATTTTTTTGCACTTCAAATATCTACACTAAATTCCATGAATAAATCCTTTTCACTAAAAGACCCATCGGTACAACTTAGTCAAGCTTCAAATTTTTTATAAAATCCATAAATGATTTCTTTTACTGTCAAATAATTCCATCACTACACGGGAGTTTCAAATCTTAATAACACTCAAGCTTAAGTTAAAACAACTATAACATGTAAAAAAAAATGTAAATTATTTCAACACTATACATGTAAATTAATATTAATAAGTAATAAGTTAATATAAATAGAGCTAATTGTGCATAACTTGTAATTAATACTTGTTGTATGTTATACAAAATCATAGCCAAAATTATTGCAAATCATCTCAAGCTCATCTTATTTGAGGATATCTAGCTTGAACAATTTTCCTTCCTCGATCATCGTCGATTCATGAAGCCATAGGCACATGTACGAAGGTTTTACACTTCATAAAGATAAAAAAAACATAAAGGCATAATCCGAGATATCTATCTTGCAAAGGCCTTCAATCACACTAATTGGTTATACATTCACACACTTTTAACTCCATTGGGGCTCCCCATACATTCTATGAACTGGATTATGTGTTTTATAACTAATGTGTCCCTCATCATTATCATTAATGGATCTCCCACACCTTTCTTCCATTTAGAGAGGGGACTTCAGTAGGGTTTTCCATTTTCCCCCTTCTTTTTCTCTTAGTCATGGAAGCATTAAGTCCACTTATTTCGGACGAGCGAAGACATGGGAGAATACGGGGGCATCAAAATTACGGACAAATGTTTTTGTTTCACGTCACTTATTTGTACATGATGCCCTTATGTTTCTCAATGGATCCATCGAGGACTCTTTTGCTTTTCGTTTCTATCATAAATTTTTTTCTAGCTACGGGGAATGGAATTTAACAACCACAAATAATCTCTAACGACCATTGGATGCACTCAATAGCAATATGCACTCACTTTGCTATGTTTTCACGTTGATTGTTCTTGAGTTGAAGGATGGTCTTAAATATCTTGGTTTTTCGGTTAAAACCATCATATTGTCATATTGCGAAATTGGACATGGGCTGATTGCAAAAATTTAGAAAATAATATCTTACGGTATCATCATTGGCTATCATTGGCATGCCACCTTATTCTCACAAAATACGTACTCGAAGCCACTCTATTGTATTGGATGTCCTTGGCATGGATACAAATGGGAACTTTATCTAGGATACATCATATATGATATTGATTCCTTTGGAAAGGCTATGGATTGAAGGATATTGATGTATTTTCAAACGCCCTCGCTACCAAGATGGGTTATCATGTTCGACTTCTCAAAATCTATTGAGAAAGGTGAGTCACTCAAAAACATATCAAGCCTATCCAACTCTTGGATTGGATCAAGAGCCCTAATTGGAACATATTTCACATCTCCTCTATATGGAATTTTCTCCTTAATTCTCTCCCCAATATCAAAGATGTTTTTGACTTGGAGAATCGAGATAGGGGAACCTAAATCGCGTGGGTTTGGATCCATGGACTAGGAGTGGCAATGTGTACCATCTTCCTCATGAGATCATACAACACGTGTCTCACAGCAACGAACTATTCATATTTCTTAGATAGTCGGTTGAGACTCCTCTTCTCTATACTTCCAAGGATGGAAATACGGTAGTCAACTTGATATCCACTGAACTATGGAAACTAGCTTGGAAATATTACATTACTTCCCTCTCTTGAATCCCACATTCGTATCACTACTAGAGATGAAGAAATTCTCTAGTCACATGCTTGTCATGGTATTTACTCGCCCAAATAAGGATACGCTTTCATTTTCTCGGATCATAGGCCATTCGGATCCCTCCCCGTGGTGGAGCTACCTCACGGAAATTTAAAAGCCCCTCTCCAAAAAAAGCTATTTATGTGGTGCGTACTCCATAACAAGGCTCCCTACGGTGATAATATTCTCAAGCCACCCTTTCGTGGCCCCACTTGGTGTACACCTCTTAAAAAAATAATACGAATCCATTGATCACCTAATCCTACTATGTCCCTCTACCTTCTCGTTTTAGACTCTCACTCTTGTCACTCTTAAATTCATCCCTCCAATAGGAAGGCCATAATGTCAATGAGGCTTAGAAATCCTGGTGGAGTGTTGTTAATCCCCTCAAGGCTCGTAACCTTCCTCTTTTGATTTGTTTGGGAATTTTTTCTTTTCCAAAAAAAATTCGATACTCCATGAATTTGCTCCAATTGACAACTAGCTTCATTACAAAACATCTCTATATATAACGAGTCTCAAATTACATAAAACTAAAACTAAATAATATAAAATAAACATAAACATAAACATAAACTTAATAATTATAATTATAGTTATAATTATAAAACCACTTTAGATGGATCAAATCTATCGAGATACATGGATCTAAGTACGTTGTAAACAAAAATACAATTAAATTGAAATTAAATAAAAAAATTAATGTAATGTAAACATGTTCACTTGGTTATAATAAAATAAAAGTAAAAATAACAAAATAAAACTAAACTTATAAAAAAAATTGACCTATGATATTGAAAACCCATCATATTCATGAAATTAATTGTGGATCTACAAATGTGGAAGAGATCAAATCTCTTGATTATATATAATTATATGAATAATATTGTAATCAAATAAGAGGATCATTGTTACTTTCAAAAATTTAAATTATATATATATATATATATATATATATATATATATATATATATATATATATATATATATATATATAATAATGTGAATTGGCATTATTTTTTATGGTTGTTGGGAGAGTGTTATTTTCTTCTCCACACTATTTGTTTTTAATGTTAATCAGAGTCATCTTGGGTGATCTCAAGGAATGGTTGTTATTTGGCCCTCTTTATTTTATTAGAAATATTGTTGTAAACTTTAATCCTTTTTTAGAGGAAAAAAAATATTTTCTTTTATTAATAAAAAAAGAAAATACGTTAGCACAATATTCTTTTCTTTCCTTTCATACCATCGTTTGCATGCGAGAAGAGATCTCACATGTAATATATTTATTAAATTTTCACCTTGTGTTTCATAATGACAGTTTGTTAAAGCTAGAATGTAATATATTTCTTAAATTTTCAACATTGTATTTCATAATGATCAGTTTTATTCTGCTACTCAAGTTGTTGTTGCCTATGCCCTAAATAATGAGAAATATGCCACGGTATCACCTTTTCAAGTCTTCCTATTGTTATTCGGTTTTACATTACTTTTTCTCCAAAATTATGACAGTTTTTCAAAATACCTAATTTTCTATGAGTAATTAATACTGCAAGCATTAATCATGACTCCTTGTTCTATTCAAAAAGCAGAAAAAATAAATCCAAGCATTAATCATGACTCCATGTTCAAAAACAGGAAAAAATAGAACTTACATAGATCCCCTAACAATTCCTCTCTTAGAAAGTAAATCTAGTGTCATGTTTTGCTATTGCTCCACTGACAGATTGATATGTCGAAATTTTCTCACAAAGGTTTTGCTAGTTAATTAGAATGGTTGGATTGAAGTTATTGAATTCCTTCAATAGTGTATGATGCCCTTAGCCAATGCCCTCATACCAAGACTAGCCAAAGAGCTATGACGTCTGATTTATTGTTTTTGCTAGTCCACCTTCCACCAAAAACCGGAGGAGCTGTGAACATTTTTACGCAGACGTGAAAGGACTCATAATCCAAAATCAACCACTAATATAGAGGTGACGTTTCGGGACATACCAATGTGTATAAAAGGACTATACTGAAAGGCAGTTTTGCATTTTGATCAAACGCACACGGATGAAGGAAGCATATAACATTCATCTTATCGAGCCGCAATTATGGTTTACAAGATTAGGGGATTGCGATTTGTTCAAATAAATTATAGTAGGGATTGGGATTTGTTGAATTTTAATAAAACAATTATGGCCTTTACCTGTAACACTGTAATGCGCAATTCGATGAAGAGGAAACGCGGAATTTCATATGCAGGTCTCAATGCTCACCACCGCTACAATCTCAGAGAAGCTATATATGCATTAATTAATTTGTCATTCATCACTACGAAAATGCTCTCGATCTCTTACATTAATTTGCCAAAATGTATCTCATATTTATTGTCTCTTGGAAGTATATAATGGTTTTGGAAGCATTATTGATCGTAATTTCTCAATTTCTTAGGTGCTAAGCTTCCCGGAGTGACGGAAGCTTTGTTGAAAATAGGCAGCAAGCTTTGCGTGATGATGAACGGTCGAAGAGAAGCAGATGTATGGCGGCGGCAATTTTATAAATTCAACTACGTCGGCGTCGAATCACACGATTCTCCGGACAATGCAGAGAGAGTTAGAGTGGGATGCCACTGCATGCTTCATGTGATTTCGGGTCAGAAGGCAGGGGCTGTGGAGAGCTGTATAGAGCATACTGAAAGCACCATGGACTTTTTTATTCCTCACGATGCTTTGAAAGATCCCCAGAGCTTACTAGGTTACCTTGGCGCTAAGGTATGTTTGTTTATGAGAAAATCATATTTATATGATAATATTATTTCGCTTCTTTAATTTCAACTAATTTCCTTGGAATTGGAATTCAATTCTTATTCTTTACTTTTTATTTTTTAAATGTCATCCTGGGGTTGCCAACGGTTTCATTTGTTTGTATTGCAACGAGGAACGACAACCATTTTTCAAGTCTAGAAGGTGTTAGGAATCATATGATCTCCAAAAGCCACTGACATTACACTATGGAGATGGGGGATGGGGATGAAGAAGATGGTCATTTTACGTCGAGTTTTATGACCCAAGTGAGATGCAAAGAGTGTCGCCCAAAATGTTGAATTCGAATTGGGGTTAGGAGGTAGTGAATTAGTCATCAAAAGAAAAGTCTAAAGATGGAACACCGAGAATCAAACAAGATAATTGGTTCTCGTCAATTTCTTCGTTATTACAATCAAAGCCACGGCCCACAGTGAGAGAGATAGCTCTCTCTGCTGCGTTAGTTAATAGTAGACATCGAAGCATGTGTTTGCAAGGCGTGCTAACTAAAGACAAACTTGACCAGATAACGCAATGCAGCGCGGTCAAACTTACGAAAACTACCCGATCCCATCATGCAAAATCTGTCACATGCCACCACCTAGCCCAAAGAAAATGAAAATCTTTCTATAAGTAGAACTAATTGGGAATATTCTACACTCCTACCTAAATTGACATTGCATTATATCATAGTCGAAATTACAAAGATGGATGCGGGGTGTGATGTTATATTTTGCAGGGATTGTTGTTTTTATATAATTTTTGTAATGGAAAAGAAAAATATGAATCCCCGAATAATGATTTCACTAGGAAAGAGTGATAGAGTGATACAACTTTATGGTGAATATATGATGATGGTCAAAATATTTATACCATTGGGCATTAGCTATAATAAGATTAGAAATGGGACGAAAGGGATTTCCCATGACACATAATTATCACACAGTCTCTTTCAAAACTAGTGAATAACACATCATGGAGCCGATATTACATGTCCAAACTATATAAAGTCGAAAATGATGTCCTACTATGTAGAGTTAAAATGATACAACTCAATATAGTACGTAAACATGAAAATGATGCATGTGTGGAAATAAGATATACTTTTATAGAATTAATAGCTAAACATAAGAATCGATTTCACTAAAGCCAAAATTATAAAGGCGACATCACATACATGTTCACACTAAAAAGAATTATGTACTTATCCGAGTATGCTTTTGAAATTTCTCAAGCTTTTCCTGCTTTGCTGAGGGTTTGTGGGAAAGATTAATGCTTACTAGTTGATATTTGAAATATCACCAGAGCCTCATTGTTCTTCTAAACCCTCTTTCTGTCAAGGTCTAGCCTTTGAAATCTTGTGAAGAATTTGTGGTGAAAATGCAGGGTAACTTGTTTATCTCATAAATTGTAACACCTCAGGTTTAGCGAAATTTTTTTTTTTCCATCGAATATTGTATTTTCACATTGTTCCTAAATATCGTTTTTTTTCTTTCTTTTAGTATCATTTCTATTTTCCATCCCCATTTACTAACATTTAATATTTTCTATATGCATAGTTTACATATATATATCTAAGATTGCATGCCTCTCTTAAGATCTCTAGGTTCAATTCCTTTTCAGGCGATAACCTATATGTCCCCTGTATATCAACATATACCATCTATATATCATTATAACACATACATATATATAAGTATGAAATCCATGTATGGTTATCATTTGACAGAATACATTAAGATGTGTTTATCTTTCTGCATAACCTTTATATATATATATTTATATAAATGCCACATATATATATATTCATATACAAGTGCACCCTATATAGGTTTCAATGCACATACCTACATAGTAGGCATATATATATATGTAATACCATCGAGCTAAATAACTAGGCTATACCTTATAAAACTTTTCATTCATTTTATAATATGAATTCGTGCGCTTGTAAGTAGAACAACTATCTATATATATATATATATCCTATTCACGACCTTGATCCACGGAACCTTACCTATATATATATGTCTCCCTCATCTTTATAAATTCAATGGACGCGTGTATATGTTTAACACCTAATAATGATATATATATATATATATATATATATATATATATTATGTCAATTAACCTTGTTCTATCATTAAATGTACTGCCACGCTATACGTGGTTACGAGTAATGCTCGCTAGCCCTTTTGCTTTCCTTTTTTTTTTCGATTCATGATTTGGAACCCGGTATTGTAACCCTACGATCGCCGTGTAAGTGGATTTGGTTTATCCATTGGCCAGTTTTAAAATACCACCCTCACCAGAGTACAGTGTGGTCAAACCCTAGCTCGTACGCACGCCGAGCTCAGTTTTCCAGGTTTGTATGTAGATGCCAGGACTCCTTAGCAGCCCCAAGCTCCTGGTGGCACGTTGCAGTTCCAGGACTATGATGTTCGCACCAACGTTTCTTTCACAACAACCTCTGTACTGCTAACGTGTTTTTTTTTCCAACAGCTGTAAGGAGAAAGGAGGAAGAAAAATCGTGTCAATGAGACTCTTCCTGCATTCTCCTGTCATCCGCCTCCCATGTACGTTGAGCCGACTTAAATTACTATTAACCTGGCCAGAGGGTACCCCGGTGGCAGAGCCGAGTTGATCTTGAAATCCTTTTGCCAGATTTCGCAACACTTCGAGCTCTCAGGAGGTACCTTAGTAAATCCGAAACAGGATTTGTTTTATTTTGCCTAGTACCTTTCACGCTCCTGTGTTAGGGTTTGGCATTTATTATTTATTCCTCACAGCCCGGACCCCATTCTTATTCTTCTCCTTACTTCCATGGTTTCCGATTCTGCTGAGTTAAGAGCTTCTGGGTTGCGTCTCTGATTCGCCTTCTCCAGCTAACTTCCGGTCCGGGTTATTTAATTGGTTAAGGATCTCCTGTAACGTAGAGCATGTATTCGTTTGTTTTTCCTATTTAGCAAGTTTTCATTCTGTGATTTATGTCAGCGATGCTTATTTCACTCTGACTAGTTGTTCTGCTCCACCATTGCAGGTTTCTGGTCTTTAATGATTTCGTGAGGGCATTCACGCTTCTGCTGGTCGGTATACAATCTTTACCCGCCTCTATAGTTTTGTTTGATATCAATTTGCAATGTGGATACAGTTTCTTCCCTCACGGCTCTGTTCTTCTAATATTGTCAGTCTCGGCCTCGGCTTTTGGGGTTTGCAGAATAATGTTTCAGAGATTTCTATTCCCTACTAACACTACGCCCCCCTCATATGGCTGTTTTGGGTTTTCTATCATTATATTCTGAATACTGGAAGAAGTTCGGTTTTCATCACCTGTCGATTATCATACGTTCCGTTATCTGTCTCCTCCGGCGTCAATAACCCATTTATTTGTGGTATTTCCATAGTTCTGATTTATTTTACGGATCGAATAGTTACGAAGTCTAACTATTCAGTTAAATTCTCTGTACTCTAACGAAATTGCGTTCTGTGGTCGCATAGGGGAGAACTGACATCGTGCGGAGGACAGAGGTGGGATTTAATCTCAGGTTATTATACCGTTTTGTTTTGCCATGGTTTGAAACTCTCCATACTCTGCAACCGCATGCAATGGGGAACCATATATTCGGCTCCGTAGAATTCTTGTTTGACGCGTAATAATTTTTGATTAAACTGCAAATACTCCATACTATTTCTTAATGATTATAGTTAGGGCTGTGTTTACACGTCGTTTTATCATTTTATTCTCCCCTGGTTCGTATTTAAATTTAACGTGGACTGATTCAACAAGGTCGTGATGCATTATTATCCATGCAGTCCGATTTTATTCGTTGAATATGGGACTGTGTAATGGTCCGCCATGCATTTTTATGTTTTGACTAGTCTTACGTTCCATTTTCATTAATAATCATATATATTACTTGGCGTCGGTATGATATCTTCTTTCAAACCAATATAATCATATATATATGTTCACTAAGTGGTGCTTCCCTTTTTAATATGTATCGTTGAAACATGCGCTTTGCTTTGGTATCACCTTTATTTTATATAATTTTAATGTATATGTATATGATTCATTTATAGCCGATACTATTAAGGTTTGCATTTGCTTTGTATAAAAATCGATACTTGTAATCTATACACGTTTTGTTTTTGTTATGCATATAGGTATCAATGTTCAATAGTTTGATTAATAATGTACCTTATAATAGTTTAACTCTACTATCCAATGTTTATTTCAAGGCTGCGAGCTGAAGTTAAATTACAAAATTTCTTTATAGTTGCTATGGTATTATAACACCTCGAAAGGGTAGATTTACCTTGGGGTTTCACAAAAATTCCATATGTATAATCCCGAATCATTGCTTGTAAATTTTTGTTTAATAGTTATTCAAAGGTGTCCAACTAGAGGACCTAAGTTATAAGTCAAGTATCTTGTTATGCTACTGGGGTTCCATGAATAATAATAGACTTAGAGATGTAATCTATCCTCTTATAATGATTATAATACTCATATAAATTAGAATGATTCTTTTCTAGCACAATCTTTTTGTCACATTATAGTATCTTGCTTCCTTTCATTTTACGATATATTATGCATACTTCAATGCTGTTATAAGGCTTTTATTTCCAGCATACTTAAGAGCACAATTTTCCCTAGTTGGATATACAGGTACAAAAATAATATGTAATGATCCATGGGGACTAAGTAACTTCAGATTTAAACCAAACTTGGTTTAGAGATTCTGGAGTTTCTACCCTATGAACTTTTTGGTCTACAACTAAACAAAATCTGGAAGGTAAATGCCTAAGGATAGATTCTGTTAAATGTAGTACCAAGATTTCTCATTTTCATAAAATTCATTTTTTATATGTAGCCAATTCATACTGTAATAAGACATAGCAACAAGAATTTCAGAACATACCACAAAATTTGCAAAATGACCAACCTCCCAACCTTAGAGTCCTCTTTGTCTCCCAGGACTCACCCCCGAGCAGAGATCACCTCCTAGAACAGATCAACCCCTGATCTGTCTAAGAGCAGCTTATTTAAGCTCATATTTCCCTCTCAAAGCACAGCCACTCCCGCCCGATTAGCAGATCCTTCTTCCAGTTAATTAGGCTCTATCTTCAGATTTTTAAAGTCGCTTTTAAGATTTTTTATTTTCCTGCCTTTTCCAGCTTTTTTCACCTCTTCCCAACTGCTCCTCTTCATTGGGGAAATTTAGATTCCTCCTCAAATCTAAATTAATTTCTTTCAAGGATTTTTGAAAGATTTTTGGGGATTTGTTGCCTTATCCATCCTCATGGATTTGGCAAGTGATCTCTAATTATCTTTTTGGTCAAAATGCACAATCATTTTATTTATTTCCTCAAATAAAATATGCAAATACATTCACACCATACTCATCCCTTGGGGTCCACCCCCTTAGGATTTAAAGTTTCAAATGTCTAACTTTTAAAAAATCAACACAAAAATTTAGAGGGTGTTACATATTCCCCCTCCGCCAAAATAGCCCTTGTCCTCGGTGTTGCTATTCAACTACTAGAGTTCATTTAAACAAAAAATGGATATTTTCTCCATCATTTTCAGTCTTCCCTTTCCCAGGTAGCTTTCTTTCCCAGAGCGAGTAAAAGTGCTTCCCACTTTGCACCTTTTACTCTGCTACCCGTTCATTTCTCAACTCAATTTCTTCCCCGCTCCAATATTTGAAGCGTTCTGCGACTCCCCTTACAGTTCCACGTACCAACATTCCAATCAACATATGTGAAGCATCATGCACATATATTTTTAATAATGAAACATGAAATACATTATGAACTCTAACATGGGGTAGTAAGACGACTTGTCTAAGCCACTGGTCCCACCCTTTCTAACACCTCAAAAGGGCCCACAATATCTAGGAGGCAAGTTTTGCACAACTTCCATATAAAGAGTGTGCTCTTTTGGGTTTAATACGCAAATACACATGATCCCCCACTTTAAATTTCTCGGTGCACCCTTTTATCGGCATAGTCTCTTGCGTGATCTTGTGCTTTGTCTTGATATTTCTTTGTATTTGTTTAACAATTCTTTCCATCTCTTGTAATGCATCTGGTCCCAACCCTAGCTTATCCTCGGGTTGACTCCAACTCAAAGAGTGCGACACTTTCCTTCCATAGAGTGCCTCAAACGGACTCATCTTAATAGAGGATTGGTAGCTATTATTATAGGCAAACTCGGCTAAATGCGAATACTCTTCCCATTTTTGATGGCCTATCCATCACATACATTCTCGGCATATCCTCTCAAAATCTGATTTGTTCTTTCTGTTTGCCCATCGATGAGGATGGTAGGCGATACTAAAATTCAGCTTAGTACCCATCCCGCAAACAATCCTTTCCAAAATGCTTGTCGAACTTTAGCATCTCGATCGAGACAATCACCTTTGGGCACCCCATGAAGCCTTACTATCTCCCTTCGAAAACATTTGCTACTTGAGCTGTTCCCAAAAGTAGATTTTCCTCGGGTATGAAATGTGCAGCTTTTGTGAGAGTGTCTACTACCATCATCAGACTATCATGTTGATACTTAGTTTTGGGTACTCCTCGTTATAGAAATCCATGGAAACGTGTCCCATTTCCATTACGCAATTGGCAAGAGGTTTCGAGCATACCATCGTGGATGTTGATGCTCAACTTTAACTAGCTGACATTCCATACATCTAGCTAAATACTCTACACATCTCTTTCATTCCTGGCGAAACAACTTCTTCTTCAAGGCTGTAACATCTTTTGATGTCGGGATGTCTGCATACGGAGGCATTTATGATATTCATCTAGAATTTCTTTTTCAATGACTCTATATTGGGATTTACACAAACTTTGTTTTTGTAATGAGCAGCCCTTTTTGGTTTTTAGTGTAGTCAGCTTTTATCCCTACGTAGTTTTCAGCAAGAGTGTTTCATAAGTGGGGATCTTGAGTTGTTGCTTTTCACTACATCCTCTATCTCCAAACGCGGGCACTACTCCCTATGCTTCGTTTTAAATGTTGACAGCATTTCTACTCAGGCATCAACAACTTTATTTTCCTTTCCTTGATATGTTTTATGTCCATATCAAATTTCACTTAGAAAAGACAAACCATCCGGCTTGTCTTGCATTCAAAGTTAGCTTTGGGAGAAAGAAATATTTGAGGCTAGTATGATCAGTCATCAAACGTGAACTTCTTCCCAAGAGAATAGTGCCTCCACATTTTTAAAGCATGAATAACGATACTGCAATTCCAAATCATATGCACTATAATTTATGTTCATGTACTTTCGGTTTCCTAGATTCATAGGCAATGACTGAATTTTCCCTGTATGAAGACTCCTCCCAACCCCTTCTGCAAGCATCCGTACATACAACAAACTCTTTATCAGGATCAGCAATTTTTAATATAGAGGGCTGAAATGAGTCGTTTCAATTGTTCAGAGCGTTTTGACATTTCTAGGTCCACACGAACTTAACACCCTTCCTTTGTAATGAGGTTATGTGGATTTGCTATAGCAGAAAATCTCTCCACAAATCTGCGATAATAACCGCAATTCCCATAAATGATCTTACTTCTCTTGAAGACATCGCTGAAACTGGCCATTCTTTAATAGATTTTATCTTTCGGGGTCAACAACGCAACCCTTTTTGAGAAATAATATGACCCTAAAGTATTGAATCTTTGTCTTTATAAAATCGCATTTGCGTAATTTGGCATATAGCTGGACTTTTCTTTTCGAGTCTGCAACACTATTCCTCGAATGTTCTTTGTGTTCCTCTTCATTTTTAGGAGTAGACTAAGATATCGTCATGAACATAGAACAAATTTAGTCCAAATACTTAGTTTCAACACTGCTCGTTCATCTGAGCACATAAAGGTGAGCGGCATTTGTCAAACCGAAAGGTAGGACTACAAATTCGTAGTGCCCATACGCGGTTCGAAAAATGTTGTTTTGCTAATGTCTTCTTCTTTAATTACGAGTGGTGATACTCCGAGTCCTTAGGTCTATCTTGGAGAAAGACTCAAGCTCCTCTCACTTGATCAAAAATATCATCAATTCTAGGAAGTGGATATCTATTCTTTAATGATCAACTTGTTTCGAGTTGACGATAGTCAATACACATGTCTAAAAGTTCCATCCTTCTTTTTCAGAACACAGACGGTGCTCCCCCATGGAGACACACTTGGTCTAATGTAACCCTTATCCGACAATTCTTGTACTGCATCTTCACTTCCACTGATTCGGGGTGCTCATTCGATAAGAGGACTCGGGAAATAGTGCTCCCCGCATAAATACGAGAAGTCAATCTCTCTTTGAAGATGAGGATCTCATACGGGAAAAACTTCCTTAAAATCTCTACTGATGTCGGTATATACATCAGATTCTTCCTCGATTTGATGTTCTATTTCTTCTACATGTACTGCATATACTTGGTATCCTTTTCTAGCTGTTCTTTTCAATTGTAGAGGTGATATTTGTCTTACATACAGAAATGGGTTTTGGTTTTCCCTTTTAGTGTAAAAAGGCTTCCCTTCCTCATCTACACAATGCAGAGGTTTTATCTGCCAGACGTTCATCGTGAGCTTTCTTCTTTTCGGCTCAATCCATTCCTATCGCAAGATCATGGGATCCTAATGGCAATATGTTCAGATTTACTTACATTGGGAAACCCATTTAATTATATTGCTTGTTTTAGGCAACTTATGTGTGACTTTTCTCTTAGTTCAGTGGCTGAGTTGTACCAACCATGGCTTCTTGAAAATTTTCTGAGTTTAATTTTACATTTTTCTGCAATTCGTGGATTAATGTAACTCAAAGAAGCACAGATGATCAAACGATGTGACAGATTGGGTCATAAATCTTACCCTCCATTTCACCATGGTTGCTTGATGTTACGCTATCCCGTTTCTCAATCTCTGCATGATAGTGTGGTATGTTTCTTGCTATGTCATTGTATCGTTGTTACCTCTCGCTCTCTCTGATCATATGAATATTTCGATGGGGCAAGTCCCTCATCATATGGGGTTCTCCTGATCCCCCAACATTTCATTAGGTTCCTTCATTCCTAATTGTCCCTTCCCTTTTTTATTGTTTCCCTTCTACTTGTTTGAAACCACTTGAAGCTGACGAGTTTGACTTTCTTTTTGGTTTGTTGAACTTTTTCTTTGATGATCTCTGCCAAAATTCCTTAAATGATGCTGGTTTTGGTCTCTTTCTTTGAACTACTTCCCTTGTTCATCCAGCTCTTCCCTTGTTCGCTTTACCTTTAAAGCTGTCGATAGCATAATCTTGCTTTTCTATGCACTTCATCCATTGTTTTTGGGTTGTCAAACTCAATTTTCTCCTTGTACACGGTAGGCAAGCAATTTAAAAACCTTTGTACCTTTGCCTTTTCTTCCTAATGTGAGGGACATATCTCGATAAATTTGTAAACTTTGGTGACAAACTCATCAATAGTGAGTTCGTCCTAGTCTAAGTTCATGGAATTCTTTTAGCTTTATCATCATAATAACGTTCGTTCAAATAACGATTTTTGAACTTAGCTACGAAAATCTTCCCAAGTGACTTTGTCTTTTCATCAATGGCATGCACTATTTTTCGTCTCTTCCCACCCGAGTGTAGCCTTTCCTTGTAGGCTGATACATGGCTAATCTGGCCTTGATTTGCTCTCATATTCATAAACTTGGAAATACTTGATCATGTTCAGCAACGCAAGCTTCAACATCTTCCTCCTTCTCCCCATCATAGGAGGGAGGTTTTGATCTTTCTGAAATTCTCCCCGCAATTTTCTTTTCTGTTTATGCTTTAATGTCTAGCGACATCATCGTCATCGAGACTCATCCATCTTTCTCTTTCCGGAACCTTCGCCTTCACGGGCTGTTCAGGGAAGTTAGTTCTCTGATGAGCTTTTCTCTGCTCCTTCTTGGTCGATGACAACATGTACATTCGCTTCTTGAGTTCAGCCAACTCTCATTGCATTACTGTGCAAAATGGCCATTGCACAGGGCATTGGGATCTGGGTGTAAACTCATCATGTGAATCCACATAAATCCCTTCTACCTTGACCATTCAGCCATGCACACTTACAATGAGATTAACCAACGTTGATAAACTTAAAAAAAAAACAAAATATGAAATAAGCAGGTAGGCACAAAACAACGACCCAATTTGTTATGGTGCTACGATACCATTTGTAACACCTCGAGTTTAGCGAAATTTTTTTTTCCATCAAATGTTATATTTTCCACTTGTTCCCTAAATATCGTTTTTTGCTTTCTTTTAGTATGTTCCTATTTTCCATCCCCTTTTCTAACATTTTAATATTTTCTATATGCATAGTTCACATATAGATATCTAAGATTGCGTACCTCTCTTAAGATCTCTGGGTTCAATTCCTTTCGGGGGCGATAACCTATATGTCCCACCAGCCAGCAATAAACATATACCATCTATATCATTATAACACATACACATATATAAGTGTAAATCCATGTATGGTCATCATTTGTGAAATACATTAAGATGTAACTGCATATTTATATATATATATTTATATAAATACCACATATATATATATTTATGTATATAAGTGCACCTATATAGGTTTCAAGGCACATACCTACATAGTAGGCATATATATATATGTAATACCCTCGAACTAAATAACTAGGCTATACCTTATAAAACTTTGCATTCATTTTATAATATGAATTCGTGCGCTTGTAAGTAGAACGACTATCTATATATATATCCGATTCACGACCTTGATCCACGGAACCTATATATGTCGCCCTCACATCTTTATAAATTCAATGGACGCGTGTATATGTTTAACACTAATAATGACATATATATATATTATGTCAATTAACCTTGTTCTATGTTAAATGTAGCTATGCGTGGTTACGGGTAATGCTCGCTAGCCCTTTCGCTTTCCTTTTTTTATTCATGATTTGGACCCGTATTGTAACCTACGATCGCCGTGCTTAAGTGAATTTGGTTTCCATCGGTCGGTTTTAAAGCCCACCCTCGCGGTACGGTGTGGTCAAACCTAGCTCGTGCGCCGGAAGCTCGATTTTCCGGATGCATGCGAGATGAGGACTCCTTAGCGACCCCAAGCTCTGGTGGCACGTGCCGATTCAGGACGCATGATGTTCGCACCAACGTTCTTTCCTGACAACACGTACGCTAACGTGTTTTTTCAACGAAATTTGTGAGAGAAAGGAGAAGAAAAAATCGTGTCAATGAGACCTTTCTGCATTCTCCTGTCATCCGCCTCCCGGTGCGTTGAGTCGACTTAAGTGCCTAGCTGGCAGGAGGAGTAGGTGGCGGCGGTTGATCTTGAAATCCTTTTGCCGGTTCGCAACACTTGAGCTCTCGGGAGGTACCCTTGAGCGTCCGAACGAGGATTTGTTTTGTTGCCGGTACCTGTCGCGCTCTGTGTTGGGGTTTGGCGTTTATTGTTTATTCCTCACGGCCGGACCCCATTCTTATTCTTCTCATAGTTTGGAGTTACTGCTGATTAAACTTCGGGTTGGAAATCTCTGATTCGCCTTCTCTGATAACCGAAAGACAGGTTGTTAATTAGTTAAGGATATCCTGTAACGTAGAGCATGTATTCATTTGTTTTCCTATTTAGCAAGTTTCCGATGCAGCGTTTGTATCGGCGATACTTGTTTCGCTGCAGTGGTTATTCTGCTCCACCATTGCGGGTTTACGGTCTTTAATGATTACGTGAGCATTCAACCTATTTGATGGGTATACAATCTTTACCCACCTCTATAGTTTTGTTTTGATATCAATTTTCAACGGGGATACGATTTAACCCTCATAGCTCTTTGTTCTTCTAATGTTGTCAGCCTCGGCCTCGGCTTTTGTGTTTGGGAATAATGTTTGATTTCTTTCCCTACTAACACTACGCCACTCCTCATGAGCATTTTGGGTTTTCTATCATTGTACCGAATACGGAAGAAGTTAGGTTTCATCACTTGTTGATTATCATACGTTTCGTTGCTCTGTCTCCTCGCGTCAATAACCCATTGTTTGTTATTTCTATAGTTACGGTTATTTACGGATCGAATGATTACGAAAATCTAACTATTCGATTAAATTCTCATACTCTAACGAAATTGCGTTGGTCGCACTTAGGGGAGGGTGACATCGCGCGGAGGACGGTGGGATTTAATCTCGGTTATTGTAACGTTTTGTTTTCGGGGTTGCAACCCTCCATCTCTGCAACATGGTAGACATATTCGGCCTCGTGGCCTTACGGTTTGTGTGTAATGATTTTGTGTCTGCAAATACTCCATGCTGTTCTTAACGATTATAGTGGAGCTCGGTTACATGTCGTTATATCATTTATTCTCCACAGTTCGTATTTAAGTTAACGTGGACCGATTCAACTGAGCCGTGATGAATTATTATCCATGTGCGTTCTTATTGATTGGATGTATGAGGCTTGTGTAATGGTACTTCACGCATCTTTATGTTTGACTGATCTTCTACGTTCAATTAAATTAATAATCATATGTATTACTTGTGCATTCAGTATGATATTCTTGCTCGAACAAATATAATCATAGATATATATATGTTTCCTAATATGGTACGTCCTTTTAATAAGTATCGTTGAGCATATTGCTTTATTTGTGGTCTGTTGTATGTTATATCATTTTAATGTATATGTATATAATTTCATATAAGCAGTACTATTAAGGGTTGCCATTAGTTGTATAAAAATACGATACTTGTATGTGTGTACCACGGTTTGTTTTGGTGTATATAGATAATGTTCAATAGTTCGATTAATAATTTACCTTATGATAGTTTAACTCCACTATCAGAAATGTTGATATCAATGTTCAATAGTTAGATTAATTCTAATTTCTTTATAGTTGCTATGGTATTATAACACCTGAATACGCAATACTAACATCTCACTTGTTTCTTTTTAGGATTAGGTTCATAGCAACTTTAGTTCTATTATGTTGTTCCCCCTAACATACTTCTAAGCACATATAGTCACATGGTTGCTTATAAATATGAGTTGATAGTCATTATGTCCTATAATTCAATTATAGCTTTAGTTTGTGACTATAATGCTTAAATGAAATTGAGATAAATTTAAATCATAATGTGCCACTATACTTACTATGTGGTATATTCTTAAAATAAATTTCTTTTCGAAAACTGTAAATGTTAACATGTCAAAGTAGACATCTTTGCTTTTCTTGGAGATATCTCTAAATTGATTAATGTACCTATGAGTATAAAATTGCACGATTATATACATATATGGGGTAGGTAATATTCACTTTTCTTGCATGATTTCCAATGTCGAGTTCATTTATTTTACTTTGACAATTGATGTTTGTGAGATAGCTGTTGCTGTATTGTTCCTCTGGTAAATTCATAAAGCATAATATCACAAGCATGCCTACCATGAATAAGAATATTTAATCATCGCAGGGCTTAAGTAACTTCAGAATTTAAACCACCCTGCGGTTTAAGTTACGGAGTTTCTGCCCTAGGGATTTTACGGTCTACAACTAAACGAAAGGAATGCGGAGGGGTGATTACCTAAGATGGACCTTTATTAAATGTAATTTTAATAATCACATTAATTAAAATTTTTAACATGTAGCACCAATTCATACCATAGAAAAATACACTAACAAAAAATTTAGAACATGCCTTCTGCCAGACGGTAACCCTCCCAACCTTGATCCTCCTCCCGAGTTCACCCCAAGCAGAATCACCTCCTAGCACGGATCTTCTCCCCGGTCTGGCCGGGCGCTTATTTAAGCTCATAGTACAAGCATGTTTCTAATTTTGCGTCGAGAATAGCCCGGATACTTTCTTTCTGTTTAACTGGGCTTCCCATCTGGTTCTTTAAAAATTTGCTTTAGCTTTTCCTCATTTCGACTTTTTCTCACCTCTTCAACTACTCCTCTTCATTGAAATTTAGATTCACTCTCAAATCTAAATAAATTTCTTTCAAGGATTTTTGAAAGATTTTGAGGATTTGTTGCCTTAATACATCTCATGGTTGGAAAGTGATCTCAAATTCTCTTTTTGGTCGAAAATGCACAATCATTTCATTTGTTCCTCGAATAAAATGTGTAAATACATTCACACCATACTCATCCCTTGGGTCCACACCTTGAGATTAAAGTTCAAATGTCTAACTTTAAAAATTCAACACAAAATTTGGGGGTGTTACATAAATCAAATTTGGCTTCTCCTTTAATCTCCATGGGCTGACCTCAAGCTCCAAAGTGGACCGAGACAAGATCAAAACCCTTGCAATGTCACCATCTTAGAGCTCGAAGGTGTGATAGTGTATGAGAGACAAGATCAAAACCCTTGAAATATCACCATCTAGGAGCTCAAAGGCTTGACCTACTATAATGAGAGGATTTTCAAGCTTAGCATCATGTGATTTAGTCTCGACAGAACAATCTTTCCTTTCATTTCCATTTAACAATTTAAACTCCTTGACTTGTTGAGCTTGCTTGACTAGTGAGATACCAAAGAAGCTCTAGTATATGGTCAATCTTCCAATCTAATAGTGAGATGCCAAAGAAAGCTCATGCATTCTCTGTGCTTTTCTAAATGTTAGATATCTCCATGATCACGTGCTCACGAGAAGGTGGCACACTTTGGACATTCAAAGACTCGAATCACTCTAGATCACACTCATGTAAGTACTGCAATGAAAGGTAGGTTTTCCCTTTTTGTAATTTGACCTAAATACTTTAGAAGGCAACAATTGAGAGACAAATTTGATGTTTATTTTTTCGTAATAGTTGTACTAGAGGTATTGTGTGCAATTGAACACACAACTGCTAGTGCCTTTGGTTTGGTAGGAGAGCTACAAGTATGTAAAGAGATTTAGGGCACATTAATTACCTTCCTTTGCACTTTGCCCGGATCTGAGACTGTTTATATTAGCGTTATTGGATGAGGTGATGGTGGGAAGTGATGATTTAGAAAGATGAAATCACAATTCTTGTCTTCTCAAAATTTGTGAATCCTTGTGGTAGGTGATGACAAAATAAGACTCCTTTTCTATGTTCCAAATCTAAAAAATTATCACATACGGAGGAACATTGGTGAATGTGAAATGGTTAGGTTCTTTACTTTGTTTTTTGCATATCACGTTGAAAATCCTCGATAAAATCCTCACTTGTATAATCCACCACCATTATAGATCATTACACCACATTTGGTTTAGAAATTTACTTAGGTAGGTAGGCTGCCCCTATCTCCCATCTCGCTATATAGTAATCTCATTAGATTTCCTTTCTGGTTCCTCTCTCTCGTTCTTCCTCCTCTCTCTTCCCCCCATCTCTCTCCCTCTCTCTATCTCTCTATCTCTCTACCCTCTAATCCTCGCTTTATATCCATCCCTCTCTACTTCTCTCTCCCCCCTTACATCTTTGGGTCACTCTCTCCCTCTCTCTCCCTTCTCTATCTCTCTCTCTCTCTCTCTCTCTCCATTGCTTCTCTCCCCTCTCCTTCAATATATCCCAATCTCTCCCTGTGACTCCCCCTATCTCTCCACCTCTGTCACTCTATGTTTTTGTTCTTCCTTCTCATATATATCGAGTTGATATATATCATCATATATTAATATATATTATAAAATAACAAATTTAATATTGTATTAATCCAAATTTATTAAATTTAAATGTTTTTTTCCATGGTATTGATAATAATTTGGCCAATTATATTTGGTTCACAAGCTTCACCTAAATAAAACCTCTTTTTTGAGTGTTCATCAGAGGATTATGGAGTAAATATAAAAAGATGTTTTATTTATTTACCATATTTCTCGTTTATTTATATTTTATTTATTTTATTTCTAATCCTATTTGATATACTTTTATTTATTTACCATACTTCTTTATACCTCTTTTATATTTATTTATTTATCATACATCTTTTATAAATATGATAGTTGTCCCATCGTATTAAAATGATATTTTTCCCATAGGATTCACCTATATAAAATCTCTTGTTTGAGTTTCCTTAAATATAAAGAAGTTTATGGAGTAAATATAAAATGAGATTTTATTTATTTACCATACTTTTTTTGTATTTATTTTCCATACTTTTGCAGTAATTATTAAAATAGGTTTTATTCATTTACCGTACCTCCATTTATTTTTATTTTTATTTATTTTCAATACCTCTTTTTTGAGTGTTCGTAACTCTCTATATTTTAAATTTATAGTGTGTTTATACATAATAATAATTAGATTCATTAAAAATGTTAAATATTTAGGTGTTTAAGTTTTTACATTTTTACTTGATATCTACACCATACTAGACTTGAAACTCATAATCATGCTTCTTTAGTGAAAATTTTAATGCAAACCCTTACACATTTTTGTACTTCCAAATTTAAAATCCTTATTTTTTATCATTTAAAACAATTGATAAATTGTGTTTTTTTGCATTTTCCTCCTAAAATTTTTGCGGAGCTATCAAGACAAAGCTTCTTCATTGTTTTGTGGACATTGAATTTATTTCTGAATTCCAAATCTAGTGGATGTTAACAAGTGTGAAGTCTGTTAAAAAGTTCACATTAAGATAGTTTTTCTCCCTCACGATCACGATCTTATTATAATTAACATTTTCTTAATTTTGAACAATTCCAGATATAGTGTATGTTAACAACTTCACTTTAAGAGAGTTTTTCTCCCTAGGGATCTCAATATAATCAACATTTTCTTAATTTTCTCCATATATAGGTAATATTATTTGGTAAATTTATGTATTTGAACTTCTATTTTAAGTTTTCTTAATTTCAAA